>BLSH010049875.1:1389246-1400987 GCA_018402905.1 Glandirana rugosa
ACCGTACCCCGTCCGGAGGAATTTATGTCAGTAGATGGGTCGTCCCCCCCCTCTCACAGCCCACCTTCTCCCTCTACATCGTCTCCACGACCCCTCCGGAGTGGGCCCTTCCCTCGGGGGTTACACCCCCCCCAGTTGGAACTCCGGACCACCGAACCCACGTCGGTCCTTCTCCTCAATCAAGGACCTCACCGTGTTACCTCGTCCTCTCGTCGTCTCTCCGATGTATCTCCTGAGAAATTTCATAGGTGGCCACAGGCACCCAGTGTCTGACAGTGCATGGACCACCATCTCAGACCGAATACGCCCCCGTTGGAGAGAACGCCGGGACCAAGCTCTTGGGGACTATCACCCTTGTCCCTCGAGACCTCGTGTCCCCCCGTGCTCCCGACCTGTTAGAAGTCCACCATTCCTCTTCAGGTTCCATCGAGCACGTCCTGTGCTCCAGAGCTCCCTGTTCCCACTATCAGGGGTTCTCGAACCAGGGCCGCAAGAGAGGTTGCCCCCGCATAAGCCAGACTCTACCACCAGGTACGTGACAGTCTGTGACCCACGGACACCGGTGGATACTTTAAAGAGTCCTCTATGTAGCCTCTCTGCTGCTCTCCTGCTCCATTGTGCCACTCCAGGAACTAACTCCTCTTCCTGGCTGCACCCAAGCCACCAGGCCTCAAGGTTGACCCCCCCCACATTGGGGGCTCCCTTCCCGGGTGAGGCCTCCCCAGCACCTCTGCTACATCTCCCTCTTCCACCCGACACTCTCCCCCCCCTGCTGGGTAGATGACTGTATTTAAGGAGGCCTGCCCCATGCCAATCCAGATTGGGGATTGGTCAGGGCTCCTTAACATACAACAGAAAGTGACCCCTCCTCATCTATTCCCCTTTTTCCAGAACCTTCTGTCCACAAGGGAAGGAGTATCCAAGGGGTGTTCCTTCCTGCAATCTCCAGCCCTCCCTGAGCCACTCCCCAGCTCAGATCAAAACATTCAGGCCTGCACCCTGTCAGGCCTGACTAGATTTTGACTCTCCTGACAAAAATCTACAGTATAAAGCACCTATCACTATGGGGGTGCTACACTTTGAGATGCTGCCCCAGGTGTTTCCCACAGACAGAAGCTAAATAGGCTTTGTGATTTCTTTGCTTTCTGAAAGAACCTTGGCATGGGCAAACACTGTATGGGAGATGCAAAAACCCATTGTCCAGAGTTACCCAGAGTTTGTGGCCTCCTTTAAAAGGGTATTTGACGTTTCTGCACGCTCCACTACTGCTGCCAAAAGCCTCATGTCCATCAAGCAGGGTACGAGAACTGTTGCCAATTACGCCATTGCATTCCGTACTCTGGCAGCAGAGGTTGTTTGGAACAATGAGGCTCTTGTGGCTGCTTTTTCTCATGGTCTCTCAGATAACATCAAAGATGAGATAGAAGCCCAGGAGAAGTTGATCACGTTTGCCATTCTCATTGACTCCAGACTCCGGGAGAGACCTTCTTTTAAGGAGGGCTTGTGGAAGCCCCCTGTACGTTTGGCTCCGAGCTTTGTAGTTCCACCCGTGCCTACCTCACCTCCCATACCTCCTGGTTTCCGAGCTTGCCAGTGAGGTAGAACCCATGCAATTGGGCTTCACATGTCTCTCTGCAGATGAGAAAGTCTTTAGGAGGAGGGAGAGATTGTGCCTTTATTGTGGCCAGGCAGGTCACTTTTTGAACTCTTGTCCTACCCGCCGGGGGGGGCGCTTGCATCTGAGGTCCTGTAGGGGACAGGCTATAGGTGGCATTGTTACGTCCCCTGTCATCCGTAAGGATAAGCCACTGTTCCGGTTCTCATTTTGACTGACACATCTCACATTCTTGCCTGAGGCTAAACGCCTCTCCCCCATGGGCTCTGTTCTTATCAAGCTTCAATTACATCTCATTCTTACCCAGTACTAAGAATGTAAGGGCCGATGCATTGTCTCAACAGTTTTCCTCCGCTTCCAAGATGGAGTCAGTTCCTGTTCCTGTGATACCTCCTGATCATATTCTGGCTGCGATTCGTACCAGTCTCACTTCACCTTTGGGTGGCAAGATTCTTGCTGTTCAGATCGATTCTCCTCCTGAGAAACCTTGTGACCGCTGCTTTGCTCCAGACTTACCGTTCTCCCAAGGCTGCTGGTCACCCAGGGAAGAATCAACTCATTTGGGCTATTTCCTAACAGTTCTGGTGGCCTAGTCTGCACGTTGATGTAGCCACCTTTGTAGCAGCCTGTTCCGTGTGTGCTCAGAACAAAACACCACAACATCTTCCAGTAGGTCTTCTACAACCCATTATTGTGGAGTTACCTAACTCTCAGGGTAACACAGTTATCCTTATAGTGTTCATCAAAATAAGTCCAATGTAAAAAACAAAAAAGAAAGATAAAAGACAAAATTAAAAAATAAATAAAAATCCACGTGTCCACTGTTCTAGTGAATAAATACTAGACGGCTCACCTCACTGCTGATGTTATAGGGCATAGACACACCAATCTCTTAATGGTCCTCCAATACTTTCACATAAACTTCACTCCACTGAACTCCCAGCTGTGTGGGCTCCACAACCAGGGCTGGATCTGGACTAATGCTGCTGTATAAATCACCGCTCTCTTGCGGGTCACCCGACCACACCACATGTAATATAAATGGGAGACTACATAGTGTTCTCTGCTACTATTATTTTATTAAAAACCAATGTTGGAAACACTTACAGGAAACTAAATACAAGCATAAAAAGCCCGTCTGGCTTGCTCACCACCTCCGGGCATAAAGGCAAACAGGCTGTGTAACGTCAGCGAGCGAAGCAGGCTGCTCTTCCTAAACATGTGTGTGGCCTGTTTGGGCTTCCTCAGTAGGGTGGAGCTACCCCTTAGCTGATGGCTAATATACATTTCAAGTTACTATAGCAACCTACTTCAAGGTCTCTTCAGCGGCAATGGAATCAATGTAACACGGGAATGCCAGTTAACCCTGGAGTTACTTCTCTCCCCTTCTCTCCACCCATTACTGGCTAATCCTTGGGGAATGCCATTGCTACATGATCACATTACTGCTTCCGAATACAGCCAGCTGAATACCCTATCTACATGTACAATATAAAATATATACAATATAAATACAACTATATAGAACAAAACACATATTAAACATCTATCTGTGTATATTGTTTCTTGAATTGTTTCAACCTCTAATCTGTATACAAATATTTTTCTTTCTTAGATATCCAGTAATATAAATATTCTAGACTAAGAAGGTAATATTAGTTTTTATTCATATTTAAAGTAGCACTGCACCGTTTATCACATTTTATTCTCATAAGTCTAAGTGAATCACTTGGTGTAGCTGCTGTTTTTTCATATGTAGGAGGTAGGCAGCGCTGAGTGTTTTTTATCCACAATTAGTTATCCTTATGGTGGTTGACCGATTCTCAAAGATGTCACATTGTCTTCCACTTAAGAAGTTGCCCATGTCCAAGGAACTAGCATCCATTTTTGCTTGGGAGATCTTTCGCTTACATGGGCTTCCCAAGGTGATTGTCTCAGACAGGGGTAGCCAGTTTGTGTCCAGGTTTTGGCAAGCCTTTTGTGCAGAGATGAGAATTCAACTTTCCTTCTCTTCTGCGTATCACTCACAGTCCAATGGGGCCGCAGAACAAGCCAACCAGTCCTTGGAACAGTTTTTACGTTGTTATATTTCTGGCCACCATAACAACTGGTCTGACCTGTTACCTTGGGCAGAGTTTGCTCACAATAGTGCCATCAATACTTCAAATTATGGTTTCCAACCAGCCATGTTGCCTGACTCATTTGTTCCTCAGAGAATTCCTGCATTGGAGGAGCATCTCTGTGGTCTTCGTTCCACTTGGGTACAGGTCCAGGAGTCCTTGCAACGTGCCAATAATAGGTACAGACACCATGCTGACCGCAGACACCTACCTGCGCCTTCCTACTAAGTTGGAGAGAGTGTCTGGCTGTCTTCTCGCAACTTCCGACTCCCTGTTCCCTCACTGAAGCTGGCACCATGGTTTATTGGGCCTTTCCATATTCTCCGCAAGATCAACGCAGTGGCTTAAGCTTTAGACCTGCCTTCTTATATGAAAATTTCTAATGTATTCCATCTCCTTGTTAAAACCTTTGGTATGCAACCGCTTCACCACCTCGGTACCACATCCTCATCCTGTTCAGGTTGGGAACCAAGAGGAGTATGAAATACAATCTATCATTGACTCCCGTAGGTTCCATGGTCGCATACAGTACCTGGTTCATTGGAAAGTGCTCTTGGGTCTCATCCTCAGACGTACATGCTCCTGTCCTCCTCCGTGCTTTCCATAGATTTTTTACCCTCAAACCTGGTGGCCCACTGAGGGGGGGGGGGGTCGTTGAGGAGGGGGTACTGTCAGGACTGAGCTTAGCTCTCCCTTCTTAGAGCAAGCTGCTCAGCTGAGGGTTAATTGCCATTTCAACTTCCACTGTGTCTCACCTGATGACCATTTCCTGCCTCGTTTAGCCAGCTCTGCTGCTATATAAACTGCCTGGATCAGATTGCAAATGCCTTCGCCTTGGTCACCATTTCTGGAGAAATCTCTGCTGTGTGTTCCTGTGAAAGACTTTGTCTGTTTGACGTTCCATTCTGGTTCCTGGATTCAAGACCCTGCTCAGCTGACTCTCCTCCTGGCTCCTGACTCTGTATTCCGTTTATTTGACCTCACTGATCTCTGGACTCCTGTTTCACTGGCTTGCTATGACTATCCGCTCTGGTTACTGAACCCTGGCTATGTTTTGACCACATTTATTGTTTTCACGGCGGCAGTCGGGATGCTGAGCGTGAATCGCCGTAAAAAGGCGGCGATCTGCAAACAGCCACTAGGGGGCGCGCGCGCCCGCCGCACTCCTGAGGAGTGTGCCCGTGGCTCGGGCGGACCCGATGTCCGCCGGCGAGCCACGATGAGCAGCCACAGGGAAAGAACGGGGAGCCACCGATGTAAACACGGCGGTTCCCCGCTCTGTTAGTAGGGGCATGGGTGATCTACTGATCCCTGTCACTGGGATCAGTTAGATCTCTCATGCCCATGTTAGCCCAACCCCCCCACAGTAAGAATACACCCAGGGAACACAGTTAACCCCTGGCTCCCCCCCCCCAAGGTTAACCCCTTCACTGCCAATGTCATTTATACAGTAATCAGTGGGCATTTAAATTTTTGATCGCTGAATAAATGTCATTGGTCCCAAAAAAGTGTCAAAAATGTCCTACATGTCCGCTGCAATATTGCAGTACCGCTAAAAGTCGCAATTCTCACCATCCGCGCAATTGTCAGTTAAAGCGACGCAGTGCCGAATCGCAAAAAGTGCTCTGGTCCTAAAGCTGGAAAACCTTCCGGTTGGTAAGTGGTTAAAAAGTGTGATTTTACTGCACTTCTGTCTTGGTCTGATTCATGGTTCCTGACAGTGTATAAAAGATGCATGTCCACAGAATCTCTTTATACCATTCAAACCTCACCATTGTGGGCAAGACCAAAGAGCTGTCAAAGGACGTCAGGGACAAGATTGTAAACCTGCACAAGGCTGCAATGGGCTACAAGACCATTAGCAAGAAGCTAGGTGAGGAGACAACTGTTGGAGCAATTATTCTCAAATGGAAAAAATACAAAATAACCATCAATCACCCTCGGTCGGGAGCTCTATGCAAGATTTCGCCTCATGGGGTAAGGATGATCATGAGAAAAGTGAGGGATCAACCCAGAACTACACAGGAGGAGCTTGTGAATGATTTCAAGGCAGTTGGGACCACATTCAACAATCAATCCATTGGTAACACGATACGCCTCCATTGACTGAAATCCTGCAGCGCCCGCAAGGTCCCCCTCCTCAAGAAGGCACATGTACAGGCCCGTCTGAAGTCTGCCAATAAACATCTAAATGATTCATAGAAGGATTGGGAGAAAGTGCTGTGGTCAGATGAGACCAAAATTGAGCTCTGTGGCATTAACTTGATTTGCCATGTTTGGAGGAAGAAAAACGTTGACGATGACCCTAAAAACACCATCCCAGCTTTGGGGCTGTTTCTCTGCTAAAGGTACAGGCCAACTTTACTGCATTGAGGGACCAATGAACGGGGCCATGTAAGCAGAATACTGAAGATGGGTCCTGGATGGGTCTTCCAGCATGACAATGACTCAATAAATACTGCCAAGGCAACAAAGGAGTGGCTCAAGAAGAAGCACATTAAGGTCGTAGTGTGGCCTAGCCAGTCTTCAGACCTTAAAGTGATACTAAAGTCTTTTTTTATTTTTAGTTAAAAATAACATACATTTTATACTTACTTGCTTTGTGAAGTGGTTTTGCACAGAGCAGCCCCGATCCTCCTCTTCTCGGGTCCCTCTTCATTGCTTCTGGCCCCTCCCTCTTGTTGAGTGCCCCCACAGCAAGCAGCTTGCTATGGGGGTACCCAAGCCGAGCCACAGCTCCTTGTGTCCATTCAGACACGGAGCTGTGGTCTGCCCCCTTTCTCTGCTCATTGGCTCACTGACTTTGATTTCTAAACAGTATATAAAGCTGAAGACAGCAGATATACAGTACATGTACAACTTATGTAGGGAGATTTGTTTCATCTTTGTGTATCCTCTGAGGCTGTTCACTTCACTGGGTATATGTGAGGGTTTACATCCACTTTAGGACAGGATTTAGAGAAGATCTATAAAGAAGAGTGGACCAAAATCCCTCCTGAGATGTGTGCAAACCTGGTCACCAACTACAAGAAATGTCTTACTTCTGTGCTTGCCAACAAGGGTTTCTCCACCTAGTACTAAGTCATTGTGGATCAAATACTTATTTTACTCACTGAACTGCAACTCAATCTATAATATTTATAAAGAAAATGAGGAAGAAGGGGCTGTGGGATTTTAATGGTACCGACATAGACTTACAAAGTCAATTTATTAAAACAATTTATTTTATTTATACAAAAAAGCCTTTATATTAAAAAATATACATGTATATCAACGATTACAACACACATATATAGTACATTGGTTTATCTCGTACGGTTTGTAGCCCTGTGTTTCTCAACATGTTTCGCGGTAATTCCGCTTCTTCAGGAGAGTACCACAGGTACTTAGGGCCAGACACTAGAAGTGATAACAGAACTTTAGCGCAAATGAAAAAAACAAGTCAATATGAAAACCCCACATATATATTGTTATTATGGTATTACAACAGTGTTTTCATCACAATAATGCATCAGGTACCAGCAGTGCTTACCATAAAGGAGTAAAGCTTTAAAACAACTAGAAAACAATCCGAATATTGTGATCAAACCTTCGGACAAGGGTGGTAATGTTGTGGTGATGACCCATGATTACTATCAGACCATGTGTCTGACTATTCTGGGCAACCCACAATGGTACCGCCCGATTGATTCTGAATCAATCACAAATTTTGAAGACGAGTTCTGTCTATGTGTAGAAGCATTTCTAGCAGGCACAATTGATAAGCATACGCTAGATTATCTCAATATCAAACACCATCGAATACCTACCTTTTATTCAATTCCAAAAATACACAAACACAAAACGAAACCTCCAGGTAGACCGATAGTCTCCGGGATAGCTTCACTGACTGAAAATGCCAGCAGATATATGGATTCATTTTTACTTCCGCATGTCGTTCGACTACCCTCATACATACAGGATACAGTTGATCTTCTCAAGCATATTGAAGATATACAGGCCCCCCCCAGGAGCATTGCTTGTGGCAGTGGATATTGAGGCCCTATACTCAAGTATAACTCACAAGCAAGGCATACAAGCTGTGGAAACTTTTCTAAACGAACAAGACTAACACATGGCCCTTAAATCAGTTTATCTTAAAATTATTTGGATTTATCCTTACTAGAAATTGCTTCACATTCATGGATATCATCTACTTACAAACTCAAGGTGTGGCAATGGGGACGTGCTGTGCACCGTCATACGCCAACCTCTATCTAGGCAAATGGGAACGAGTGATTTTTTCAGATTATAAGTTCTCAGCTTGGTTGCAACATGTTCTGTGTTGGTATCGTTACATAGACGATCTGTTGATCGTGTGGACGGGACCACATTCAGAGCTGCACACCATGTTGAAGGCTCAACAAACAACAACAGGTACAATCTCAAATTCACATATAATATTAACCCCAAAAAAATCTCGTTTTTGGATCTTGAAGTCACACTTGAGGCGGATGGGCATATCACTACTAACCTCTATCGAAAACCGAGTGCAGGAAATACATTACTGCTCGCAACTAGTGCTCACCCAGTCCCCCTAAAAAGTAGTATACCATATGCACAGTATCTGAGACTACGCAGAAACTGTACACATGATAGTGACTTTCAGATCCAAGCATACCAACTACAACAACGTGTACTAGCTAGAGGGTACTCAAAAACCGTTTTAAAAAAAGCATATAATAGAGCCTCGGTACAATCTAGGGCTTCTCTTCTATACAAAACTAAAAGAGACACAAAAAATTTGACAGTCAAATTCATCACAAAATTTTTGGCTCAAGAAAACCAATTGAGATCCATTGTTACTAAACATTGGCACCTTTTAGCTGAAGACTCCACACTGCGTAAATATGTGAAGCCACATGCAGAAATAGTATTTAGATGTGCCACGTCCTTAAAAGACACCTTAGTCTCAAGTCACTACATGCCGGGGATTGACAGCCCATTACTTCCTCATGGCACATAGAGATGTGGGAAATGCGCTAGATGTTCTTGGGTAACAGAGGGGCCTAGTACCCTTCTCCCCAATAATCAATTGCATTATCTACATCAGTATGCAGATTGTACCACTAGAGGAGAGTTCTATTTAATGAAATGCAGTGTTCAGCTTTCTATGTGGGAAAGACTATCCGATAATTTGGTAGACGGATAGGAGACCATATTTATTATTCTGGCAACGGGAACATTTTGACTCCTGTAACCAGACATATAAGATTACATCATAAGTTCAACAATACTGTTGTATCATTCAATATACTGGAGGTGATCCCACAGGGGGGGGGGGGGGGAATTGGGATCAATGCATTTTGCAGCACGAAACGCTCTGGATAGAACGATTGAACGCTACCAATCCACCAGGCCTGAATAAAATGCAAACATACAAATACTTTTTATAAATGGCCACTCATTTGTTGGATCGTAGGATATGTAGACCATCCCACCCATCTATATATTCCTCAGTGACATTTATCCCATTCCTTTTCCATTTATTGCTTCATTGTCCCCTATTCCTCCCCCCTTCTTTTTTCTCCCCTTCCCCTTCTTTTCTTTATGTCAATTTGGGATGTAGGTACCTGTATGTATTCTTTAAAATTCTGAGCTATCCATGTAATCTATAATATTTGTATTGTGTGTTTTTTCTGGATTTTTCATTGCTATTCTGTCTATATCATGTAAAATACACCTATGATAAAAATGATAGACCCTTCATTTCTTTGTAAGTCTGTAAAATTACAAAATCTGCTGGGTATCAAATAATTATTTTCCCCACTGTAAGAATAATATATGGTTCCAATATTATACATGCAGCATACAGCTCTATTTCTACATGTTTTTACGTCGTTTCTTCAATGTTTGCATTATCTATATAGTTTGTAGAGCTTTTTAATGTTTAAATATCAAAGATTTGTCATATATATATATATATATATATATATATAAAAATATAAATATATATTTTCTGTGGTATTTGGTCCCGGATCCCCTTCTTTCCTTTTTGTGTTGATACTCCCTCCAGCTCCATAACCTCACTTACGGACATAAGCTGATGGAATCTTTTGGGACACGTCACAGGTCTCAGAAGATTTCCCGGCCATTCATAATGCACATCGCAACTCGCGTTGCACCCGGTTGTGAAGCCGCAAACAGTCACAGCTGGGTGCCCACACTTATAATGCCAGTGCCGTTATGAGGAGAGGGAGAGAAGCGAAGCTTCGGTCGGGTGCTTCGCTGGACCGTGGGACAGGTGAGTGTCTGTTTATTAAAAGTCAGCAGCTATACTTTTTGTAGCTGCTGACTTTTAAATGGATGCTTCCGTTTCAATGGCATCCCAGTCATAGTCCGTAGGGTTCAATTTTGAGTTGGCCCACCCTTTGCAGCCATAACAGCTTCAACTCTTCTGGGAGTCTGTCCACAGGTTTAGGAGTGTCTATGGGAATGTTTGACCATTCTTCCAGAAGCGTATTTGTGAGGTCAGGCACTGATTTTGGACAAGAAAGCTTGGCTAGCAGTTTCCACTCTAATTCATCCCAAAGGTGTTTTGTTGGGTTGAGGTCAGTACTCTGTGCAGGCCAGTCAATTTTCTCCATCCCAAACTCGCTCATCCATGTCTTTATGTATAGAGTATTATATCTCTTTACAAACATAAATGAAAAAACAGCTGCTCCAAGGCTTCATTGATTGATATAAAACATAATTGTAGCACCCCTAGTTAGGTGCTAGTATAAAGGCATATTCAGTTGTTTTGGGCTCTACTGTAGCCAGTGGAACTTGTGATTGCGGTTTGTTTACTCTGGGTTCTGCAGTTGCAAGTTTGCCTTTCTCCCCTTGTCTTTCCAGAAATCTCTGGAACATAGTGGGCGGAGAGAGTAGAGCCTGAGCCGGGCCTGTATACCTAAACCAATCCCTGGTCGAGAAAGTGACCAGCAGGGGGATGAGAGAAGTATATAGAGGCTGGGACAGAGAGTAGCAGGGTCCTCTGCCTACCAGAGAGTGACCCAGCCTGGAAGTGCTGTTCCTTCTTTCCTGTTAAACCTTCCAAGGCTTAGAAGAAGCTTTATGAAGTCCTGGGTGATTCCAGCTTACCAAGGAGCTGAAGGATCAGCCCAAAGTCACAGGAACATCAGGGCAACATCCAAAGAGGATCTTCCCAGGATACTTTTGTGCCAGTGTCAGCTGAGTAGTTCTGGGCATCCCAAAGCTTTTCCCAATCCCCATCCCAGTTCTTCAAAACAATAAAAAAACAAGACAACTGCCTGATTACTGTCTGAGGACTGAGTGAGATTTCATGCACCTAGCTGAAAATACCCCATGCCTGGCTGCTTGATTCATTAAGAGATCAGAACCTGGGTTAACAGTGGAACCATCAAAGGAGGTCTGCATACATAATATTAAAATTACTTGGTTTAATCCATAATCCTTACCATGTAGAACCAGACAAAGGTTGTAGCAGTTTGCATGCTCATATCCTGAAACAAATAAGATTTGTTGATTGTTAAAGGAATGAAGAGGGAGTGAGATAAGAACAAAGATTGTGAATTCAATCCGCTATAAGCTATAATTGTTATTTGCTGTACCAACTATTACTTACAGCATGGACAACTAGGGATGAAAGCAAACATACCTGGGTTCAACGTGTCAATAGATGATTCATCTTTTTTTCTAAAAAAAAAAAAAGAAATTGCTTCTTCTATCCATACAGTTGATAGAGGAATGCTCCCTGCTGAGACATTAACTATATTCAACTAGATTACTAAGTGAAGACAACTTACCTTTACAAACTTTTGAAAACAGTTAGTCGTCGACGTCAGGGTGAAAGTGTTATGTTACAGAGTCGTCCCTCGTAAGGAGATAGTTGACATACCTATCTTCTTCGTTAAAGAAAAAAAAAAAAATCTTTTTTTCTACTTAGTAGATAACTGTGCAACTTGGGTCCATACAAACGAAAGTAGGGATCAACAGGTACGACA
>BLSH010049875.1:1426466-1436513 GCA_018402905.1 Glandirana rugosa
GGGTGACATTCCCAAATAGGTATGTGTCTTCTATTTTATATAATTATCTAAGACAGATCTCAACTCGCTTGGGCTTGACATTTCAAGCCCAAGCATGGCTTGAAAGCCCACAGGCACAGGGCTTAGGCTTGCAAACTCTTTTTGCAAGCCCAAGCCCAAGACCCAAGACCATAAAATAGTGCGTACAACTTATCGACGTCCCGTCGGTTAGTTGTTTGCAAAGTGACCAAAAGGGATCTTCTGTAGTGTCGGTACGGATGATTACCGTACCGACACTAACCGGTCACGTAGTACACTGGGTCTGAGATATAACCCGAAAGTTCGGTACGAACCCGAACTTTACAGTTCGGGTTCGCTCAACTCTAGACAGAATCTATTAATATATTTTATCTTCTGTGTATGGATAAACCCTTACAGTGGGGAAAACTATTTTTTGATCCCCTGCAGATTTTGTAAGTTTGCCCACTTACAAAGAAATGAAGGGTCCATAATTGTTATCATAGGTATATTTAAAATGATAGAGACAGAATATTAACCAAAAATACAGAAAAAAAACCCATATAATACAAAAGTGTTATAAATTGAGTTGCGGTTCAGTGAGTAAAATAAGTATTTGATCCCCAAGCAAAACATGACTTAGTACTTGGTGGAAAAACACTTATTGACAAGCACAGAGGTAAGATGTTTCTTGTTGTTGGTGACCAGGTTTGCACACATCTCAAAAGGGATTTTGGTCCACTCTTCTTTACAGATCTTCTCTAAATCCTTAAGGTTTCTTGGATGTCGCTTGGCAACTTGAAGTTTCAGCTTCCTCCATAACTTTTCTATAGGATTATTATTATATGATAATATTATTATTAACTAGGCCATGTATTGTAAAATCTTGGATGAGAACCTTCTTCCCTCAGCCAGAACACTGAAGATGGGTCATGGATGGGTCTTCCAGCATGACAAGAGAAGCAGATTAAGGTCTAGGAGTGGCCTAGCCAGTCTCCACACCTTAATCCCATAGAAAATTTATGGAGGGAGCTGAAACTTTTGGTTGCCAAGCGACAGCCAAGAAACCTTAAAGCGTAACTCCACTTTTGTTGAGAAAAGAACATTCCCCTCTGAGTGATCTATGTACATTGCATGGATTATAACAACCTTTGTTACAGATTCCTACCTTTTGTTATTCTGAAGAAATCACTGCTTGTTCCTCTGTGCCTGTCTGCTAAGTGGGTCTAATGGAAGTGGTTTCATAATTATCAGTCAGCTGTGGCAGCAGCAGAGCACTAATGAGGAAATCAGCTGGGCCTGCATTCCTTTAGACATGTTCCTATTGGAAGTACCTCACCAAAAATAACATTTTTGTTGCAGGGGATGCCTGAAATCTGACTTGTATCTTAGGCAAACTTCTGGGAAAATCGGTGAGCCAATCACACAAGCAGGAAATTATGTTTCTGGGGAGTGGTCAGTACACATTCTGTGTACAGAACAACTCCAGGTAGCCATATTGCATGGCATTTATAGAAAATTACAGTGGCTGCAGATTGAAAAGGAAAGGTGATTTTTAATAACATTCAATTACAATATGACTTGTATCACAATTGTACACGCAATATTATGTTCTCTTTATTTGATATTTTTCCCCCCACGAAAGTGGAGATACCCTTTAAGGATTTAGAAAATATCTGTAAGGAAGAGTGGACCAAAATCCCTCCTGAGATGTGTGCAAACCTGGTAACCAACTACAAGAAACATTTTACCTCTGTGCTTGCCAACATCATCATCATCACTATCCTTTGGTAAATCTAAGTGGGCAAGTGTTACATAATTTATTTAAATTATTGATTTATTGCTTGCAGTATCTCCTCGGGTTATGAGTGACTTTTAACAAAACTGCTGTTGCATTTTTAGGGTAATTTCCATAGAAACCATAATCATTTTGTGGCAATTTTTTTTTACCATTCATAGCCTTTTTATCTGATTGTTGCTACTGTATACAATCTTTTAACACATGACAAAGAAATTGCAGAGCAATATGGGCTAGTTAAGGGTACAGCACTGACTGACTGGAATCCTACTTTGTCTGACTAAAACCTTAAAGTGATTCTGAAGGCTACATGTGATAGACCCAACTGGGACAGGGGCTTTTGGAGGGGACTGCAGGGTAGCCTCTTGCCTATTGATCAAGGGCCCTGGCTTTTGATGGGGCTCTATTATTTGGGAGATGTGTGCCTGGGGGACCTTTGGAGTAGTTTTGTTTTGGATTCAGGTCCATGTCTTTCATGAAACGCACAGACTCTGGAAACCTAGGACCTGGATACAAATTTACAATTAATCTCCATAGTCTGTGGGAACACATGGGTGAGTCGCTGCCACATCCCTGTTGTACAAGCAAATTACAAACCCCCTGTGGGTGGGATTTTAAAGACCAGACGTCACCAATTTTAAAATAAGTATTTATTGACAAAGTATAAAATACATGAGGAACGCCCCAACCTGGGTGTGTTCCACTGTGGTTTAAAAAACAACAATCATGACATACATGTTGTTTAGCACATAAATAATTGGCAAAAAATGGAGTACAAAGAAAACTGCTACAATACTTTTTCCAGTATCCTCTCCAGTACCCAACATTTCAGGTCTATATGCCCTTCTTTAGGGGTATCTGAGGGAGTCTCCAATTATTGTAGTTACCGTTTAGTGCTGAGAGTCAATCAGACCAATAGTGGAAATGCCTTTAAGGTGTTCTGGGGGTGCTGTTTCACTTCCCCAAGGGGTGGTGGTGTAATATGTCCTTCCTGTTAAATTGTCCGGCAGATCAAACAGTTTGGCCCCCATTGCGGTGGATTAAATCCCGCAGGAGGATGAATTACAATATATGTCAGGGGTTCTATTCAGATATGGCGGCAAGTGTCCATCAAGATCTCCTGGATAGGTGGGTCTCTGTCGTTCAACTGCCTTAACGCTTAGTAGGAGATCCTTACACCACGGATCCCGGCGTCTGCTCCTTATGCACATTGCTGGATCATGTAAGTATAGGGGGTAAGGGTGGCAGGAGGGAAGCTGCTAGAAGAAGGTTTTTTTTACCTTAATGCAGAAAATGCTTTAAGGTAAAACAGCTTCTGGCTTTAGAACCACTTTAAAGCCCATCTTCAGGGAGGACAAAAATTATCTTTTCTGCTGCACTGTAAGAAATGTTTGGTTTTGTCTAGGGGGCTGCAGAAAGTACATTTACTTACCCGATCCTCAATTCCCCTGGCAGTTAGCACTCTCTTCCACTACCCTCCATTCTGACAGGGGGTAGTCCCTCGTCATTCTCACATGTAATGTAGGGCAATGACAATATATCTATCCAATCAATAAGACCCAAAAGAGAGTCAATCGATGAAGTAATCTGCGCCAATCAGATGTCAATCATTAAAAAACAATCCACTCCTTGTTGGGGGGTGGATGAAGTAACCAAAGCTGCTGCTAACAGTCAATAAACAAAGCACATCCTATATCCAGGTTCAACAATAAACCTAAATGTTAGCAGCACTAAATCATCATTATAAATGACAACGGTTAAAATTTATAAAGTTAGTAGTCCATAGCAGTGTATGTGTCCACAAAATCATTAATACGTGTAATCTTCAAAGTTGTTATTCCACCACCGCACCACATGCCAAGAAAATCGGGGTTTCCCCCTATGTGGAGGAACTCACTGGATGGTCACAATTAACACACCCGTAATGGAATGGAATAGCATAAGATGCTCAAAAGGGTTGCTGCCGTTACTTCTCACAGACTCATCTTTCATCACTATCACCTGTTGTAACAGCTGTCATCCAAAAAACGTTCCTTAAGTGAATGGAACTCACATAGTGCGTTTATCACACATAACATTTATTGGTAAACATACACCACAAATAAGCCCCCCGCTGGGGTACACCCTTGCATTAAAATATTAAAAACAAGCGTGGTTAAATACTGATGATACAGTCAGGACACTGTCCTTCTCACCGCCTGCAGTGAAGCTAGCGATGATCCCGGGTGAAGGAGTGTCTTGCTGTTGGTTATCTCGTTGCACGGAGTAGCCGCGTGGTCACGCTCTGACGCGTTTCGTCATCACTTCGTTTGAGGGCGTGACCACACAGCGTGGCAAGACTCCCTTATAGTGTGACCCCTCACAGCAGTTAACCATTCAGAGCCCGCTCCATTGCAACTTATCATAGCTATATACATGCAAGCATTTGTCGGCTGCTGTTCGCCAGCTTAGTGACCTTATGTGTGGGACTCAATCAGTTACATATTCTGGTGTCATTAATGAAACACCAAACTTAACCGCAATATCAACAAAATTAAGGCACCAGCCATTAATCAGACTATCATTAGAGCTCAGTATAATCTCCAGTCAGATCGCACAGTGTATGGACAAACATCAACTGGATGGACCACAGATCTGTAGATGTGAGCTCAATATTCTCATAGGTAAATAATCCATATTAAGGCTTGCTTACTACTATTTAATATTAAATGTAAAATTAAAAATAATAAATAATAAAATTTAAAGGGGCCCCAGCAACCATCATTGCTCTATAACCCATCTCGACATTCAATAATGATAAAAATTCCATCTTCAAAGTGTTTGTAACAACTTAAATCCTATTAAACCCCGTATTGAAACCCTCAACCAAATTGATACATTACACAACAATACAATGACCTTTAACCTATGTGCGCCCTATGTCCAGAACAAACAGGTTATAATGGACATATGGCCACTGTCTTCAATCCAAAATAATATAAAATAATTAATAAAAATTGAAAAATAAATAAAAATTATATATTTATGCGCAAATACATAATTAATCTAATATCATCATTAACCCAACTGATGTAATCTCCTAAGAATCACTGATAAAGGAATGAACATCTAATTCTACATTCATGCCTTTAGGTTCAAGAGTATCCATGAGATAGATCCACTTTGTTTCGCATTTACTTTATTTACTCCCCTCCAGTTTGGAGCTAGTTTCTCTATGCCCCAACATTTTAACCCTGAGGGATCCCTATCATGTTTACTGCGAAAGTGCATGGACACACTATGGTCTTTATAACCCGCTATAATACTTGCAATATGTTCTGAAACTCTCTTCCCCAATGTTCTCTTAGTACGACCAATGTACAAAAGGTTGCATGGGCACTGTAAAGCATACACAACATAGGTGGAACCACATGTTATGACATCCTTAATCTCGAAATTCCTCCCGTTAGTGGACGAAAAGCGGGTGAAATTTTGCAGATGTGTGTGGACATGCCTACAGGCTGCACACCTTCGGCAAGCAAAAAATCTTTTTTTGTTCCAAAACATGCGGGGTCTAGTTGGAGGGTCTATCATTTTCTTCACAAGCCTATCAGCAGAGCATGGTGCTTTTCTATATGAACACTGGTTCTGAGGGGATCTCATTTCTTACATGCCTGTCTAAACCTAATATAGCCCAATGTTTCCTGAAGATGGATTCAACCTCACGGAACTGGGCATGGAAACCACTGAAAAATCCCCACTCAAATTTATGATTGGGTCTCCTTACAGTGTTCTCCAGGCAGCTAGTCCTAGGAACCAACTCCACTTCCTGCATTGTTTTTTCTAGATCAGCCACCTTATATCCCTTCTCCAGAAAACGGCCTTTGAACATATGCTTGCTTGGTAAAGTCCAAATGGCTAGTGCAGTTTCTTCTGACACGCATTAATTTACCCTTAAGGATGTTCTTCAGCCAGACCGGATGATGCCCACTTTGAAAAGCTAAATAGCTATTCCGGTCCGTAGGCTTGAAGAACACCTTGGTCTCCAATTTGTTAATCCTAAGCATGACAGCGAGGTCTAAATAATCTATCTGTTCCTTGCTCCAACGAGTTTCCAATTTGATATTATTGGGGTTATCATTTAATTCATTCAAAAATCCAACCAACAAACTTTCAGTTCCCTTCCATATGAGGAACAAATCATATGAAAAAGTAGTTCCTGTCTGTGTGAGTGAATGAATTTGTCCTCCCATTCACTCATGAAGAGGTTGGCGAGGCTAGGTGCAAATTTGGTGCCCATAGCTACCCCCCTCTTCTGAGTGTAAAACTTGTTGTTGTACCAAAAATAGTTATGTGTTAAACAAAGTCCAACACTAAGAATCTAAGCAAGCCTTAATATGGATTATTTACCTATGAGAATATTGAGCTCACATCTACAGGTCTGTGATCCATCCAGTTGATGTTTGTCCATACGCTGTGCGATCCGACTGGAGATTATACTGAGCTCTAATGATAGTCCGATTGACGGCTGGTACTTTAATATTGTTGATATTGCGGTTACGTTTGGTGTTTCATTGCTGACACCAGAATATGTAACTGATTGAGTCCCACACATAAGGTCACTAAGCTGGCGAACAGCAGCCGACAAATGCTTGCATGTATATAGCTATGATAAGTTGCAATGGAGCGGGCTCCAAACGGTTAACTGCTGTGAGGGGTCACACTATAAGGGAATTTTACCATGCGGCTACTCTGTGCAATGAGATAACCAACAGCAAGACGCTCCTTCACTCGGGATCATCGCTAGTCAGCTTCACTGCAGGCGGTGAGAAGGACAGTGTCCTGACTGTATCATCAGTATTTAACCACGCTTGTTTTTAATATTTTAATGTAAGGGTGCACCCCAGCGGGGGGCTTATTTGTGGTGTATGTTTACCAATAAATGTTATGTGTGACAAACGCACTATGTGAGTTCCATTCACTTAAGGAGTGTTTTTTGGATGACGGCTGTTACAACAGGTGATAGTGATGAAAGATGAGTCTGTGAGAAGTAACGGCAGCAACCCTTTTGAGCATCTTATGCTATTCCATTCCATTACGGGTGTGTTATTTGCGACCATCCGGTGAGTTCCTCCACATAGCGGGAAACCCCGATTTCCTTGGCACGTGGTGTGGTGGTGGTATACCAACTTTGAAGATTACACGTATGAAGGATTCTGTGGACACTGTTATGGACTTTTAACTTTATAAATTTTAACCGTTGTCATTTATAATGATGATTTAGCGCTGCTAACATTTATGTTTATTGTTGAACCTGGATATAGGATGTGCAATGTAGGGCTATGGGTTATTATTTGGTCTTGATGACATCAGGGACATCTGACCACTGGAACATATTTTTATTCAAGAATAAAAAACAAAATTTTAATTAAAAACAGTAGATAACAACGGATCGATATCTGATCCCATATGTAGACAATGACAGTCTGTATTCTTCCACCATACAATAGGTATATGAGGGGTTTTGGGACTTTAAATTAGGCCCATAACATACTATATTCATACGCCTCCAAATTTAAAAGGAAAAGGTTTGGGTTGAAGCACGTGACATATAGATGCTAAAGTGGTCAAATGCATGATGCCACATTTATTCTTTCATATATATACAGATATCATGATGGCATATTATCATTATAATTCATATACACAGATGTCATGAATAACACATTGCAATATAAAGTAAAATTATTGTTAGTGACTAGCTGTATTGTTATAGGTGAGCGGATGTATGGAGCCAGGAGGACGGGATGGGGAAGTCCGTCGACTGCAGCACTCTGCCCCATCCGCTAGTCTCACCTCCACCGGACTATAGTGTGCTGCTGTGAGCGGGGGTACACCTACTAGAAGACAATGGACCACTTTGCTTTTTTTATTTTTTAAAATATTCCTTCCCGTCCAGACTGTCTCTCTTTTCATCTTAAATTTGGCTTTCCACATGAGTTTAAATGCACTGGATTACA
The DNA here is from genome assembly GCA_018402905.1 of Glandirana rugosa. Taxonomy (NCBI): domain Eukaryota; kingdom Metazoa; phylum Chordata; class Amphibia; order Anura; family Ranidae; genus Glandirana; species Glandirana rugosa. The sequence continues at coordinate 1,434,261 of BLSH010049875.1, forward strand.
TCACAGATGAGCTCAACCAGTGTTCTGGACTTTTTTCCTTCTAAGACAACCATGGCAGTAGACATTGCTATGAAGTTCTACTTGGGTTCAACTGCGTTAAAAGACCATCTGGAATACAGGATGACAAAACCTTGCTAATGGAGACAGTCTTCCTTTGCAGACAGTAGAGGTCTAGCCCTTACAATGGTAAAAGTCTATTCGGAGCTTGATGACCCCGTGGAGATTCCCTTTAACATCACAGAACTGATTGACAACATAGTCAACTTGACCACTTTAACCACTTACCAACCGGGAAGGTTTTACAGCTTTAGGACCAGAGCACTTTTTGCGATTCAGCGCTGCATCGCTTTAACTGACAATTGCGCGGTCAGGCGACGTTGTACCCAAACAAAATTTGCGTCCTCTTTTTCCCACAAATAGAGCTTTCTTTTGGTGGTATTTGATCACCTCTGCGTCATTTCTGATCGCCGCTATAAACAAAAGAAGAGCGACCATTTTGCAAAAAAACCCAAATTTCTTACTTTTTGCTAAAATTCAAATCCCCAAAAAAATTATAAAAAAACTTTTTTTCACCGGTTTTGGCTGATTTATATTCTTCCTTATATTTGTGATAAAAAAAAATCACAATTGGCGTTTATAGATTGGTTCGCGCAAAAGTGGCCTCATTTACGGATGATGAGAAGTCATTTCTGGGGTTTTTATTTTTTTTTTATTTTTTACTAGTAATGGCGGCGATCTGCGATTTTTAGTGGTACTGCGATACTGCAGCGGAGATGTCGGACATTTTTGACACTTTTTTGGGACCAATGACATTTATTCAGCGATCAGAAATTTAAATGTCCACTGATTACTGTATAAATGTCATTGGCAGTGAAAGGGTTAACCTGCAGGGGGAGATCTAGGAGTTAACTGTGTTCCCTGGGTGTGTTCTTACTGTGGGGGGGGGGGGGGGTTGGGCTACCATGGGCATGAGAGATCTAACTGGTCCCAGTGGCAGGGATCAGTAGATCTCCCATGCCTGCACTGTCAGAACGGGGAACCGCCGTGTTTACATCGGCGGTTCCCCGTTCTTTCCCTGTGGCCGCTCATCGCGGCTCGCTGGTGGACATCGGGTCCGCCCGAGCCGCGGGCACACTCCTCAGGAGTGCGGCGCGCGCGCCCCCTAGCGGCTGTTCGCAGATCGCCACCTTTTTACGGCGATTCGCGCTCAGCATCCCGACTGCCGCCGTGAAAACACGGCATGCGATCGGGAATTAGTTAAAGAAAGAACACCTGGTTTTGGACTTTGACCAACCTGCTGCAGATTACCTGGACTTCAAGAACCGCCTCCAGGCAGACAGTGTTTGCCTTGAAAATTGTACGCTCAAAGAGCGGGCCCTTGTTGGCACTATAAAGGTCAAGAATCTTGCCTTTGAGAAAAGCGTCAAATTAAGAATGACGTGCAATTCTTGGCAGAGCTTTACAGACCATGAATGCAACTATGTTAAAGACACTTATGCAGGGATTGATAGGGACACGTTCTCATTTGATCTTATTCTTCCAGATGATATTAAGCCCCAAGGGAGGATAGAATTTGGAGTCTGTTTTGAATGCAATGGTAAAACCTATTGGAACAATAATAAAGGACAAAATTACAGAATAATTCCGTCTGACTTTCAAAACCGCCGCTGTGACCCCGATTATAACTCTTCTTTGGATCAGTTTGGAAGTCCCAGGTGCTCTTATGGTATATTTCCAGAGTGGTCTAGCTACTCTGGGTTTGATAAACAAGGGCCCTACTACTAATGAAGTATGAAGAGCTGTTATGATGCCAGTCCAAACATTGTAGACTTGGTATTGTTGTAGAAATTTAGGATGTATTATGTATTGTCACAGTGTCTCCCAGTGTTGGTTTACCGGTATTCGCTGTGTACAGCGAATATGGCTTTAACCGATACTGAGGAAAGGCCAATACAATGGATATCTTCCATCAATTGATAATTACACGCTACCGCCCGATCATCCCGGCCAGCAGGCGCCCTGAGCGGTTATCGCTGGAGCAAACGCTGGTCCGGATCTTTGAGGTGCAATGCACGTTCTGTGGCGCGGGTGTATTACCGTCAATCAGGGGGCCCCTGTCTTCTGTACAGATCGATCTGCTTGGCGGCAGTTTACTTGCCTTATGGAATTAGTATTGCTTTTTATGTAAGGATAATGATCTGTAGGCTTTCTGTGGCATCTGATCAATGTGACAGAAATCTACAGCTATATTCC
>BLSH010049897.1:3927-26393 GCA_018402905.1 Glandirana rugosa
TTCCGTAGAGGTAGGTAGTATATCCAGCAAGAACAATTATTTCCCGACATTTCCTCCTCCCAAGGAAAAACCCCTACGACACTTTAGGTATCGTCCCAAGCCACACTTTAATTTCAGCGGTATATGGTTGTCAAATACAGTTGATTTTTATCACTTTAATTATTTTTCCCATTATGGGCGGTGAGTGGGGCCTCATATCTAAGTTTTGCCTAAGGCCTCACAAAGCCTAGAGCCGCCTCTGATGATAGCCATCAGGGACACAGTTTCTTTCAGTCTCACCAAAGAAGTCAAAGATACCAGGGGCCCATACCTCATTGTCATCTGTGAAATCAATTCTTCCAAATATACAATTGTTAACCTTTATGCCCCCAATACGGACCAACTACACTTTCTTAATAAATTGATGCACCTAGTCCACAAAGAACAAACAGGATCCCTGTTGGTATATGGCGACTTTAATTTCACACCGAACCCTGCTATGGATTTCACAGCATCCCCAAAAAGGAACCCTCCTCCTTTACAGCCCTTTATTAACAAGAACGACCTATATGATGGATGGAGATGCCTTAATGCAAATGAAAGAGACTTTAGCTTTTTTTCCTCATCTCATTGCAGCTATACCAGAATAGACCTTATTTTAGTAGACCATGGCCTATTATTAAAGGCTGCATCTTCTTCCATAAACAACACTGCATGGTCAGACCATGCATCGGTATTCCTAACATTAAAAGACCCAATGTCTTGTAACACCCCCTGTATCTGGAGTTTGAACCCCAAGATACTTCAACACTCTGAATCAAAAAAAAAAGAAATTGAAAATTGTTTCAATGAATACTTCAAGGATATAACTTCCTCTCCTTTTCTGCTATGGAATGCCCACAAGGCATTCATCATAGGAATTTTTATCAAATTAGGGACTAGTTGAAGAGGCAGCGAACACAGCGCTTAGAGACCCTAACAAACACTATCCATACGCTAGAATCTCAAAACCAAAACAACCACCTCCCCTTATCTCAAGCAACAATTATCACAAAAAAGGCATGAGCTCCGTTCTCTGCTTTTGGAAGATTTTGAAAGATCAACCAAAAAATTACGGGTAATGCATTATACAGAGGGGAACAGAGCCGGTAAACTTCTAGCCCAAAGGGCATCAGATATAAAACAAAATTTCCCTATATTATTCATCCACATACTAACAGTAAAGTATATCATCCACAGGAAGTGGCGAATGCATTCGGCGACTACTATAAATCCTTATACAATTTAAAACTAGACCCTAACACTGCGCAACCCAATTATTAACAATTTTCTTGGTTGGGTAAAACTACCATAATTATCCCCAGCAAATTTGGAACTACTAAACACACATTTTACAATACCCGAAATTTTTAAGACTATAGAAAAGCTGCCAACCAACAAAGCTACTGGTCCTGATGGTTTTGCAGGGGAATATTATAAAACCTTTCCACAAATCTTAACTAAATGTATGGAAAAAGTATACAATGCTGCGGCTGCCTCTTCAACCTTTCCCTCTGAAATTCTTAAGGCAACAATTGTGACACTGCCCAAGCCAGGGAAGGATCCAATTTCCCCTCAGAATTTTCACCTCATCTCTCTATTAAACATAGACCTCAAGATTTACGCCAAAATTATCGCCACAAGATTGGTTAATATATTGCCCCAAATAATCCACCTGGACCAATCCGACTTTACTAAGAACAGCCAAACTATTAACGCCACGCATAGAATTATCAATGTCATCCATATTGACAATTGGTCTCGAACACCTTCTCTGCTCCTAGCTTTGGATGCAGAGAAGGCATTTGATTGCATACATTGGAAGTATCTGGCCCAAACATTGTCCGCTTTTGGGTTCCGGGGCCCTATTCTATCAGCCATATTGGCTCTCTACACCTCCCCCTCTGCTCAAGTGTTGACATCTGGAGTACTTTCTAGCTAGTTTGCTTCCCATTACAAATGGGACGACAAAATGGTGTCCTTTATCTTCTTTGATATTTAACCTACTCATGGAACCGTTGGCATTCTATATACGCTCACATCCAAATATCTCAGGCTTTAAGGTCAAAAACAGAAAGCACACAATTAACCTTTTTGCAGATGATATCATACTGATGCTAACCAATGTGCAAAATGCCCTGGCTTTGGTACATGCAGCATTAGAGTTATTTAATAGGGTATCATATTATAAGGTTAATGATTCTAAGTCAAACATTTTAGACCTAGGTATCTCCCAAACCACTAAACAAAAACAAATAGCTACCTTTCCTTAAGCGTGGTAAAAATTAGGTATTAAATACCTGGGTATAACTCTCACTCCATTATCTAAAGATCTGGTGTCAGCCAATTATTTCCCATTTCTTGCTACCCTCAAATATAAGTTAGATAACAAAGCAAAAACTGAACTATCCTGGTCTGGAAGACTGGCATCTTTTAAGATGCTACTACCTCAACTTTTATATTTGTATAGGTCATTGCCTATCCCAGTGCCCATTGTGTTTTCTAGGAAAGGTCAAACACTACTCAATTGTTTTTTGCGGAAAGGCAAAAGAGCAAGGTGTGCTTTCAGCAAACTTACTCTCTAAATAAAAGCTAGGGGAATGGGACATGGGATAATCCAAGATTACCATAGAGCGGAAATTCTAACCCAATTAAAATCATGGTTTCCTACATCTGCCACAACCTTGTGGACAGAAATAGAAAGCTCTCAAGTGCCAGGAGTATATCTCTATAATTTTATCCTAGCTACATGTAGGCATGCATTCCCACAATCCCCCCTCTTACCTACAATCATAGCGGCAACAGAAGCATGGAAACAGCTTCTAGAGGTACCGCATAATGACAAAAACAAAACGACATTTCCACTACCAATTCACAGTCTAGCTACCATTATACCCAGTCTTAACATTGCTGCATGGGTGTCTAGAGGTATGCAATCAGTTCGAGACCTTTACATCCAGCAATAAAAACCTTTCGCACACTACAAATTGAATATGCAATTCCTTATAAGGATCATTATACTTATCTACAAATTTGTCACTTTTTACAAAAGCTTCATACTACAACGAGTGAGCTCCCTTGGAAAATAGCTCAATTATGCAACTCAGCCTCTACCAAGCTGACAGGTATCACCCTACTATACACCATATTCAACCATTTTTTTGGAAAAATATATCAATCCACCACCTGGCAAAAAGCTTTAACTTCTATGTATGTAGCCTCTAAGAATGCCGGCTTATGGGAACTAACTCAGAAACTGGCATTAAGGTGGTACTTAACGCCCCAATGTATTGCCAAATTTGCGAAAGATTCCTCTTCTAAATGTTGGAGGAAGTGTGGAGGAGAGGGCTCGTTGTTCCCTATTATGTGGTATTGCCCCCTCTTATCCTCATTTTGGTCAGGTATAGCAACAATCATCAATCAGATATTAATGTTTAAAATCTCTCTAACACCGGGGCTAGCTCATGTTCCTCAGATATAGACACACTCCCATACCTCATGACAAATACAATCCTCCATGTTCTACTAGCGGCACGACTAACAGTGACTAGACACTGGAAAGACCCCAGACCCCCAACTGTAGGAGAAGTTATTCAAACTACACAAACTCACGCCAGTTACAAAATGGCTTTTGTGTCGGCACAAGGCAGGCTTCAAGGGGCTGGCAAGAGATGTCACTATTGAATCGAACTCCCTAGAAATAAGCAATCGGTATAACATCACTTTATATCTTAAATGCAAATTCTATTAGGACTGTGACAGGTTTGACAAGTTTAGATTAGATTAGATTAGATTAGATTCAACTTTATTGTCATTACACATGTACAAGTACAAGGCAACGAAATGCAGTTTGGGTCTAACCAGAGTGCAATAACAGCAAGTGAAGGATATACAGTGTTACATGATTTACATAAGTTAAATAGTAATATAAGACTATAAGCAGTAATTAACAGATATATATGTACCATGAGTATATGTACTATGAGTATGATATACAGATGAATATATATGTACTATGAATATAATATACAAATGGATATATATGTACTATGAACAAGATTTACAGATGAACAATATACAGATGAGTATATATGTATTATGAGCATGATTTACAGATGATTTACAGATGCCTATTACTATAAGAAGAAATGTAGACAATCCATTAGCAAAATAACAAAATGTGATGTATGGGGGGAAAATGTGGTAGTGTATCAGCGAGGGGCAGAGTTCAGTAAAGAGACAGCTCTAGGAAAAAAGCTGTTCTTTAGTCGGCTGGTCCTGGTCCGGAGGCACTTGAAACGCCTTCCGGAGGGCAGAAGAGAGAACAGTCTATGGGCAGGATGAGAGGAGTCCTTAAGAATGCTGCGAACTCGACGCAAACAGCAGTTTTCACCACCCGCTGCAGTGCCTTGTGCTCTGCAACAGAGCACTTACTCACCTATAACTTTTATATGTTTTATTTGTTTAATGGTTGCTAGACTCACCTGCTACGAACACCCCAACTTTATACATCCATCGTTGGTAGATAAGTTGATGTATAATAGTTTATATATGAGAATATTTTAAAGAAGTCCTAATTTTTATGGCAAGGTAGGCCCCCCAGCCTGGGCACAGCAATTCCCAGAAGGGGTGCTAGGGTAAGGGTGGATAGAATTACCTGATAAAGAAGATTCATAGGATCTTCATCAGGAACGAAAAGGAAAAAGTTTATCATTTGCAGGTTTATCTTATGCAATCTACTGGCAAATACACTATGACCTATAGCAGGTATTGTTTTGTCTCCATGTTGCAAATCTCTAACTGCTATATGTTTGTACCATTGTTGTGTAAAATACAATAAAAATGATTGAAGATAAAGCTTTCACTTATGGTCAAAGAACTTTCATTTAACCCAAATAATATGAAGAGATATTGAATCTCAAATATAACTTAGGGTTAACACTAGCAACCCTTGTAGGGATGCCTCCCATACAAGAGTTCAAAGAGTGAAAACCCTGTGGAGGACTGTGGGATTTCTCTAATTGCAAACAACAAAAACAGCAATCCCAATCTCTCCAATTTTCATTGTTTTGAATAATTGTGAAGTTTTTTTTTTGTTAAACTAGTGTACCAAACCATCTATCTGAAGGAGGTAAACTGAAGCTTGCAAGTGTTTAATGTTCATACATTTGCACAAATCTTTCATTACCTTCAACATAAAAGGGATCCCTTAATCTGTTATTTCTTTCTATTGCAGGATGGCATCATCAATTACCACTAGGAGGTGTTGATGGCCTCCAGGGGACTTAAAGAAGTTGTAAAGGCAGAAGGTGCATTCTATGCATTGAGATAAAAAACCTTCTGTGTGTAGAAGCCTCTCCAGCACCCATAATTACTTACCTGAGCCCCTTCTCTCTGCAGCGATGTCTACGAACGTCTTAGCTGTCCCAGACACTCCTACTGTTTGGCTGAGACACTCAAATGAGTCAATCAAGATCAGTCAGCCAATCAGGGGAGGGAGAGGCGGGGCCCGGTTGGGGCTCCATGTCTGAATGGATACACGGAGCTGTGACTCGGCTCGGGCGCCCCATAGATAGCTGCTGGCTGAGGGGGCACTCACCAGAGGGAGGGGCCAGGAGAGCAGAAGAGGGACCCAAAAGGAGGAGGATCCGGGCTGCTCTGTGCAAAACCAACTGCACAGAGGAGGTAAGTATAACATGTTTGTTATTTAAAAAAAAAACAAAAAAACAAGACTTTACAATCACTTTAAAGTAGAACTATATGCCAAACTTTTTTTTTAATTTGGATAGAATAAGGGGGAGTTATAACCCTTGTCAGTTTATTTTTTGCCATCTGTGTCCCATTCAGAACCAGCAGCTCTGTATACTGTTTTGACACATTTGTTATACTGCAGAGATTGTGAGTAGACAAGAAGCATTTTTATTAACCACTTTAATATAATGTCATTATATGGCGGCAGGTAGGCGTGTTCCCGCAAATCGCCGTACCTGTACGTCAGCTCTTTAAATAGCTTTAGCAGGCACCGGCTGCACGGTGGGGGAGCTGATGCACATGGCTGGAGGCCACAAGCCACCCGCAGTCGTGGGAAAGAGAGGCAGAATGGAGGATCTGTCAATGTAAACAGACAGATCCCCCCTCTGTCAGGGGAGTAGAGAGAGATCTGCTGATCCTAGTACTCAGGAGCAGCAATCTCTCTCCTCACCCAGTCAACACACGTCCCCCACAGTTAGAAACACCTCACAGGGAACACAGTAAACCCTTTGATCGCCCCCTAGTGTTAACCCCTTCCCTGCCAGTGACATTTATACAGTAATCAGTGCATTTTTATGGCACTGATCACTGTATAAATGTCAATGGTCCCAAAAAAGTGTCAAAAGTGTCCGATCTGTCCGCCGCAATGTCGCAGTCCCGCTAAAAATTTCTGATCGCCGCCATTACTACTAAAAAAAAAAAATAATAATAAAAATGCCATAAAAATGCCATAAATATATCCCCTATTTTGTAGACGCTATAACTTTTTTGCAAACCAATCAATATGCGCTTATTGCAATTTTTTTTAGCAAAGAATACATATTGGCCTAAACTGATGAAGATATGCATTTATTTATTTTTTTTGGATATGTATTATAGCAAAAAATAAAAAACATTGTTTGATTTTTCAAAATTGTCGCTCTTTTTTTGTTTATAGCGCAAACAAATAAACCGCAGAGGTGATCAAATACCACCCAAAGAAAGCTCTATTTGTGGGGAAAAAAGGACATCAATTTTGTTTGGGTGCAACGTCGCACGATTGCGGAACTGTCAGTTAAAGTGACGCAGTGCCGAATCACAAAAACTGGCTTGGTCATTATTATTTCAGGTACTTGTATAGCGCCGTCAATTTAAGCAGCGCTTTACATATACATTGTACATTCACATCAGTCCCTACCCTCAAGGAGCTTACAATCTGAGGTCCCTAATGCCTCGTACACACGGTTCGACGATCGCATGTACGATCGTGTCGAATCGTATGTTGGCTGTTGTATGCAGCATACTGACTGCACTACACGATCGTACAGGTGCATGTAATTAGCATCTGGCCGTTCCTGACTTCTGAGCATGCGTGTTTTGCACAATACAACTTTGTTGTACCAACTGCTCTGTACACACGATACAACGGTCGTATGAGAGCTTGTTGGTACGACCAAGTTTTCTAGTCTGCCCATACAACTCCCTTGTATGACCGTCGTATGTCGGATGTTCAAATCGCGCATACGAATGATCGATTTCCCATACAACGGTCGTGAGTACGACCTGTTGTATGCGATCGCCAAACCGTGTGTACGGGGCTTAACTCACATTCATACATATACTAGGGCCAATTTAGACAGGATCTAATTTACCTACCTGCATGTCTTTGGGCAGGAACAGGGAGAACATGCAAACTCCAGGCAGGTAGTGTCGTGGTTGGGATTCGAACCAGTGACCCTTTTGCTGCCAGGTGAAAGTGCTATCCACTACACCACTGTGCCACCCATTAAAGGGAAAAACCCCTCGGGTGCTGAAGTGCTTAACAAACCAAGCGGTTTTACACTATTGGAGGTATCTGTTTCTTTTGCCAGATTGTCATCTTTGGAGTAAATGAGGGTATGCAGTTAAGTCTCCTGTTGGTGTGCTCCATGGTTCCATCTATTACCACCTATGATTTGGGGGTCTTCTGATCTGGTAAGAGGCGTGGGGGTGATTCACTGTTGCATTTAGGGTTGCCACCTCATCCCTTTAAATTATACAGGTTGTTCTGTGATTGATTAAGGTGGTAATTAAACTTACTTGGTGCCTCATCTGCATTAAATTAGCCTCAGAACAACAACCTGTGTAATTCATATGTGTTCAGATTTAAAGGGAAGAGGTGGCAACCCTAGTTGCATTCCAAGTAAATTATCTTTTTTTGGATTAAATGAATGAGACTGTTTTATTTTTATTTTAACACATGGTGTTAAAGGATTATTTTAATTCTGTTTTCACAAGTGGTGCTAATGCCATTCTATTGGTTTATTTATGCATCTGAGATCACTTTCACATTCATGATTATTTAAAGGTACAGAAACTAAACCTTCCTTTCTGGGTTCCAAAATGTTTTTTTTTTTTAATTTAAGAAATGGATCTAGAGTAGGGTTGCCACCTCATCCCTTTAAAACCGAACACATATGAATTACACAGGTTGTGTGGCTGATTAAGGTGGTAATTAAACCCACTTGGTGCCTCATCTGCATTAAATTAGCCTCAGAACAACCTGTGTAATTCATATGTGTTCGGGTTTAAAGGGATAAGGTGGCAACCCTAATCTAGCTCCTTCATACAATGTCTAATCTCCACCATGAGCCACTATGCCATAGACCACCTCTAACCTTCCCACCCAGGTTTAATCACATCAGCTGCCATGAATTTACTCATGGGTCATCCGCAGCAGGACCAGGAGGCAGAGAACAGACATTCAGCTTCTCATTATAGAATCTCCTTTCTGTATCGATTTTTCAAGAACACAAACTGCTCCCAGCATTTGTTCACAAATATAATGTCAGTTTTGCTGTCACCCTTTTAAGTTTCCCCACAAAAGGCAAAAACATAAAATGCCTCTTGGTACATTCTTTATCATATTTAAAGTGTGACTTCCTTATACTTTGCCATTTTTTGCCACACCAAAAGATTTTACTGATGCTGCCCAAAGCATTTTAAAAACAATACCTGAACACTCCTTGAGACTTCGAGGTAAATAAGTTAAATATTTTTAATAAATTACATTTTCTTTACTGTAAGAACAGTATGGACATCACTTCAAACTTTTTTTTCCTACAGTTTAGCTCTTTAAGTATCTCTTCAATACATTAATATTAACCAGATAGATATTGCAGAATGGAGGATGAGAACCCTGACTATTCGCAGATAACACAACCCAACAAAATACATTCTTGGTGCCTTTCTTTTACACCTGTTTTTGGGGTTATTTGAGGGAGCTGATTCTGAAGATGGCATTGGCTAGACTGCATTAGCTTCAATTCATTAGATGTGGTTCAATTCATATGGTGTGCTTCTGGTGGGGAGCCCTCCCTGCCGACAGAACACAATCCTCACGCCACCGACAGTAGTCACACGTAAAAAATCCAACAGGCTGGTTGTACTGAAGTCAATCAATCGACTTGGGTACAACCAGCCTGCCCATAGATGGTTTTAATCTCGGCCAGTCCCTGCTGAATCAGCTGAGATTCAATGGTCAGCTTTAGTGTATTACATTTTTCTTTTAATTTGTAATGTCTTTCTTTCATGGTACAAGAAGAATAAATAAACACTACATTAAAATATCATGATTTTTGATGGGTGACCAGAGTGAAGAGTGGTATATGGCATTTATGCTGTATCTCAAAAACAGGAGCTGTTAGGGAATAATGGGTGCCTTTTTTGGAATCAGCGGGTCAAAACAGGTTTAACATGTGAGGCACCAATATGTGCATTGGCCAGTTAAAAGATCTCTCACAACCCACATACCTTTAGTCATTACATTTCATGGATGAATATGTTTGGTCCAGTTATCCCCTGTCCCCGAAATCCTTTCTGCGCTAAACCCCACCTTGCACCTCCTTAATCACTTGCTGACCGCAGTCTGACGGTGACAGAGTGGCTTTTTATTGGAAACCGCCATCATACGACGGTGGCTACGATAACTAGCATCGTGAGCGCGTGCACACCGCCGGAGGCGTGCACGCGCACACACTGTGTCCGGGGGGGCCAGGGAGCGGGTGCGGTGGACTCGATCGCCGTCGGCTACCCGCGATGGTCCCCCGGAATTAAAGAACGGAGGTCCTTGTAAGTAAACACCGATCTCCGTTCTGTTGAAGGGGGAAGGGCAATGATCACAGGCTTCCTCTATAAGGAAGCCATGATTATCCCCTTTCCCCAGCCAGGGCAGCCCACACACAGTTAGAACACGCCCAGGGAACCAGGGAAGTTAACCCATAGAACGCCCCCCCCCCCCCAGGTTAACCCCTTCACTGCCAATGGCATTTACACAGTAATCAGTGCATTTTTATAGCACTGATCGCTGTATAAATGCCAATGGTCCCAAAAAAGTGTCAAAATGGTTCGACATGTCCGCCGCAATATCGCAGTACCGCTAAAAATCGCAGATCGCCGACATTACTAATAAAAAATAAAAAAATTAAAAAACTCCAGAAAGGAATTCTCATCGTCCGTAAACGCGGCAACTTTTGCGCAAACCAATCAATAAACACAGAATGCAATTGTTTTTACTAAAAATATGAGGAAGAATATAAATTGGCCAAAACCGATGGAAAAAAAACATTTTTATATTTTTTTTGGATTTGTATTTTAGCAAAAAGTAAGAAATTTGTTTTTTTTTTGCAAAATTGTCGCTCTTCTTTTGTTTATAGCGGCGATCAGAAATGACGCAGAGGGGATCAAATACCACCAAAAGAAAGCTCTATTTGTGGGAAAAAAAGGACACAAATTTTGTTTGGGTACAACGTCGCGGGACCACGCAATTGTCAGTTAAAGCGACGCAGTGCCGAATCGCAAAAACTGCTCTGGTCCTAAAGTGTGAAATCCTTCCGGGGCTGAAGTGGTTAAATAAATGTATAATAAAAAATAAATATATAATTAAAGTGGTTGTAAAGGCTGCAGGATTTGCATCCCCATGCGTTGTATGCATGCAGGTAAAATCCTTCAGTTTGCAGCTCCTCCCACAGCAACCCAAATATTTACCTTATCTTAATACATTGATGTGTGTGAGAGCAGTAGCTCTCCCAGTCTCTCTCTCCTCATTGGCTGAGACACAGCAGTGGAAGCCATTTGCTCCCTCTACTGTCAATCACAGCCAGTGAGGAGAGAGTGGGCCCAAGCTGCACTCCGTGTGTCTTACAGACACGCAGAGGCAGCTTGGGAATGAGCCTGTGTGAGTGCCCCCAGAGCTAGAAGCTTGCTCTGGGGGCACTCAGCAGAGGGGAGGAGCCGGGAGCATTGGCAGGGGACCTAAGACGAGTTGGATCAATGCTGCTCTGTACAAAACCATTGGAAGTAAGTATGACATGTTTGTTATTTTTAAAACAAGAAAATCAGAACCTTTAGTATCACCTTAAATCCAAGGGTCTTCTTTCTATCATCCAGTAATGATGGTGATTTCTTATGAAGTGTGCAAGCCAACCTATTTAGCATTCCATTTTAAGCCCAATCTGTGTGATTACATACCCCCAGAAGGGGTGGCATTGACAGTATGGACTCACAAGAAGTGGGTTCAATGATGCTGATGTCATTCACCCCAGAAAGGCCTGGGGACCAGGGGTGGAAGAGGATGTGGGAGAATCTCTTGAGGATGGAAATTAATTGTTTGTCACCACTATGGAGAACTCTGAATAATTTTGGGCAGTTATCACTCTCTGAGACCCTAGCAGTGAGACCTTTCCATGGAAATCCATCTTTACTTCTTTCCACCCAGATCTATTATGTAAAACTTTTATTAGGTAATAAAAGGCACAAATGTCACCTGGCCTATAATGGTTTCTACATTTTTAATCTAGAGTCAGGAAAGGCTTTAACAATTAATTGTAGCTGCTCCTCTCCTGATCCCAATTCAACATATTTATACACTGTAATCAGTTGCATTCATCCTCATATTGCCATGCTGCAGTATATTATTTAATAAAAACACAATAAAATGTGACTTGTTAGCTATGAGTCCAAACCAACAAGTTTTTCATTATCAAAATACCCCGTAGTCATAAATGTAAATCACGTACAAAATGTCACATATCTCTATGTACCAGATATTCCCCATCAGCACTTTTGTGTGTTCTAAATACCTTCAGAATTATGAGAACAAATATCCCCATCTTCACATGTTTGTATATAATGCAATGCATGTTTAAGATTTGGCAGAGGATACATGGGCTCCAATCTGTAATGCCCCCCCCCCCCACAGTCACACACTATTATTATACATTTATATAGCTCTGACATATACCGCAGTGCTGTGCAGAGATCACTGAGCCAGTCACATCAGTCTCTGTACCAGAGGAGCTTACACTCTAATGTCCCCCACAGTCACACACTATTATTATTATTATACATTTATATAGCTCTGACATATACCGCAGTGCTGTACAGAGATCACTGAGCCAATCACATCAGTCTCTGTACCAGAGGAGCTTACACTCTAATGTCCCCTCCCCCACAGTCACACACTATTATTATTATACATGTATATAGCTCTGACGTATACCGCAGTGCTATACAGAGATCACTGAGCCAGTCACATCAGTCTCCGTACCAGAGGAGCTTACACTCTAATGTCCCACACAGTCACACACTGTTATTATTATACATGTATATAGCTCTGACATATACCGCTGTGCTGTACAGAGATCACTGAGCCAGGCACATCAGTCTCTGTACCAGAGGAACTTACACTCTAATGTCCCCTCCCCTACAGTCACACACTATTATTATTATACATTTATATAGCGCCAACATATACAGCAGTACTGTACAGAGATCACTGAGCCAATCACATCAGTCTCTGTACCAGAAGAGCTTGCACTCTAATGTCTCCTCCCCCACAGTCACATCAGTCTCTGTACCAGAGAGGTTGTGTGTGCTGCAGCTCTCCCTCTCCAGACACCAGGGGGCCAGGTGAGTTACCTGGCCCCAGTGAGGATGGGAGATTCTGGGGATGACCCAGGTGATGGTTCCTCTGGGGGATCCAACTTGCAGTCCCAAACTGCATCTTTACCTGAAGACCTTGGGTATGGCCCTAAATAAGGGGAAGCTATCTCCGCTTTCAGACAGCTGAGCACCAACAGGAACCTGGCCCTAATGCGGTAGTAGATGGTTTTAGAACGATAATCTCTCCCTCAGAGCACCAATAGGAACCTGGCCCTCATACAGTAGTAGTTGGTTTTAAAACAATAAACTCTCCCTCAGAGCACCAACAGAAACCTCTCCCTAATACAGAGGTGGATGGTTTAGAATGATAAACTCTCCCTCAGAGCACCAACAGGAACCTGGCTCTAATGCAGTAGTAGTTGGTTTTAGAACGATAAACTCTCCCTCAGAGCACCAAAAGGAACCTGGCCCTAATGCAGTAGTGGATGGTTTTAGAATGATAAACTCTCCCTCAGAGCTCCAACAGGAACCTGGCCCTAATGCCATAGTAGATGGTTTTAGAACGATAAACTCTCCCTCAGAGCACAAACAGGAACCTGGCCCTCATGCAGTAGTAGATGGTTTTAGAACGATAAACTCTCCCTCAGAGCACAAACAGGAACCTGTCCCTAATGCAGTAGTAGTTGGTTTTAGAATGATAAACTCTCCCTCAGAGATCCAACAGGAACCTGGCCCTAGAGCAGTAGTGAATGGTTTTAGAATGATAAACTCTCCCTCAGAGCACAAACAGGAACCTGTCACTAATGCAGTAGTAGATGGTTTTAGAACGATAATCTCTGCCTCAGAGCACCAAAAGGAACCTCTCCCTAATGCAGTAGTAGATGGTTTTAGAATGATAAACTCTCCCTCAGAGCACAAACAGGAACCTGTCACTAATGCAGTAGTAGATGGATTTAGAACGATAATCTCTGCCTCAGAGCACCAAAAGGAACATGGTCCTAATGCAGTAGTAGTTAGCTTTAGAAGGATAAACTCTCCCTCAGAGCACCAACGGGACCACTCCCTAATGTAGTAGTAGATGGTTTTAGAACGATAATCTCTCCCTCAGAGCACCAACAGGAAACTGGCCCTAATGTAGTAATAGTTGGTTTTAGAACGATAAACTCTCTCTCAGAGCAGCAACGGGAACTGCTCCCTAATGCAGTAGTGGATGGTGTTAGAAACATAACCTCTCCTTTAGAGCACCAACAGGAACCTGGCCCTAATGCAGTAGTAGATGGTTTTAGAATGATAAACTCTCCCTCAGAGCACCAACAGGAACCTTGCCCTAATGCAATAGTAGATGTTTTTAGAACGATAAACTCTCCCTCAGAGCACCAACAGGAACCTGGCCTAATGCAGTAGTAGTTGGTTTTAGAACGACATTCTATCCCTCACAGCAACAACAGGAACCTCTTCCTAATGCAGTATTTGATGGTTTTAGAACGATAAACTCTCCCTCAGAGCACCAACAGGAACCTGGCCCTCATGCAGTAGCAGTTGGTTTTAGAGCGATAAACTCTCCCTCAGAGCACCAACAGGAACCTTGCCCTCATACAGTAGTAGTTGGTATTAGAACAATAATCTCTCTCTCAGAGCACCAAGAGGAACCTGGCCCTAATGCAGTAGTATTTGGTTTTAGAACGATAAACTCTCCCTCAGAGCAAAAACAGGAACCTAGCCCTCATGCAGTAGCAGTTGGTTTTAGAGCGATAAACTCTCCCTCAGAGCACCAAAAGGAACCTCTCCCTAATACAGTAGTGGATGGTTTAGAACGATAAACTCTCCCTCAAAGCACCAACAGGAACCTGACCCTAATGCAGTAGTAGATGGTTTTAGAACGATAATCTCTCCCTCAGACCACCAACAGGAACCTGGCCCTAATGCAGTAGTAGTTGGTTTTAAAACGATAAACTCTCCCTCAGAGAAAAAACAGGAACCTAGCCCTCATGCAGTAGCAGTTGGTTTTAGAGCGATAAACTCTCCCTCAGAGCACCAACAGGAACCTTGCCCTAATGCAGTAGTAGTTGGTTTTAAAACGATAAACTCTCCCTCAGAGCAAAAACAGGAACCTAGCCCTCATGCAGTAGCAGTTGGTTTTAGAGCTATAAACTCTCCCTCAGAGCACCAACAGGAACCTTGCCCTAATGCAGTAGTAGTTGGTTTTAGAACGATAATCTCTCACTCAGAGCACCAACAAGAACCTCTCCCTAATGCAGTAGTAGATGGTTTTAGAACGATAATCTCTCCCTCAGAGCACCAACAGAAACCTCGCCCTAATGCAGTAGTAGATGGTTATAGAACGATAAACTCTCCCTCAGAGCACCAACGGGAACTGCTCCCTAATGCAGTAGTGGATGGTGTTAGAAACATAATCTCTCCTTTAGAGCACCAACAGGAACCTGGCCCTAATGCAGTAGTAGTTGGTTTTAGAACGATAAACTCTCCCCCAGAGCACCAACAAGAATCTCACTCTAATGCAGTAGTAGATGGTTTTAGAATGATAATCTCTCCCTCAGAGCACCAACAGGAACCTCTCCCTAATGCAGTAGTGTATGGTTTTAGAACGATAAACTCTCCCTCAGAGCACCAACAGGATCCTCTCCCTAATGCAGTAGTGTATGGTTTTAGAACGATAAACTCTCCCTCAGAGCACCAACAGGAACCTGTCCCTAATGCAGTAGTAAATGGTTTTAGAACGAAAATCTCTCCCTCAGAGCACCAAGAGGAACCACTCCCTAATGTAGTAGTGGATGGTTTTAGAATGATAATCTCTCCCTCAGAGCACCAACAGGAACCTGGACCTAATGCAGTAGTAGTTGGTTTTAGAACGATAAACTCTCTCTATGAGCAGCAACGGGAACTGCTCCCTAATGCAGTAGTGGATGGTGTTAGAAACATAATCTCTCCTTTAGAGCACCAACAGGAACCTGGCCCTAATGCAGTGTGAGATGGTTTTAGAATGATAAACTCTCCCTCAGAGCAGCAACAGGAACCTTGCCCTAATGCAATAGTATTTTTTTTTTTAGAACGATAAACTCTCCCTCAGAGCACCAACAAGAACTTGGCTCTAATGCAGTAGTAGATGGTTTTAGAACGATAATCTCTCCCTCAGAGCACCAACAGGAACCTGGCCCTAATGCAGTAGTAGTTGGTTTTAGAACGACAATCTCTCCCTCACAGCACCAACAGGAACCTCTCCCTAATGCAGTAGTAGATGGTTTTAGAAGGATAATCTCTCCCTCAGAGCACCAAGAGGAACCTGGCCCTAATGCAGTAGTATTTGGTTTTAGAACGATAAACTCTCCTTCAGAGCACCAACAGGAACCTGGCCCTCATACAGTAGTAGTTGGTATTAGAACGATAATCTCTCACTCAGAGCACCAACAGGAACCTCTCTCTAATACAGTAGTGGATGGTTTAGAATGATAAACTCTCCCTCAGAGCACCAACAGGAATCTGGTCATAATGCAGTAGTAGTTGGTTTTATAACGACAATCTCTCCCTCACAGCACCAACAGGAACCTGGCCCTAATGCAGTAGTTGATGGTTTTAGAACGATAAACTCTCCCTCAGAGCACCAACAGGAACCAGGCCCTAATGCAGTAGTAGATGGTTTTAGAAGGATAATCTCTCCCTCAGAGCAACAAGAGGAACCTGCCCCTAATGCAGTAGTATTTGGTTTTAGAACAATAAACTCTCCCTCAGAGCACAAACAGGAACCTGGCCCTCATACAGTAGTAGTTGGTATTAGAACAATAAACTCCCCCTCACAGCACCAACAGGAACCTCTCCCTAATGTAGTAGCAGTTGGTTTAGAATGATAATCTCTCCCTCACAGCACCGACAGTAACCTCTCCGTAATGCAGTAGTGGATGGTTTTAGAATGATAAACTCTCCCCTCAGAGCACCAACAGGAACCTGGCAATAATGCAGTAGTAGATGGTTTTTAGAACGATAATCTCTCCCTCAGAGCACCAAGAGGAACCTGGCCATAATGCTGTAGTAGTTTGTTTTAAAACAATAAACTTCCCTCAGAGCACCAACAGGACCCTGGCCCTCATGCAGTACTAGTTGCTTTTAGAACAATAAACTCTCCCTCATAGCACCAACAGGAACCTCTCCCTAATTCAGTAGTGGATGGTTTAGAACGATAAACTCTCCCTCAGAGCACCAACAGGAACCTGAACATAATGCAGTAGTAGATGGTTTTAGAATGATAATCTCTCCCTCAGAGCACCAACAGGAACCTGGCCCTAATGCAATAGTAGTTGGTTTTATAACGACAATCTCTCCCTCACAGCACCAACAGGAACCTGGCCCTAATGCAGTAGTTGATGGTTTTAGAACGATAAACTCTCCCTCAGAGCACCAACAGGAACCAGGCCCTAATGCAGTAGTAGATGGTTTTAGAAGGATAATCTCTCCCTCAGAGCAACAAGAGGAACCTGCCCCTAATGCAGTAGTATTTGGTTTTAGAACGATAAACTCTGCCTCAGAGCACAAACAGGAACCTGGCCCTCATACAGTAGTAGGTGGTATTAGAACAATAAACTCTCCCTCAGAGCACCAAAAGGAACCTCTCACTCATATAGTAGTGGATGGTTTAGAACGATAAACTCTCCCTCAGAGCACCAACAGGAACCTGGCCCTAATGCAGTAGTAGTTGGTTTTAGAACGATAAACTCTCCCTCAGAGCACAAACAGGAACCTGTCCGTTATGCAGTAGTAGATGGTTTTAGAACGATAATCTCTGCCTCAGAGCACCAAAAGGAACCTGGCCCTAATGCAGTAGTAGTTGGTTTTAGAATGATAAACTCTCCCTCAGAGCACCAACAGGAACCTTGCCCTAATGCAATAGTAGTTGGTTTTAGAATGATAATCTCTCCCTCAGAGCACCAACAAGAACGTGTCTCTCATGCAGTAGTAGATGGTTTTAGAACGATAATCTCTCCCTCAGAGCACCAACAGGAACCTCTCTCTAATACAGTAGTGGATGGTTTTAGAATGATAAACTCTCCCTCAGAGCACTAACAGGAACCTGGCTCTAATGCCATAGTAGATGGTTTTAGAACGATAATCTCTCCCTCAGAGCACCAACAGGATCCTGGCACTAATGCAGTACTAGTTGGTTTTAGAACAATAAACTCTCCCTCAGAGCATCAACAGGAACCGCTCCCTAACGCAGTAGTAGATCGTTTTAGAATGATAATCTCTCAATCAGAGCACCAACAGGAACCTTGCCCTAATGCAAATAGTAGTTGGTTTTAGAATGATAAACTCTCCCTCAGAGCACCAACAAGAACCTGGCTCTCATGCAGTAGTAGATGGTTTTAGAACGATAATCTCTCCCTCACAGCACCAACAGGAACTGGGCCCTAATGCAGTAGTAGTTGGTTTTAGAGCGATAATCTCTCCCTTACAGCACCAACAGGAACCTCTCCCTAATGCAGTAGTGGATGGTTTTAGAACGATAAACTCTCCCTCAGAGCACCAACACGAACCTCTCCCTAATGCAGTAGTGGATGGTTTTAGAATGATAAACTCTCCCTCAGAGCACTAACAGGAACCTGGCCCTAATGCCATAGAAGATGGTTTTAGAATGAAAATCTCTCCCTCAGAGCTCCAACAGGAACCTGGTCCTAATGCAGTAGTAGTTGGTTTTAGAACGATAAGCTCTCCCTCAGTGCACAAACAGGAACCTGGCCCTAATGCAGTAGTAGTTGGTTTTAGAATGATAATCTCTCCCTCAGAGCACCAATAGGAAACTGGCCCTAGAGCAGTAGTAGTTGGTTTTAGAACGATAAACTCTCCCTCAGAGCACCAACAGGAACCTCTCCCTAAAGCAGTAGTTGATGGTTTTTGAAGGTATAAACTTTCCCTCAAAGCACAAACAGGAACCTGGCCCTAATGCAGTAGTAGTTGGTTTTAGAACTATAAACTCTCCCTCAGAGCACCAACAGGAACCTGGCCAAAATGCAGTAGTAGTTGGTTTTAGAACAATAAACTCTCACTCAGAGCACCAACAGGAACCTCTCCCTAATACAGTAGTGGATGGTTTAGAATGATAAACTCTCCCTCAGAGCACCAACAGGAACCTGAGCCTAATGCAGTAGTAGATGGTTTTAGAATAATAATCTCTCACTCAGATCACCAACAGGAACCTGGCCCTAATGCAGTAGTAGTTGGTTTTAGAACACTAAACTCTCCCTCAGAGCACCAACAGGAAACTGGCTATAATGCAGTAGTAGTTGATTTTAGAAGATAAACTCTCCCTCAGAGCACCAACAGGAACCTCTCCCTAATACAGTAGTGGATGGTTTTAGAATGATAAACTCTCCCTCAGAGCAGCAGCAGTTACCTGGCCCTAATGCGGTAGTAGATGGTTTTAGAACGATGAACTCTCCCTCAGAGAACAAACAGGAACCTTGCCCTAATGCAGTAGCAGTTGGTTTTAGAACGATAAACTTTCCCTCAGAGCACCAACGGGAACCGCTCCCTAATGTAGTAGTGGATGGTTTTAGAACGATAAACTCTCCCTCAGAGCACCAACGGGAACTGCTCCCTAATGCAGTAGTGGATGGTGTTAGAAACATAATCTCTCCTTTAGAGCAACAACAGGAACCTGGCCCTAATGCAGTAGTAGTTGGTTTTAGAACGATAAACTCTCCCCCAGAGCACCAACAGGAACCTTGCCCTAATGTAATAGTAGTTGGTTTTAGAACGATAAAATCTCCCTCAGAGCACCAACAGGGACCTCTCCCTAATGCAGTAGTGTATGGTTTTAGAACGATAAACTCTCCCTCAGAGCACCAACAGGAACCTGTCCCTAATGCAATAGTAAATGGTTTTAGAACAATAATCTCTCCCTCAGAGCACCAAGAGGAACCTGGCCCTAATGCAGTAGTAGTTGGTTTTAGAAAGTTAAACTCCCCCTCACAGCACCAACAGGAACCTCTCCCTAATGCTGTAGTGGATGGTTTTAGAACGATAAACTCTCCCTCAGAGAACCAACAGGAACCTCTCCCTAATGCATTAGTGGATGGTTTTAGAAAGATAAACTCTCCCTCAGAGCACCAACAGGGACCTGACACTAATGCAGTAGTAGATCGTTTTAGAACGATAATCTCTGACTCAGAGCATCAACAGGAACCTGGCGCTAATGCAGTAGTAGTTGGTTTTAGAACGATAAACTCTCCCTCAGAGCAAAAACAGGAACCTAGCCCTCATGCAGTAGCAGTTGGTTTTAGAACGATAAACTCTCCCTCAGAGCACTAACAGGAACCTGGCTCTAATGCCATAGTAGATGGTTTTAGAACGATAATCTCTCCCTCAGAGCACCAACAGGATCCTGGCCCTAATGCAGTAATAGTTGGTTTTAGAACAATAAACTCTCCCTCATTGCACCAACAGGAACCTCTCCCTAATACAGTAGTGGATGGTTTAGAATGATCAACTCTCCCTCAGAGCACCAACGGGAACCGCTCCCTAATGCAGTAGTGGATGGTTTTAGAACGATAATCTCTCCTTCAGTGCTCCAACAGGAACCTGGCACTAATGCAGTAGTAGTTGGTTTTAGAACAATAAACTCTCCCTCAGAGCATCAACAGGAACCGCTCCCTAACGCAGTAGTAGATCGTTTTAGAATGATAATCTCTCAATCAGAGCACCAACAGGAACCTTGCCCTAATGCAATAGTAGTTGGTTTTAGAATGATAAACTCTCCCTCAGAGCACCAACAAGAACCTGGCTCTCATGCAGTAGTAGATGGTTTTAGAACGATAATCTCTCCCTCACAGCACCAACAGGAACCTGGCCCTAATGTAGTAGTAGATGGTTTTAGAGCGATAATCTCTCCCTTACAGCACCAACAGGAACCTCTCCCTAATGCAGTAGTGGATGGTTTTAGAACGATAAACTCTCCCTCAGAGCACCAACAGGAACCTCTCCCTAATGCAGTACTGGATGGTTTTAGAATGATAAACTCTCCCTCAGAGCACTAATAGGAACCTGGCCCTAATGCCATAGTAGATGGTTTTAGAATGAAAATCTCTACCTCAGAGCTCCAACAGGAACCTGGTCCTAATGCAGTAGTAGTTGGTTTTAGAACGATAAGCTCTCCCTCAGTGCACAAACAGGAACCTGGCCCTAATGCAGTAGTAGTTGGTTTTAGAATGATAATCTCTCCCTCAGAGCACCAACAGGAAACTGGCCCTAGAGCAGTAGTAGTTGGTTTTAGAACGATAAACTCTCCCTCAGAGTACCAACAGGAACATGGCCCTAATGCAGTAGTAGTTGGTTTTAGAACAATAAACTCTCCCTCAGAGCCCCAACAGGAACCTCTCCCTAATACAGTAGTGGATGGTTTAGAATGATAAACTCTCCCTCAGAGCACCAACAGGAACCTCTCCCTAAAGCAGTAGTTGATGGTTTTTGAAGGTATAAACTTTCCCTCAAAGCACCAACAGGAACCTGGCCCTAATGCAGTAGTAGTTTGTTTTAGAACTATAAACTCTCCCTCAGAGTACCAACAGGAACATGGCCCTAATGCAGTAGTAGTTGGTTTTAGAACAATAAACTCTCCCTCAGAGCACCAACAGGAACCTCTCCCTAATACAGTAGTGGATGGTTTAGAATGATAAACTCTCCCTCAGAGCACCAACAGGAACCTGAGCCGAATGCAGTAGTAGATGGTTTTAGAATAATAATCTCTCACTCTGATCACCAACAGGAACCTGGCCCTAATGCAGTAGTAGTTGGTTTTAGAACACTAAACTCTCCCTCAGAGCACCAACAGGAAACTGGCTATAATGCAGTAGTAGTTGATTTTAGAAGATAAACTCTCCCTCAGAGCACCAACAGGAACCTCTCCCTAATACAGTAGTGGATGGTTTTAGAATGATAAATTCTCCCTCAGAGCACCAACAGTAACCTGGCCCTAATGCGGTAGTAGATGGTTTTAGAACGATAAACTCTCCCTCAGAGCAAAAACAGGAACATTGCCCTAATGCAGTAGCAGTTGGTTTTAAAACGATAAACTTTCCCTCAGAGCACCAACGGGAACCGCTCCCTAATGTAGTAGTGGATGGTTTTAGAACGATAAACTCTCCCTCAGAGCAACAACGGGAACTACTCCCTAATGCAGTAGTGGATGGTGTTAGAAACATAATCTCTCCTTTAGAGCACCAATAGGAACCTGGCCCTAATGCAGTAGTAGATGGTTTTATAATGACAATCTCTCCCTCACAGCACCAACAGGAACCTCTCCCTAATGCATTAGTTGATGGTTTTAGAACGATAAACTCTCCCTCAGAGCACCAACAGGAACCAGGCCCTAATGCAGTAGTAGTTGGTTTTAGAATGATAATCTCTCCCTCAGAGCACCAACAGGAAACTGGCCCTAGAGCAGTAGTAGTTGGTTTTAGAACGATAAACTCTCCCTCAGAGTACCAACAGGAACATGGCCCTAATGCAGTAGTAGTTGGTTTTAGAACAATAAACTCTCCCTCAGAGCCCCAACAGGAACCTCTCCCTAATACAGTAGTGGATGGTTTAGAATGATAAACTCTCCCTCAGAGCACCAACAGGAACCTCTCCCTAAAGCAGTAGTTGATGGTTTTTGAAGGTATAAACTTTCCCTCAAAGCACCAACAGGAACCTCTCCCTAAAGCAGTAGTTGATGGTTTTTGAAGGTATAAACTTTCCCTCAAAGCACCAACAGGAACCTGGCCCTAATGCAGTAGTAGTTTGTTTTAGAA
>BLSH010049897.1:27281-39478 GCA_018402905.1 Glandirana rugosa
ACGAGACTCCCTCTCAAATAGCAAGATTTTGGTTTATGATGACGTAATCCCCGTCCAAGGAGAACAACGAGACTCCCTCTCTAATAGAAAGATTTTGGTAGATGATGACGTAATCCCGGACCAAGGACAACCACGAGACTCCCTCTCAAATAGCAAGATTTTGGTTTATTGGTTTTAGAACGATAAACTCTCCCTCAGAGCACAAACAGGAACCTGGCCCTCATACAGTAGTAGTTGGTATTAGAACAATAAACTCTCCCTCAGAGCACCAAAAGGAACCTCTCACTCATATAGTAGTGGATGGTTTAGAACGATAAACTCTCCCTCAGAGCACAAACAGGAACCTGACCGTAATGCAGTAGTAGATGGTTTTAGAACGATAATCTCTCCCTCAGAGCACCAACAGGAACCTGGCCCTAATGCAGTAGTAGTTGGGTTTAGAACGATAAACTCTCCCTCAGAGCAAAAACAGTAACCTAGCCCTCATGCAGTAGCAGTTGGTTTTAGAACGATAAACTCTCCCTCAGAGCACAAACAGGAACCTGTCCGTAATGCAGTAGTAGATGGTTTTAGAACGATAATCTCTGCCTCAGAGCACCAAAAGGAACCTGGCCCTAATGCAGTAGTAGTTGGTTTTAGAACAATAAACTCTCCCTCAGAGCACCAACAGAAACCTTGCCCTAATGCAATAGTAGTTGGTTTTAGAACGATAAACTCTCCCTCAGAGCACCAACAAGAACCTCGCTCTAATGCAGTAGTGTATGGTTTTAGAACGATAAACTCTCCCTCAGAGCACCAACAGGAACCTGTCCCTAATGCAATAGTAAATGGTTTTAGAACGATAATCTCTCCCTCAGAGCACCAAGAGGAACCTGGCCCTAATGCAGTAGTAGTTGGTTTTAGAAAGTTAAACTCCCCCTCACAGCACCAACAGGAACCTCTCCCTAATGCAGTAGTGGATGGTTTTAGAACGATAAACTCTCCCTTAGAGCACCAACAGGGACCTGACACTAATGCAGTAGTAGATCGTTTTAGAACGATAATCTCTGCCTCAGAGCATCAACAGGAACCTGGTCCTAATGCAGTAGTAGTTGGTTTTAGAACAATAAACTCTCCCTCAGAGCACCAACAGGAACCTCTCCCTGATACAGTAGTGGATGGTTTTAGAACGATAAACTCTCCCTCAGAGAACCAACAGGAACCTCTCCCTAATGCAGTAGTGGATGGTTTGGAACGATAAACTGTCCCGCAGAGCACCAACAGGAACCTGACCCTAATGCAGTAGTAGTTGGTTTTAGAACAATAAACTCTCCCTCAGAGCACCAACGGGAACCGCTCCCTAATGCAGTAGTGGATGGTTTTAGAACAATAATCTCTCCTTCAGTGCTCCAACAGGAACCTGGCCCTAATGCAGTAGTAGTTGGTTTTAGAACAATAAACTCTCCCTCAGAGCATCAACAGGAACCGCTCCCTAACGCAGTAGTAGATCGTTTTAGAATGATAATCTCTCAATCAGAGCACCAACAGGAACCTTGCCCTAATGCAATAGTAGTTGGTTTTAGAATGATAAACTCTCCCTCAGAGCACCAACAAGAACCTGGCTCTCATGCAGTAGTAGATGGTTTTAGAACGATAATCTCTCCCTCACAGCACCAACAGGAACCTGGCCCTAATGCAGTAGTAGTTGGTTTTAGAGCGATAATCTCTCCCTTACAGCACCAACAGGAACCTCTCCCTAATGCAGTAGTGGATGGTTTTAGAACAATAAACTCTCCCTCAGAGCACCAACGGGAACCGCTCCCTAATGCAGTAGTGGATGGTTTTAGAACAATAATCTCTCCTTCAGTGCTCCAACAGGAACCTGGCCCTAATGCAGTAGTAGTTGGTTTTAGAACGATAAACTCTCCCCCAGAGCACCAACAGGAACCTTGCCCTAATGTAATAGTAGTTGGTTTTAGAACAATAAACTCTCCCTCAGAGCACCAACAAGAACCTCGCTCTAATGCAGTAGTAGATGGTTTTAGAAGGATAATCTCTCCCTCAGAGCACCAACAGGAACCTCTCCCTAATGCAGTAGTGTATGGTTTTAGAACGATAAACTCTCCCTCAGAGCACTAACAGGAACCTGTCCCTAATGCAGTAGTAGTTGGTTTTAGAAAGTTAAACTCCCCCTCACAGCACTAACAGGAACCTCTCCCTAATGCAGTAGTGGATGGTTTTAGAACGATAAACTCTCCCTCAGAGCACCAACAGAGACCTGACACGAATGCAGTAGTAGATCGTTTTAGAAGGACAATCTCTGCCTCAGAGCATCAACAGGAACCTGGCCCTAATGCAGTAGTAGTTGGTGTTAGAACGATAAACTCTCCCTCAGAGCACCAACAGGAACCTGGCCCTAATGCAGTAGTAGTTGGTTTTAGAACAATAAACTCTCCCTCAGAGTACCAACAGGAACCTCTCCCTGATACAGTAGTGGATGGTTTTAGAACGATAAACTCTCTCTCAGAGAACCAACAGGAACCTCTCCCTAATGCAGTAGTGGATGGTTTGGAACGATAAACTGTCCCGCAGAGCACCAACAGGAACCTGACCCTAATGCAGTAGTAGATGGTTTTAGAACGATAATCTCGCCCTCAGAGCAGCAAAAGGAACCTGGACCTAATGCAGTAGTAGTTGGTTTTAGAACGATAAACTCTCCCTCAGAGCACCAACAAGAACCTGAACGTAATGCAGTAGTAGATGGTTTTAGAACGATAATCTCTCCCTCAGAGCACCAACAGGAACCTGGCCCTAATGCAATAGTAGTTGGTTTTATAATGACAATCTCTCCCTCACAGCACCAACAGGAACCTCTCCCTAATGCAGTAGTGGATGGTTTGGAACGATAAACTGTCCCGCAGAGCACCAACAGGAACCTGACCCTAATGCAGTAGTAGATGGTTTTAGAACGATAATCTCGCCCTTAGAGCAGCAAAAGGAACCTGGACCTAATGCAGTAGTAGTTGGTTTTAGAACGATAAACTCTCCCTCAGACCACCAACAGGAACCTGAACGTAATTCAGTAGTAGATGGTTTTAGAACGATAATCTCTCCCTCAGAGCAACAAGAGGAACCTGCCCCTAATGCAGTAGTATTTGGTTTTAGAACGATAAACTCTCCCTCAGAGCACAAACAGGAACCTGGCCCTCATACAGTAGTAGTTGGTATTAGAACAATAAACTCTCCCTCAGAGCACCAAAAGGAACCTCTCACTCATATAGTAGTGGACGGTTTAGAACGATAAACTCTCCCTCAGAGCACCAACAGGAACCTGACCGTAATGCAGTAGTAGATGGTTTTAGAACGATAATCTCTCCCTCAGAGCACCAACAGGAACCTGGCCCTAATGCAGTAGTAGTTGGTTTTAGAACAATAAACTCTCCCTCAGAGCACCAACGGGTACCGCTCCCTAATGCAGTAGTGGATGGTTTTAGAACGATAATCTCTCCTTCAGTGCTCCAACAGGAACCTGGCCCTAATGCAGTAGTAGTTGGTTTTAGAACAATAAACTCTCCCTCAGAGCATCAACAGGAACCGCTCCCTAACGCAGTAGTAGATCGTTTTAGAATGATAATCTCTCAATCAGAGCACCAACAGGAACCTTGCCCTAATGCAATAGTAGTTGGTTTTAGAATGGTAAACTCTCCCTCAGAGCACCAACAAGAACTTGGCTCTCATGCAGTAGTAGATGGTTTTAGAACGATAATCTCTCCCTCACAGCACCAACAGGAACCTGGCCCTAATGCAGTAGTAGTTGGTTTTAGAGCGATAATCTCTCCCTTACAGCACCAACAGGAACCTCTCCCTAATGCTGTAGTGGATGGTTTTAGAATGATAAACTCTACCTCAGAGCACTAACAGGAACCTGGCCCTAATGCCACAGTAGATGGTTTTAGAACGAAAATCTCTCCCTCAGAGCACCAACAGGAACCTGGTCCTAATGCAGTAGTAGTTGGTTTTAGAACAATAATCTCTCCCTCAGAGCACCAACAGGAAACTGGCCCTAGAGCAGTAGTAGTTGGTTTTAGAACGATAAACTCTCCCTCAGAGCACCAACAGGAACCTCTCCCTAAAGCAGTAGTTGATGGTTTTAGAAGGTATAAACTTTCCCTCAAAGCACCAACAGGAACCTGGCCCTAATGCAGTAGTAGTTGGTTTTAGAACTATAAACTCTCCCTCAGAGCACCAACAGGAACCTGGCCCTAATGCAGTAGTAGTTGGTTTTAGAACAATAAACTCTCCCTCAGAGCATCAACAGGAACCTCTCCCTAATGCAGTAGTGGATGGTTTAGAATGATAAACTCTCCCTCAGAGCACCAACAGGAACCTGACCCTAATGCAGTAGTAGATGGTTTTAGAATAATAATCTCTCACTCAGATCACCAACAGGAACCTGGCCCTAATGCAGTAGTAGTTGGTTTTAGAACACTAAACTCTCCCTCAGAGCACCAACAGGAAACAGGTTATAATGCAGTAGTAGTTGATTTTAGAAGATAAACTCTCCCTCAGAGCACCAACATTAACCTCTCCCTAATACTGTAGTGGATGGTTTTAGAATGATAAACTCTCCCTCAGAGCACCAACAGTAACCTGGCCCTAATGCGGTAGTAGATGGTTTTAGAACGATAAACTCTCCCTCAGAGCACAAACAGGAACCTTGCCCTAATGCAGTAGCAGTTGGTTTTAGAACGATAAACTTTCCCTCAGAGCACCAACAGGAACCTCTCCCTAATGCAGTAGTGTATGGTTTTAGAACGATAAACTCTCCCTCAGAGAAACAACAGGAACCTGTCCCTAATGCAGTAGTAGTTGGTTTTAGAAAGTTAAACTCCCCCTCACAGCACCAACAGGAACCTCTCCCTAATGCAGTAGCGGATGGTTTTAGAACGATAACCTCTCCCTCAGAGAACCAACAGGAACCTCTCCCTAATGCAGTAGTGGATGGTTTTAGAACGATAATCTCTGCCTCAGAGCATCAACAGGAACCTGGCCCTAATGCAGTAGTAGTTGGTGTTAGAACGATAAACTCTCCCTCAGAGCACCAACAGGAACCTGGCCCTAATGCAGTAGTAGTTGGTTTTAGAACAATAAACTCTCCCTCAGAGTAGCAACAGGAACCTCTCCCTGATACAGTAGTGGATGGTTTTAGAACGATAAACTCTCTCTCAGAGAACCAACAGGAACCTCTCCCTAATGCAGTAGTGGATGGTTTGGAATGATAAACTGTCCCGCAGAGCACCAACAGGAACCTGACTCTAATGCAGTAGTAGATGGTTTTAGAACGATAATCTCACCCTCAGAGCACCAACAGGAACCTCTCCCTAATACAGTAGTGGATGGTTTAGAAAGATAAACTCTCCCTCAGAGCACCAACAGGAACCTGAACGTAATGCAGAAGTAGATGGTTTTAGAACGATAATCTCTCCCTCAGAGCACAAAAAGAAACCTGGCCCTAATGCAGTAGTAGTTGGTTTTAGAACGATAAACTCTCCCTCAGAGCACAAACAGGAACCTGGCCCTCATACAGTAGTAGTTGGTATTAGAACAATAAACTCTCCCTCAGAGCACCAAAAGGAACCTCTCACTCATATAGTAGTGGACGGTTTAGAACGATAAACTCTCCCTCAGAGCACCAACAGGAACCTGACCGTAATGCAGTAGTAGATGGTTTTAGAACGATAATCTCTCCCTCAGAGCACCAACAGGAACCTGGCCCTAATGCAGTAGTAGTTGGTTTTATAACAATAAACTCTCCCTCATAGCACCAACAGGAACCTCTCCCTAATACAGTAGTGGATGGTTTAGAATGATAAACTCTCCCTCAGAGCACCAACGGGAACTTCTCCCTAAATGCAGCAGTGGATGGTTTTAGAACGATAATCTCTCCTTCAGTGCTCCAACAGGAACCTGGCCCTAATGCAGTAGTAGTTGGTTTTAGAACAATAAACTCTCCCTCAGAGCATCAACAGGAACCGCTCCCTAACGCAGTAGTAGATCGTTTTAGAATGATAATCTCTCAATCAGAGCACCAACAGGAACCTTGCCCTAATGCAATAGTAGGTGGTTTTAGAATGATAACCTCTCCCTCAGAGCACCAACAAGAACCTGGCTCTCATGCAGTAGTAATTGGTTTTAGAGCGATAATCTCTCCCTTACAGCACCAACAAGAACCTCGCTCTAATGCAGTAGTAGAAGGTTTTAGAAGGATAATCTCTCCCTCAGAGCACCAACAGGAACCTCTCACTAATGCAGTAGTGGATGGTTTTAGAATGATAAACTCTCCCTCAGAGCACCAACAGTAACCTGGCCCTAATGCGGTAGCAGATGGTTTTAGAACGATAATCTCTCCCTCAGAGCACCAACAGGAACCTGGCCCTAATGCAGTAGTAGTTGGTTTTAGAATGATAAACTCTCCCTCAGAGCTCCAACATGAACCTGGCCATTGAGCAGTAGTAGTTGGTCTTAGAACGATAAATCCTCCCTCAGAGCACCAACAGGAACCTGGCCCTAATGCAGTAGTAGATGGTTTTAGAATGATAATCTCTCCCTCAGAGCACCAACAGGAACCTCTCACTAATGCAGTAGTGGATGGTTTTAGAATGATAAACTCTCCCTCAGAGCACCAACAGTAACCTCTCCCTAATGTAGTAGTAGATGGTTTAAGAATGATAATCTCTCCCTCAGAGCACCAACAGGAACCTTGCCCTAATGCAGTAGCAGTTGGTTTTAGAACGATAAATTCTCCCTCAGAGCACCAACGAGAACCGCTCCCTAATGCAGTAGTGGATGGTGTTAGAAACACAATCTCTCCCTCAGAGCACCAACAGGAACCTGACCGTAATGCAGTAGTAGATGGTTTTAGAACGATAATCTCTCCCTCAGAGCACCAACAGGAACCTGGCCCTAATGCAGTAGTAGTTGGTTTTAGAACGATAAACTCTCCCTCAGAGCATCAACAGGAACCTCTACCTAATGCAGTAGTGGATGGTTTAGAACGATAAACTTTCCCTCAGAGGACCAACAGGAACCTTCCCTAATGCAGTAGTAGTTGGTTTTAGAACGATAAACTCTCCCTCAGAGCACCAACAAGAACATGGCCCTAAGGCAGTAGTAGATGGTTTTAGAACTATAATCTCTCTCTCAGAGCACCAACAGGAACCTGGCCCTAATGCAGTAGTAGTTGGTTTTAGAATGATAAACTCTCCCTCAAAGCACAAACAGGAACCTGACCCTCATGCAGTAGTAGTTGGTTTTAGAATGATAAACTCTCCCTCAGAGAAACAACAGGAAACTGGCCCTAATGTAGTAGTAGATGGTTTTATAACGATAAACCCTCCCTCAGAGCACCAACAGGAACCTCTCCCTAATGCAGTAGTAGATGGTTTTAGAATTATAATCTCTCCCTCAGAGCACCAACAGGAACCTGGCCCTAATGCAGTAGCAGTTGGTTTTAGAACGATAAACTCTTCCTCAGAGCACCAACAAAAACCGCTCCCTAATGCAGTAGTGGATGGTGTTAGAAGCACAATCTCTCCTACAGAGCACCAACAGGAACCTGGCCCTAATGCAGTAGTAGTTGGTTTTAGAACAATAAACTCTCCCTCAGAGCATCAACAGGAAACGCTCCCTAACGCAGTAGTGGGTGGTTTTAGAACGATAATCTCTCCTTCAGAGCACCAACAGGAAACTGGCCCTAATGCAGTAGTAGATTGTTATAGAACTATAATCTCTCCCTCAGAACACCAAAAGGAACCTGGCCCTAATGCAGTAGTAGTTGGTTTTAGAACAATAAACTCTCCCTCAGAGCACAAACAGGAACCTGGCCCTCATGCAGTAGTAGTTGGTTTTAGAATGATAAACTCTCCCTCAGAGCACAAACAGGAACCTCTCCCTAAAGCAGTAGTAGATGGTTTTAGAACGATAATCTCTGCCTCAGAGCACTAACAGGAACTTGGCCCTCATGAAGTAGTAGTTGGTTTTAGAATGATAAACTCTCCCTCAGAGCACCAACATGAACCTGGCCCTAATGCAGTAGTGAATGGTTTTAGAAGGATAAACTCTCCCTCAGAGCACCAACAGGAAAATGGCCCTCATGCAGTAGTAGATGGTTTTAGAATGATAATCTCTCCCTCAGAGCACCAACAGGAACCTGGCCCTAATGCAGTAGCAGTTGGTTTTAGAACGATAAAATCTCCCTCAGAGCACCAACAGGACCCTCACCCTAGAGCAGCAGTAGTTGGTTTTAGAACGATAAACTTTCCCTCAGAGCACCAACAGGAACCTCTCCCTAATGCAGTAGTGGATGGTTTTAGAAGGATAAACTCTCCCTCAGAGCACCAACAGGATCCTGGCCCTAATGCAGTAGTAGACGGTTATAGAACGATAATCTCTCCCTCAGAGCACCAACAGGAACCTGGCCCTAATGCTGTAGCAGTTGGTTTTAGAACAATAAACTCTCCCTCAGAGCATCAACAGGAACCTCTCCCTAATGCAGTAGTGGATGGTTTAGAACGATAAACTCTCCCTCAGAGCACCAACAGTAACCTCTCCCTAATGTAGTAGTAGATGGTTTAAGAATGATAATCTCTCCCTCAGAGCACCAACAGGAACCTTGCCCTAATGCAGTAGCAGTTGGTTTTAGAACGATAAATTCTCCCTCAGAGCACCAACGAGAACCGCTCCCTAATGCAGTAGTGGATGGTGTTAGAAACACAATCTCTCCCTCAGAGCACCAACAGGAACCTGACCGTAATGCAGTAGTAGATGGTTTTAGAACGATAATCTCTCCCTCAGAGCACCAACAGGAACCTGGCCCTAATGCAGTAGTAGTTGGTTTTAGAACGATAAACTCTCCCTCAGAGCATCAACAGGAACCTCTCCCTAATGCAGTAGTGGATGGTTTAGAACGATAAACTCTCCCTCAGAGCACCAACAGGAACCTTTCCCTAATGCAGTAGTAGTTGGTTTTAGAACGATAAACTCTCTCTCAGAGCACCAACAAGAACATGGCCCTAAAGCAGTAGTAGATGGTTTTAGAACGATAATCTCTCTCTCAGAGCACCAACAGGAACCTGGCCCTAATGCAGTAGTAGATGGTTTTAGAATGATAATCTCTCCCTCAGAGCACCAACAGGAACCTCTCACTAATGCAGTAGTGGATGGTTTTAGAATGATAAACTCTCCCTCAGAGCACCAACAGTAACCTGGCCCTAATGCAGTAGTAGATGGTTTTAGAATGATAATCTCTCCCTCAGAACACCAAAAGGAACCTAGCCCTAATGCAGTAGTAGTTGGTTTTAGAACGATAAACTCTCCCTCAGAGCACCAACACGAACCTAGCCCTTGAGCAGTAGTAGTTGGTCTTAGAACGATAAACCCTCCCTCAGAGCACCAACCGGAACCTCTCCCTAATGTAGTAGTAGATGGTTTTAGAAGGATAATCTCTCCCTCAGAGCACCAACAGGAACCTGGCCCTAATGCAGTAGCAGTTGGTTTTAGAACGATAAACTCTCCCTCAGAGCACCAACAGGAACCTTTCCCTAATGCAGTAGTAGTTGGTTTTAGAACGGTAAACTCTCCCTCAGAGAACCAACAGGAACCTTACCCTCATGCAGTAGTAGTTGGTTTTAGAACGATAATCTCTCTCTCAGAGCACCAACAGGAACCTGGCCCTAATGCAGTAGTAGATGGTTTTAGAATGATAATCTCTCCCTCAGATCACCAACAGGAACCTCTCACTAATGCAGTAGTGGATGGTTTTAGAATGATAAACTCTCCCTCAGAGCACCAACAGGAACCTCTCACTAATGCAGTAGTGGATGGTTTTAGAATGATATACTCTCCCTCAGAGCACCAACAGGAACCTCTCACTAATGCAGTAGTGGATGGTTTTAGAATGATAAACTCTCCCTCAGAGCACCAACAGTAACCTGGCCCTAATGCAGTAGTAGATGGTTTTAGCACGATAAACTCTCCCTCAGGGCACAAACAGGAACCTGGCCCTCATGCAGTAGTAGTTGGTTTTAGAACGATAAACTATCCCTCAGAGCACCAACAGGAAACTGGCCCTAATGCAGTAGTAGATGGTTTTAGAATGATAATCTCTCCCTCAGAGCACCAACAGGAACCTGGCCCTAATGCAGTAGCAGTTGGTTTTAGAACGATAAACTCTCCCTCAGAGCACCAACAGGAACCTTACCCTAATGCAGTAGTATTTTATTTTAGAATGATAAACTCTCCCTCAGAGCATCAACAGGAACCTGGCCCTAATGCGGTAGTAGATTGTTTTAGAACGATAATCTCTGCCTCAGAGCACCAACAGGATCCTGGCCCTAATGCAGTAGTAGTTGGTTTTAGAACGATAAACTCTCCCTCAGAGCACCAACAGGAACCTCTCCATAATGCAGTACTGGATGGTTTTAGAATGATAAACTCTCCCTCAGATCAATAACAGGAACCTGGCCCTAATGCAGTAGTAGATGGTTTTAGAATGATAATCTCTCCCTCAGATCACCAACAGGAACCTCTCACTAATGCAGTAGTGGATGGTTTTAGAATGATAAACTCTCCCTCAGAGCACCAACAGTAACCTGGCCCTTATGCAGTAGTAGATGGTTTTAGAATGATACTCTCTCCCTCAGAGCACCAACAGGAACCTGGCCCTAATGCAGTAGTAGTTGGTTTTAGCACGATAAACTCTCCCTCAGGGCACAAACAGGAACCTGGCAATCATGCAGTAGTAGTTGGTTTTAGAACGATAAACTATCCCTCAGAGCACCAACAGGAAACTGGCCCTAAGGCAGTAGTAGATGGTTTTAGAATGATAATCTCTCCCTCAGAACACCAAAAGGAACCTGGCCCTAATGCAGTAGTAGTTGGTTTTAGAACGATAAACTCTCCCTCAGAGCACCAACATGAACCTGGCCCTTGAGCAGTAGTAGTTGGTCTTAGAACGATAAACCCTCCCTCAGAGCACCAACAGGAACCTCTCCCTAATGTAGTAGTAGATGGTTTTAGAATGATAATCTCTCCCTCAGAGCACCAACAGGAACCTGGCCCTAATGCAGTAGCAGTTGGTTTTAGAACAATAAACTCTCCCTCAGAGCACCAACAGGAACCTTACCCTAATGCAGTAGTATTTTGTTTTAGAATGATAAACTCTCCCTCAGAGCATCAACAGGAACCTGGCCCTAATGCGGTAGTAGATTGTTTTAGAACGATAATCTCTACCTCAGAGCACCAACAGGATCCTGGCCCTAATGCAGTAGTAGTTGGTTTTAGAACGATAAACTTTCCCTCAGAGCACCAACAGGAACCTCTCCATAATGCAGTACTGGATGGTTTTAGAATGATAAACTCTCCCTCAGATCAATAACAGGAACCTGGCCCTAATGCAGTAGTAGATGGTTTTAGAACGATAATCTCTCCCTCAGAGCACCAACAGGAACCTGGCCCTAATGCAGCAGTAGATGGTTTTAGAACGATAAACTCTCCCTCAGAGCACATACAGGAACCTGGCCTTCATGCAGTAGTAGACGGTTTTAGAACGATAATGTCTGCCTCAGAGCACTAAAAGGAACCTGGCCCTAATGCAGTAGTAGTTGGTTTTGGAACGATAAACTCTCCCTCAGAGCACCAACAGGAACCTGGCCCTAGAGCAGTAGTAGTTGGTTTTAGAACGATAAACTCTCCCTCAGAGCACCAACGGGAACCGCTCCCTAATGCAGTAGGTAGAGTTGAGCGAACTTCTAGAAGTCCGGGTTCTGCTGGTTCGGCCGAACTTCGGGTCAAAGTCCGGGTTCGGGTCCGGACAGAACCCGAACTTTGTCCCGGACCCCGAACCCCATTGAAATCAATGGAGACCCGGACTTTTAGGTACAAAAAGTGCTGTAAAATAGTCCTGGAAGGTCCTAGAGGTCTGCAAAAGGAAGGAAATGTGGGTAAGGGTGGGACAAGTGACCTACAAAGAAATGGGGACAGGGAAATAACTTTAAATATTTTAAAAAAAATAA
Source organism: Glandirana rugosa (assembly GCA_018402905.1). Classification (NCBI taxonomy): domain Eukaryota; kingdom Metazoa; phylum Chordata; class Amphibia; order Anura; family Ranidae; genus Glandirana; species Glandirana rugosa. The sequence goes on from BLSH010049897.1 coordinate 39,332, forward strand.
AAACATAAAAAATGCAAAAATGGAAATCATCTTCAAAATGGGTCTGAAAAGTATTAATTAACATTAGAGGCCATAGAACTGTTCTAAAATCATCTTCAAACTGTGTCAAAAAAGTATAAATAAGCCGGAAGTACCCATATCACTGTT
>BLSH010049906.1:6664-42714 GCA_018402905.1 Glandirana rugosa
TCGCTGCCGTAATAAATCTCCTTACTATGTTAAACTGATAGTGAAGGTGAAAAACTGTACCACTTCAACGGTTCATAAATCTTTACGATTGATCTCTCTATAGTCCCGGAAAGACAATTTATGAGTGCAATGCACACAATTGCAGCACAGGAATTGTAGGGTTGAATTAGGCGGTAAGGAGGTGACATATTGCTTCCTCCTAGCCTGCCAAACACCTCTGAAAAGTAATCAGAGCATGGGTCATTTTTCAGATGAGCATTCCCTTATAATATACAGTAAAACCAGTCAAGGCGTTCCTGTTTTAAATTGTTATTTGAAGTGTTAAAATATCATAACTGTGAAAGAGTCAAAGATTTAACAGAAAGGCCCTGATATCTCTCTAGTTAGCATTTCTAAATACTTGGCAACTTCACCATGTCAAAAAGTGGAAGTGATAGTCAAATTGTATCATTCCTCTAAATAATGCCGTCGCTTTGCCCCAAAGACAGATTTGTTTTAAGGAATCAACTCCATCTTCTTCATGCAAAGTAAATGTGTACTAACTACAAGTTTAGTAAAGTGATTGAATCTTGGTAGATGGTGTACTAAAGCAGCTGTGACTACTTTAACCTCCCTGGCGGTATGATCATGTCAGATTTTTGGTGCTGAAAGCGGTACGATTATTTTGCATGGAAATTTGGCGTTTTATATTGTAGGCCTGTAATTCTTAGGAATAGCTCACTTAAATCTGTCCAAACAAGAGTTTAGTAGACATCCTGGGTATGATAAAGTTTGAAACATGAAATCATAAATTATAATATAATAAATAACTATAAATAATTATCAAAAATAATAACATAATAGTAATAACATTTATTCAATAATGTAATCGAATCAAAAACACTGAAATTTGCTCATTTGCAGAATTGTCGTTGTCGTCACTTTCAGTGTCTTATGATAAATTTCCCCAAAAATCAGTATCACTCAATTCTGCAAATGATTCTTATTTACTATCTGTGTTTTCTAGCTGATGAAAAAACACTTTTGACGTAAAGGGACGCTTTTTGGTTGCTATGGACATTCTCAAGTTTCCAGGCAGAAAGAATGACAAATATAATATAAAAGTGGATGCAGGGCACTGGACAAACCACTAGGGACAAAGGGGATGTGAAATGATTTCATACAGCAATGTAATCTGTAAGATTACAGTGTACTCTATGTTCACTGTGTGTTTCATTAGTTGAATTTCCCGCCGGTCTCCGTCCCCGTGCGACGCGACGCTTGCAGGGAACGGAGCCCGACACACAGAGTAAATTGGGCGGAGGACAGACACGCTGACACCGCGGGAGGACATTGCTGGATCCAGGGGACAAGGTAAGTAACGCTGCCTGGATCCAGCGATGCAATCCCGAGTGTGGCTCGGGGTTGCCGCTAATGGTACTGAAATTCCACCCCAAGCCACACTCGGGAATACCTCCAGGGAGGTTAAATGCACTTCTACATGTGATCCACTTTCCGTGCCATTATTTCTTAATAGAACTCCAAATGCAGTGTGATTTTGGTGCATTTGTCATATGCATAATGCGCATCGCCAAACACGTTGGGTTCAGTGACAACATTTGGCACATGAGCTTCTTTGGTGTGTTTGCCATGCATAGGGCACCCATTCAAGTGAATGGGCTGAACTTATGTGCAAGACGCAAAAATGCACAAAAAAACACGAGCGGGAACATGTGTGAATGGGGCCTTATATTGCATAATTGTACAATGTTCTCACTGAGTTCAACTGCTTGTTAGTATAGGGTTGATTTACTAAAGACGAATAGACTGTGTACATTACAAGTGCAGTTGCTCCAGAGCTCCATTATCCATATCATGTGCAAGCAAAAATGAAGGCCCCTTGAACCGCCTTTAGGGAAAGGGAGCCTTGACTGCTGGAAGCATGGCATCACGGTGGGTGTGAACTTAAAAGGGAAGTTAAGTAGCTCCCTTAGGATTGGCTACAAGATCTGAGGTGACTGGGTGGAACCTGAACGCTAGGAAAAGGCTAGGCTAAGGCACATCCAACTGCTCTGAGGAGATTTAGCTGTCACAAGAGTTGCCCACCCTCCCGCCTGTTGTAATGTTTTGTCACAGCTTAATTGGCGGTTTGGACCTTGCCAGCAATTGATGTTGCTTTATGGGCTATGCCCTTCAGTTAAATTGTGGGGTCAGTCTAATGCCTGTCTGGCACTGATGGTAAGGACAGGCCTCTTAGACTATGTGAGGCTATGTTTATGGGTTCCCACGGTATACCGTGACTGGCATCTCATTTACTAAGCTCTGGCGCAACTTCACTTGTAAAGTGCATAATCTATTTTTTTACTAGATCCACCCCTATATGTTTGTTTGCAGCTTAAACCATAGGGAAGCATTTGTTCCATTTTGGTAGTGATCCACATTCTCATTAATACCAATTTTAGAAGTGGGAAAGATCTGATAAAAATCACTAATATAGCTCAAGCCCCAAAAACCATATATCTAATACAAACTTTTGGAAAGTCAGTATTTGTTCAGGGTTAAGCTCACTGCTATGACAGCACTTTATCCAACGTCTGCTCAGGCACCAAGCAATGAACTGCAAGAGGTTGAGGAAAATGTCATGTGAATGTTGTAAAGCTGAATTAAAAACTGCTTGGATGTGCACTATGACAAGCAGGTATAAATCACAAGACATATAAATGCATGTTGGCAGATAAAACAATTCACATATACGTATTCAAATATGTAACTGATTTTCTCCCCATCACAACCCCTCAATTTAATAAAAATTCAATAGGCTTAAGCTTTGGCTAATGGTTTTAAAATGCTAGTCATGCAAGGCTTTTCATTCATCTACTGTTTTCTAAGTGTAAGTGAAGTTCACTGCAATTGCACCCAGCTAACTAAAACTATAAATCATTTGAGACGCCTGCCTTTACAAACACATGAACTTTAATGGCATCCCAGTCTCAGTCCGTAGGGCTCAATATTGAGTTGGCCCACTCTTTGCAGCTATAGCAGCTTCAACTCTTCTGGGAAGGCTGTCCACAAGGTTTAGGAGTGTGTCTATGGGAATGTTTGACCATTGGCACTGATGTTGGACAAGAAGGCCTGGCTCACGGTCTCCACTCTAATTCATCCCAAGGGGGTTTTCTATCGGGTTGAGGTCAGGCCAGTCAAGTTCCTCCACCCCAAACTCGCTCATCCATGTCTTTATGGACCTTGCTTTGTGCACTGGTGAGCAGTCATGTTGAAACCGGAAGGGGCCATCCCCAAACTATTCCCACAAAGTTGGGAGCATGAAATTGTCCAAAATGGCTTGGTATGCTGATGCCTTAAGAGTTCCCTTCACTGGAACTAAGGGGCCAACCCCAATCCCTGAAAAACAACCCCACACCATAAATCCCCCACCAAATGACTTGGACCAGTGCACAAAGCAAGGCCCATTTAGATTTTACTGTAAACTCTCTACTTTCTGTTGTCCTTATTTAATACATAATGGCACTGCTACACGTCGTCTGCTAAATAGTAGCGCATTTGGTGTGTGGATGAGGGAACAGGAGCGATTTATACGCATTCCAGCACCTACAGTGTTCACACATGTATGCAACAACTGATCACATCAAGGCAATTAAATGCAGGCTCAAAAATAAAGCATAATAAAAAAAACTAATAAAGAGCAGATTTATTTTTTAATAAAATAGAATATAATGGGGTTGATTTACTAAAACTGGAGAGTGCAAAATCTGGTGCAGCTGTGCATAGTAGCCAATCAGCTTCTAACTTCAGCTTGTTCAGTAAAGCTTTGACAAAAAAAACCTGGAAGCTGATTGGCCACCATGCACAGCTGCACCAGATTTTGCTCTCTTCAGTTTTAGTAAATCAACCCCTGTGTGTTTTACTTTTTCGCTTAACATTTTATTGGGCAATATGGGCAATGTTTGGAAGCTAAATGTGTGAAAAAAAAAAAAGCCAAATTTAGAAAAGCTTAATTTGTAACCCTAAAAAGAAAGTATACCAGACCATTCTAGGATATCTCAGAATGATATTGACTCTTCTAAAAGGCAAATGTTTTTAAAAGATTATCCCAGCTTTTCAGGGTGTTAAATCTATATTGGCCATATTCAACAAAGATGGGCAAACTTCAACGACCCATATCAGCCAACCAAATTTTAGTTTACTGCAGTTAGATCACTCAAGAAATTATTTCCATGTATTCCCTGTGGGCTGCTGCCATGCGTACTTACAGAGCAAGCTCAAATGTCTCAATCCAACTGTTAATAATTCTTTGATACTGGCAGTAGTGTTATGTACTGTAAAATCAGGTATTACATGATCTAATATTTAGCAATATTGCACGTGGTATAACACCTAGTTAGGTCAGGTGGTATAACACATTGTAAGGTTAATTATGTATTTTATATTGTTCTGGTTTACATAGGGCCAATATAATATTCAGCACCCTTTTAGAGCACAGATGTACATTCATATGAATACAATACAATATTGTAACACTGGGTACATCTTTATGCTGTACAATCACATGGCTTTAGACAGTGTATGTTTGGCCAGTATTATGCACGGTTAGGTCAGGTAATACATACCTTAACATTACACTTTGTAAAGTTGGCTGCTATAACATACTGTAGAGTCAGTCCGTATTAGAGTAAGTAAACAAAGACATGGTAAGTTTTGGCATAATTATGCATGATACGATTGGGTAGCAATGGGTCAAGTAGGGTTAGATACTGTAAAGTCAGCTGGTATTATTGGTTATCAAAACCCCTAAAAGATCGGGTGGTATTATACACTATAAAGTCAGGTGGTATTAGATAATGTAGGGGCTGCTGATATAATACACTGTAAACTCAGGAGTTATTACACACTGTAGGATCATGTAGTAATAGGCATTGTAGCCCCATATTAGACTTTGAAAAAAATCAAGTAGTATTAGACATTATAAGATCAGATTGTATTAGACACTATAAGACCAGGTAGTATTAAATAGTATAAGGTTATTCTATATAAGGCATTATAAAATCAGGTAGTATTAGACATTATAAAATCAGGTAGTATTAGACATTATAAGATCAGATTGTATTAGACACTATAAGACCAGGTAGTATTAAATAGTATAAGGTTATTCTGTATAAGGCATTATAAAATCAGGTAGCATCAGACATTATAAAATCAGGTAGTGTTGGGCATTAGCTGATCAGGTTGTATTAGACACTAAAAAATCAGGTTGTATTAGTCACTATAAAGTTACTCTATAGTAGGCATTATAAAATCAGGTACCATTAGACAGTATAGGATCAAGTAGTATTAGACATTATAAAATCAGGCAGCATTAGAAAGTATAAGATCGGGTAGTATTGGACATTAGATGACCAGGTTGTAATATACATTATAAGATCAGATTGTATTAGGCATTATAAAACCAGGTAGTATTAGACAGTATAAGATCAGGTAGCATTAGACATTATAAAATCAGGTAGTATTGGACATTAGACGATCAGGTTGTATTACACATTATAAGATCAGGCCGTATTAGATACAATAAGGTCAGGTGCTTTTAAATACTGTAAAGTAGCCCCATATTAGACACCTGAATGAATACTTAAGGCAAGAGAATTTTTTCTGGAGATTAGTGAATAAGGTGAAGCTCTGCTGACTTCCATTATTCAGTCATGTGCAAGAAAAAAATGCTGTTTTTTTTTTTATTTTATTTTCCTTGCAAGTGATTGCGTATTCTTTGCAAAGTCAAATTTTAGCACATTCATTAAGCTCTGCGGAAAATTCCCTTGCAAAGTGAACAGCTTATTTGCCTTTAGTGAATTTACCCCTATAAGGGTACTTTGTATGAGGCAGTGTAAGATCAGATGGTATTAAGCTAGGCACACACCAGTAGAATTTTTTTGATCTGTTGCTCGAAGTTCTGAAAAACCCTCTGTGATAGCATTTAATTTTGCCCTTGAGTCAATTAATTTTGCTTGAAAACCCTTAAAATTTCTTCCATACCTGCTACCTGAATGGAATCATATCCGTATTAAACTGATTTCACCCTTATGTATCCAATATGTATCTTTCTTCCCAAATGAAAATCACATTCTCGGCTAGAATTTTGTTCGTTCAGATAAGAAACAAGAATAGTTTTCCATTCTGCCCCTTTGAATTTTCTCATCACTAGAGTTGAAAATGATCATCAATTTGACCTCAATGACAATTAAAAAAAACAAAAGTTCCAAAAAACAAAAATATATAATGCAGTGTAAAATCAGTGGCCATTACACACTAGATGAGGTAGTAATGAACATTTTTAGCTTGTATTATGCACTGTAAGGTCGACAATATTACATATTGTGAGGCCACTTACAGGTGGCATTAGACACTGTAGGTAGTATTATGTAAAGTTAGTTTAGGGACAATATTTAGCCGATCTGTTGCCATATAAAGAATGTATGATCAGAACGTATATGATTTTTTTTTTATTACGGTTATAACTTAATTTTCTTTTACAAAAAAATACAACATTGTATACTTTGGCAAGAATATATGGAATGTATAAAGTAACCATCAACCAGCAATAAATATTGTCTGTCCAATCTATGTTAGCAATCATTTTTCAACACTTAAATCTCTTAATAAAGATAGTTTATAATCTTTATTTTGATTAATTAATATAATATATAAATTTTTTTAGTATGCATTATTTGTTATGTGCGGCATAGTCAGTATAATTTTAAGTAAGAGTAAGAAAAGTAAAAATATATATTAAAAAGATAGACGTAATAGCTGCACAAAAGTTTAGTTCTGCAACCTCTTATGATTTATATATGAAGAAAATTACAATAATAAAAGACACATGAAATTTGCATCCTTTTGAACACAAATACAAAAATATTTTAGGTAACAGCATCTGATCGCCATTTCAACTGTTTGCATTTTAGTTAACTTTTAGAATTCTGTTTTAAAAAAGTGGTCAAGCACTACTTTTTGTATGGCTTTTTAAGTAAACTCTATTTCTTATAAAGTCTCTTATTCAAGAGTTACAAAAACAGCGACTTTACTGTATTATGGACAATAATTTATTTCCAGCATTGAGAAGTTGCTACAAAATTATTAAGCCTCGGCTATAAGACAGGGGCTTTTTTTTTTTACTATTTTAAGGACATATTACAAACTGTGCCAAACCAGATACAAAATCTAGTTAACAATAAACAATTTATGTTAAAGCCATAGGAGTCCCATGATCAAATACATAAAATTACTTAACAGGACCAAACTTGTTTCCGGCACCAGCTCCTCTTATGCCTTAAGCACAGCAGGTAGCAAAATCATAAGATGATGGAAAAAAAATAATAAGATGATGCAAAAAAAAAGATTTTCTTGAAGTATTAGAAACATAATTACTGAGGTTATTTTTGTTTAAAAACATATTTTGTTTTTTTGCATGAAAAAAATTCAGTTATATTTAATATGTTATCATTTATAAGTTACTGTGTTCTTGAGCACATTATTACTCTTTCTATGGCTGTTTTACTGTAAAAAGTTGCTGAGCAATTGCTCTGTTCATAGGTATCCAAGACTTTTTCTTACATTTTTTTTTCTGTAATACAAGTGCAAATTAACTAAATGTACGCACATGTTTTATTTGATAATACCCTTTGTGGGAGGGCATTAATGATATTAAAAAGTTCCTAAAGTTTCATTACTTTTATTTTTTAACAACACAATGCATTATTTGTCAGCAACATAGTTCTAGGAAATCAATATTTAACAATATACCAATGATAGCAGTAAAAAAATGAAATGTTACATTTGTATTTTTTGCATGGCTTGTTATGAAGAAAGAAAAGAAAAGAAAGGAAGGGAAGAAAAGAAAGAAAGCAAGAAAGAGAGAGAAAGAAAGAGAAAAAGAGAAAGAAAGAAAGAAAGGAAAAAGAGAGAAAGAAAAAAAGAAAGAAAGAAAGAAAGAGAGAAAGAGAGAAAGAAAGAAAGAAAGAAAGAAAGAAAGAAAGAAAGAGAGAAAGAAAAAAGAGAGAAAGAAAGAAAGAGAGAAAGAAAGAGAAAGAAAGAACGAAAGAAAGAACGAAAGAAAGAAAGAAAGAACGAAAGAAAGAAAGAACGAAAGAAAGAAAGAAAGAAAGAGAGAAAGAAAGAAAGAAAGACAGACAGACAGACAGACAGACAGAAAGAAAGAAAGAAAGAAAGAAAGAAAGAAAGAAAGAAAGAAAGAGAAAAAGAGAGAAGAAAGAGGAATAAAGGAAAAAACAGAAAGAGAAAAAGAAAGAAAGAAAAGAAAGAAAAGAAAGAAAGAGAAAAAAGAAAGATTTTTAAAAAATATAAAAGCAGTACAATATGTTCTGCAAATTTAAAAAAATCTAATCTTAAGATGACTTTAAATTGAAATGATATCTCTATATGTAAAACAGTAATATTAAAAAATAAAATAACTATTCTACACTGCAGGAAGAGGAAAAAATGAATTTTAATTTGAACATTTCCACACAAACGCTAGTGGCCACATTCAGGCACAAGTTTTAACTGAGGGAAGGCGAAATGTGCTATGAGTTCTTTTAGTGAAAGGCTGCCACTGGGAAGTTGATTTTGGCCTGTTGCCATGTGCAGAATGTCCCTCATTACAAATTCATGAAAGTCTATACTATGAACAGAAGGAAAAAAAGACCCAACAGACTGAATCTGTGACTAAAATTAAAACCTCACAAAGGCGCTCCAGAAAAAAAAAAAATCATTTTGAAGTGTCATTTCAGGTTTTTGCAGCTATTTCAATTTCTGCTACTGCAGCACAAAGACCTGCCAAAGTCACTTCCTATGTACTCAGACAATAGAATCCGTAAGCATGGCAAAAAAAAAAAAAAAAAATAACAATTTGGAGCACTGTAAGTATACTGCACACATGTACAGTACGCAGATTTAAAATGTATTTCAAAAGCAAAAAATCTTTGCTAAGAAGAGAATACAAAACAAGCAGCAGAGGTGACGGAGGGAGGAGGGGAGGGGGGTTGAGGGGACGACGAGGGATTAGTTATGCACATATCCTTACCGAGATGTCTTGTATCGGTTCCTGAGATGACAAAAATCCTGGCAAAGCCAACAGATATTCTTGCAGAAACCATAAAGGGCCCTTGGTGATGTAACACACTGCCTTGTAGTTTGAGAGCGAAAAGTTTAATAAAACAAAAAAATAAAATAAAAACGAAATAAAAAAGCACAAGCACATTCCTAATACTCAATTAGACTGTGGGATTGAATAATGTGGATTTTATCTTTAAGAGAGGGGGGTTATAAAGCAAGGAGGGTGTGGTCAGACATTAGGCTATCCCTGATAGAAGGGGCCTTGCCGGCACTAGCACCTAACTGCTTGCAGAGGCAAACTGGGAAGGGAGCCAATGAAATGACTTTGTTTGACCCAGCTGCCAATCTCTACTGAAGCAGTGCGCCAGACTAAACACTGACACTATTTTAACTCAAATCATGCTTCAGCAGCTGTTTACTCTCTGGCTCTAAGCTACACACCAGAGTCCTGATGACCCCGCACTGCACACATTCCTGATCGGGTGCTGCAAGCGCTGCAATCTTTCTAGATTCAAATGAATCATTTTTGGTCACACTTTTATTTTTTAACTGAGCGCCTTTACAGCGAACTCCGTAACTGAAAATATACTACCAAAAGGACAATTGCTGTATCTGAAAATACTTTCAAGAGCTGCAAAGTGTGACTGTACATCAACCACTTGTGGACCGCCCACCATATATTTACTGCGGCAGGGTGGCCGCTCTGCACCAGATCATGTACCTAGTATCTAATCTGACACTTCCAGCCTGGGGCACTCGCCACCAGCGACCCTCTCCCGCTGTGATCATGCACAGTGGGAGCCCAGCGGCGAGTACCGCGGACTCCATGTCCGCCAGCACCTGACGATTACACAGGACACAGGCAGAACGATAGTCTGCCGATATAAACAAGGCAGATTGCCATTCTTTCTGAAGGGAAGGTATTGCTCCTGTGTTTCTGCAAAGCAGGACACAGATCTTTGCCTTCTCCTAGTCAAAGCACCCCCCCCCCCCACAGTGTGTACAGACTAGGCACACAGTTAACGCTTTGATTGCCCATGATGTTAACCCCTTCCCAGCCAGTGTCATTAATACAGTGACAGTGCATATTTTTTAGTATTAGGCCTCATTCAGACCATGGTCAGTTTTTCTGCACGTATTCTGCAAGGGCTCGAAATACAATGATTGTCTATGTGCCCTGTTCACACCACACCGTACGGATTATTTCTGTGCAGGAATCTGCAATGTGTATGCAGTTTTCTGCACAGGAAATAAACTGACATGACATCAGCATTGATGTGAATAGGGCACATAACTGACGTGCATGAAAACTGATGTCAACGTGCAAAAAAGCAGAGGTAGACTGACGTCTCTGCAAGGGAAATCTGCGCAATTTTCTCATCAGTTTTCATGCACATATGCTGTGACTGAGCCCCTGGGCCGGATTCACACCTATGCATTTTTAGTGCTTTTTGCATTTTGCAGATTAGCATTACAGTCCATTTAACATGGCTTCCTATAGAATACGTTTTGTAGAGCAAATCTGCAAAATGCAAAAAGCACAAAAAATGCATAGGTGTGAATCCAGCCTTAGTCTCACTGATCCCCTAAAAGTGTCAAAAGTGTCAGATAGGTGTCCGATTTGTGTCCAATCACAGCTGATCACGGTGTAAACAGGAAAAGTCATGTATCGCCTTTTCCTCTACTCGCGCTGACAGACTTGAGTAGAGGAGAGCCGATTGGCTGCTCTCCTGACAGAGGGGTCTGCACTGATTGATTATCAGTGCAGCCCCTCCGAAGATGCCCACCCAGGATCACCAGGGATGCCCACCCATGGCAGCAAGGATGCTCACCCATAACCACCAGGTAAGCCCACTAGAGCCCACCAGGGATGGCAATCACTGCTCATTAGGGATGGCACTCTGTGCCCATCAGTGATCCCTGCCAGTACCTTCTGATCAGTGCCATCTATCAGTGCCCATCAGTGGCTGCCAGTGCCACCTATCAGTGCCCACCAGTGCCACCTATCAATGCCACCCATCAGTGCCACCTATCAGTGCCCATGAGTGCCACCTATGAGTGCCACCTATCAATGCCCATCAGTGCCGCCTATGAGTGCCCATCAATGTTGCCTATCAGTGCCCATCAGTGCTGCATATCAGTGTCACCTATCAGTGCCCCTCAGTGCTGAATAAAAGTGCCTCTTCATCAGTGCACATCAGTGCCACCTTATCAGTGCCAATCAGTGCAGCCTCATCAGTGCAGGAGAAAACTTACTTATTTACAAAGTTTTGTAACAGAAACAAAGAAAAACTTTTTAACCACTTGCTTACTGGGCACTTAAACCCCCCTCCAGCCCAGACCAATTTTTGGCTTTCAGCGCTGTCGCATTTTGAATGAGAATTGCGTGGTCGTGTGACGTTGTACCCAAACTAAATTTATATCATTTTTTCCCACAAATAGAGTTTTCTTTTGGTGGTATTTGATCACCTCTGCGTCATTTCTGATTGCCGCTATAAACAAAGAGCGATGATTTTGAAAAAAGAACAATATTTTTTACTATAATAGCCAAAAAAAAAAAAATTATTCCTCAGTTTTGGCCGATATATATTCTTCTACATATTTTTGGTAAAAATAAAAAAAATCGCAAATCGGCGTATATTGATTAGTTTGCGCAAAAGTTATCGCGTCTACAAACTATGGGAATTAATTTATGGCGTTTTTATTATATATTTATTTTTTACTAGTAATGGCGGCGATCTGCGATTTTTATCGGGACTGCGATATTGGGGCAGACATATCGGACATTTTTGACACTTTTTTGGGACCGATGACATTTATACAGCGATCAGAAATTTAAATGTCCACCGATTACTTTATAAATGTCATTGGCAGTGAAGCGGTTAACCTGCAGGGGGCAGTGAAGGGGTTAAGTGTGTTCCCTATGTGTGTTCTAACTGTGTGGGGGCGGGGCTGGTCGGGACAGAACAGATCTAACTGATCCCAGGGACAGGGATCAGTAGATCTGTCATGTCCCCTTCAACAGAACGGAGAACCGCCGTGTTTCTATCGGCGGTTCCCCGTTCTGCAGATCTGACAGAGCATCGCGGGTCTCGGTGCGGACTCGATGTCCGCCGCCACCTGTGAGTGCGCGCGAGGAGCGCGCACATGGCCAGGACTTCCACCCGGCAATTCAGATCTGCACTGGAGCCGTACTTCGACTATAGTGCGGATCTGAAGGGATTACAAAAAAAACAAAACGGTTTTTTATTTGTAGTGCAAAAAATAAAAACCCCAGAGGTGATCAAAAAAATTGTGTGAACCTTCTCAATTTCTTTACTAAATCAGCCTTAAGCCGGCCATAGGTGAATCGAAATCTGGCCAGTTCTGGAGGGAGCAGCTGAGATTTGATCCATCTATAGGCAGATTGACTGTACCAAAGGCAAATCATCAATTAATATTGTATTTTTTTCACATGCGATTACTGCAGGCGGCTTTAGCTGCTAGCAGTAATCATTGTGTTCTGCTGGCCGGGAAGACTCCCCCAACGGCAGAACACAATAGCGCTGTGGGAGACACAGTCAGTATTGATGGGGGAATCAAATCATCTATGGGCTGATTGAAAGCGTCAGTTATGAACCCTGAGCTCAGGTCAGTCTCCATTGGAGGCTTTACAGCCTGAGACTGAGCTAACATTTCTGTGATCGGGAAGTAATATGCAAATAAGAGCCCATACACACATCCCACTTACCTAAAGATGCACGATTGTAACAACTTAAAGAGGACGTAAACTCCCTTTGTGTGTTTGTATCTACAGGTACGCCTATAATAAGGAATACCTATAGGTACTGTAAATATCTCTAATCTTGCACCATTTAGGAGATACTTACTGTATATTTCGCCGATTACATCATCAACGCATGCGCACTGAAGGAACGGCCATCTGTTTCTTCAGGGCCTGTGCTGTGACCGGCGGCTCCCATGCGCATGCACAAGAGTGACATCATCATGGCTCCGGCCAATCATAGCGCCAGAGCCTGCGAGCCTGGAAGTTTAAGGGCCGATTCACAGCATAAAAATGCACTTCAGATCCGTTTCGGATACATTTTTGCATGCTCGTTTTTAACACATTTTTGATGTGTTCCAGTGCATTTTTGGTGCATTTTTTCGCGTTTCCAGGTGCATTTTTTCCTTCTTTTTCCTGTTTTCTTTTTCACTATACTAGGGTCCAGTGCATTTTTGATGCATTCCAGTGCATTCCAGTGTGTTTGAGTACGTTTTTGATGAGTTTTACTGCGTTTCCAGTACAGTCCAGCGCAGGCAAAATGCATCATGTTCTACTTTTTTTTTCTGGAACTGGAAAGCCCTGGAACTGACTGCACTGGTGTGAACTATGCCATTGTAAACCATATAACCTACTTTCCATGCATTTTTGATGCACGAAAAAGCACACTGGACTGCATGAGGTGTGAACTGGCCCTAAGGGCCAGCTCCCACCAGATGGATGCAGTGCGTTTTTGTTTTTTTTATGCATGAAAAACACAAGGAAAGTTGATCACATTAATGCCAATGGCATAGTTCACACCACTGCAGTCCGTTCCAGTGCATCTCAGAAAGAAAAAAAACGCATCAAAAACACACATGCAGACATGCATCTGGATGTGGTGTGTACTGTAAGCCCCGTACACACAGTCCAAAAATCGGATGACAGATCGTCCATTTTTTTTTGCATGCTAATCTCAGATCGAATCGGAAAAATTTACTAAAGTCAAGAAAATTCTCGTACGACAGAATAAAAAAGCGGAAGTGATGTCATATGATGTAGTTTATCTGTATTGTATTTTCGGACGACAACTGTACTGATTAAACGAAAATCGGACGATGTGTTATCATACGATCAAAATTTTCCGATCGCATATTATCGGATGAACGATCATGATTGGCTCTCGTACTAATGATCCGATTATCGTACAATCGCATCGTATGTATTTTTCTTCCGATTTTCGGATTATGTGTATGGGCCATAAGAAAAAAGCAGTGGAACGCATCTGGGGTGCGTTTTGGTGGTGTGAACTGGTCCTAAGGGTGAAAATTACAAAGGTTAACTTCTAAATTGAAGTTTTGTATCTATGGGCTTCCAGCTTGATATTCCAGATTACTGTATTTAAGTGGCAGCTTATTTTTTCATTCTTTATTTTATTTATCCATTTATTTATTTATTTTACATAGGTTTGCTTTAAAGGTGTATTTAAGTAAAACGGAAAATATTACATATAAACGGACTCAGGGTCCATGGCCTGCCTACCTAGTAGCTCTTATTTCTTTCCTGGCATTGATCTTCTGATTGGCACTACATCTAAATTGGTTCAAATCAGACCAGCATGTGGGCATGTGCAGCCATGCCCACACACAGAGCATAAGTGGGAGGTTGCAGGGAATGTCCCACCAAAACACTGTAATAAGCATACAGAATGTGGCTCCAGTTCTGATTTTAGAATGAATGCAATATTTCCTGAATAGCATTAACAGTTTACGGATTTACTTGCTGCCTGGCATTGCTCTTTAATATACTGATAGCTGGAAAAGAGGTTTGCACAGAAAGCAAATGAACATAAAAGTCAGAGAATAGTGTTGGGATTCCTACTCGCCCCATTTACGTGACTAATACCCAACCCCAGTCTCTATCACCATCATTCATTTTACCTGCTGACATCCACGGCTGAATGAATCCACCTGGTGGCAAGCGTGGAAAATCATGCCCACATACAAGCACCCCTTACTGTGAGGCAGCATTGTATATGATCACCCATGGTTGAAGGAAGGCTGTAACAATATCCAGTGAGCCGTTTGCACGCGGGGCTCAGGGATCTCTTTTCTCCAAAGCCAGACAGCTGCAGATACAAAGACCTGCTACGCCTTACATTTCTGCACAGCACTGACTGCTCCCATGGTATACTCAAAGAGCTAGTCTAGAAAGAAGCCGAAAAATTGTTTTTTCAATTTTTTTTTCTTATCATTTTTTTCCATTTTCGTTTTTTTTTGGTTTGTTTTTTCCGTTTTTCGGATTTTTCGTTCTGATCAAAATTTGTTTTCAAATAAATTCGGAAACATTCTAATTTGATCCACTCCATTCGTATACATGCGGTATTCATTTTTTTCAGTAATTTGCGAATTAGGAAACATTCGAATTTGGTTTGTTCCATTCGCTTTGTTTTTTTTTTTTCGTTTTATTCCGTTTTCGTTCTTTTCGTTTTTTTAAGTTTTTCAGATTTTTTACTATGATTGAAATTTCGCTATTTCGAATAAGTTTGTAAATTCAAAAACATTTCAATTCGATTTGTTCCATTCATATAGATGCGGTATTCGCTATTATCCCCAATTCGGGAATTCGGTTTGTTCCATTCGTATAGATGCAGTATTCATTATTATTGGGAATGCGGAACAATTTGAATTCGGTTTGTTCCATTCGTATAGATGCGGTATTCATTATTATCAGGAATTCAGAACAATTCAAATTCAGTTTGTTCCATTCGTATAGATGCAGTATTCATTGTTATCGGGAATTCGGAACAATTGGAAATTCGGTTCTTTTGTATTTTTGTTCTTATTTTTGGATTTTCGTTCTTATGAATTTTCCGATTTTCGTTCTTACTTTCCGATTTTCGTTCTTTCAAATTTTCGGATTTCCACTCTTATTTTTGGAATTTCATTATTTTGAATTTTCATATTTCTGATTTTCGTTCATACAGATTTTTGAATTTCGGATTTCCGTTCATTCAGATTTTCGAATTTCGGATTTTCGTTTTTTCAGATTTTCATTCTTTTCAAAAATTTGTTTTCGGAAAAATTTGTGAAACAGATTTTTGTTATTCGGACGTTTCCGAATTGACGAAAATTCTGAATTTTTACAAAAAACGAATGTGGAACAAAAAAAAATTGCACATGTCTATTAGAAAGCAAGTCAGCCAGTGAACTGCTATAGCCATAGAGGAAGCATTACAACTATGCTAGTCTAAAAAGCAAGTTAATTGGTGGCTATTAACTTGGTACAGCTATAGTAGAGGCATTGAAACGTTTATCATTAGTTTACCATTAAAGTGGTTGTCATCCTGTGACAACCACTTTAACCTACAGATAAGCCTATAATAAGGCTTACCTGTAGGTGCACTGCACGGTTCATGATATATGCATTGTAGTAGATGTGCCGATGTCATTTCAACACATGCGCAGCAAAGAAACGGCCTCCGTGCCGTTTCTTCACTGTGACCATGCCGTGACTGGCGGCTCCCGCGCGCAAGCACGGAAGTGATGTCACGCGACTCCGGCCAGTCACAGAGCCGGAGATCGCGGCCCCGGAAGGAAGAGGGGCTGAAGATGGACGCTGCCTGCACAGGGGACATCGCAGCCTTTGTTCGCAGGTAAGTGACACATAATGGGCTACTATGCGATTCATAGTAGCCCATTATGCATCTACTTTGCAGGGGAATGTAGAGGAAGTAAACTCGATCTGGGTTTACTTCCTCTTTAAATGAATACAATAAAAAACAGGATATATGTAAAACCTTTTTCATGACGTCCATTGAGAAACACAGGAATTCAGGAATTTTTAAACAGGCGGGTTATCTTGTCGCCTATAGGAGGTTGGGACACTGGCAAACAGAAAAAAGTGTAAGCCATTCTCCATATATCCACTTCTATAGCCAACAAGCCTTGGTTTTGTGTGTGCAAGCAGAACACTGGGCCAATACCAGAGTGGATTTAAAGAGGTGCTTTAGTCACTTGTGCAAAAATGAAGAGTCAGTAGCTACAAAAACGTCCCCACTCGGGCAGGTTCTTCACCAAACATCAGGTACCTGGTGCCAGCATGTTAACTGTGGGCAGCCGGCTATGAGTCCTTACGGCTTCCCACTGTGAATGCGCAAGCAGTGTTGCACTTTGGGAATGGTCCACACATCACAGGTCCCAGAAGGTTGTGGGCAGGGAGGGGGGGACTTCCTGTGAATCTGCCACAGTGATCCAACTGGAAGTGAGAGCGGGTACCTGTCAAAACCAGGTACCTGTCTCTTGCCCCCCAAAAAAATAAAACATTCTTCCAAATGTGGCAGAGGAGGGAAGGAGGAGGGGGAAGAGCAGAACTTTGCATGTTATGTGAAGTTTTGCTTTAAGAAAAGATTTTGCGTTAAGCACTGAAATCTTTTTTTTTTTTATCCCCAGTTGAAGAACACGCGAATGTAGAAATTTTGAAACAGTGTAAACATCCAAAATCAGTCTGAGGTGGGGACAGAGGTCCAATGGATATTGGGACCATCCAACAATAGAGTATCTGAAGGAATCAATGCCTGAATCAAAGCTAAACAAGGTGAAGGCCATGCAACAATGGAGAACTGCCATGACAAGGGTCAACCTGATGCTCTAGGCCTGGACAGAGAATCACCACTAAGGGGGAACTGGTACCTGAACCCATAGCCCTGTTCAGTGAAACTGGAGAGCTAATCAATTATCCATCAAAAACAGGTAGAAAACACACTACCTGAATGGGAGGAAAACTAGACCAACAACAAAATGTGGCCAACAAGAAAAAAAAATCACTGCAAACAACAAATACCTAAGGGGAAGTTTGGACAGACAACTACATCTGAAAGGGAGGCCAGTTGGTCATTGCACATGGCTCAAGCCTAGTATTCCTAACCGTTGATTTCAGGGAATGGAAGGAACATGAGCAGGAAAGAAGTTGCTTCATTAGACAACCAATTTTGCAACGAGCTAGCCATGGGTGTGAGATTCCACACAATGTAACATTCCAATAGTTAAATGGGAAGAACCCACAAGGCTGGTAGAAACTGAAGGGTACTAATTCTGAATCCTCCTAAAGGAGAGGGTAGGGTGATAAATGACAATGACACAAAGGGAGGGCAGGGCTGAGGGTATTTCTTGGCCCAGACTGGTGTACAAGAACACCAGGGTAAGTAGGAAGAGAAATAGTCCTTCCAACCAAACAACCAGAGGTGTTCCTTGGGTGTGCTAAACAGGCTACCAATGATGTGATCCTAAAAATCATGTAACCTAAGCATGAAGAAAGTAGCATCCCCTTAAAAGAAGCAAGAGGTAGAAACCCTAGTGCTACTACTAGGAATATGTACTTCCTTCCAAGCAGAAAAAGAGGGGCACTCAAGTACTGAACTCTTACCCTTCAATGTAGAGATCATATGTCAAGGAGATCGGGACAGTAAAGTCATGAATGATATACATTTAGAATTTTCCAGCATAGGTGATCTGAACTGTAGCAAGGAAAATCCCCAAACCTATATGTAAGCAAAGGCTTTGCAGCAAAACATTGACCCACTGAAGAACCTACACAGGACTTAGCTAACTATTTGTTCCAAAGAAGATTCAAGGGCTAGCAAAGAGGATATGTCTTTCAGAGGGGTCCTTTCCAGGGTGGGGGAAATCAGGCTATACTATCCCCAATCAGATACCAGCAAATCGTGGGAAGATGATGCACAATGGGGTGCAGTAAGGCCTTGGTTGTGGGTGGGGGGGACATTGAGGGGATCAGGCGGGTGACCATAGCGCATCTGCACCACGCACCGTGCTGCATGCGTGACAATTTTTGGGCGCCATGGCAGGAGTGCAAGTTTCTTCTATCTTAGCCGTCACAGGCAGGAAAGCGGCTGTCAGCTATGGGCAATGTATACCATGCGAGCTGGGGCCCCTCCCTGTACACACCATACTAGCGTGACGCTGGTGGTTGCCTCTGTGCGGGCGAGGCGTATTTAAAGCACCTTTCAGACACAATCTGTCCTGCCATACACGTGTAGACGGTGCACTGCATGGAGACACTTCATCTCTATGTACACCTAAGGTAATCATTATGTGTTCCTATCACACCACTCTTTAGTCTGCTTCCTTTCTCTACTGCTTCCACTGCCCTTTGGTGATTGGATACTCTTATGGTATTTACTGGGTATTTCACTCACCACATTCACTCCCTATATTTCGGCATTGGGTCCCATTTGATTATCTTACCAAACACATGCCCCTACTGCTTGCATGTTTTCACTCGGGCATTTACTTCCTATTCTCCTTCATATTTGACATGCCATAATTAATGGTTATTCCATTCATCCATTACAGACCCCACTGATATTTCTTACTTCCGGTTATTACCTTCAATATATCATGGAGACCAGCAATCTGTAATTGTGGAGTGTTGCCTGTGTGCCCTGTTGGTACGGGGTGTGTGACCACCTCAGCTCCCGGGATAGATAATATCCCTGGCCCTGGCCTCATACATACTATATACCACCATGTTCTATCTTATGTGAGCACCTAGGACTGACAGTTTTGTCTTTTCCTGTTGTGCTTCGCCTAACATTAGACCTAATTATATTTTGTTTTTGTAGATACCCCATAGCATCCGCCCGCGAAGAAGTGTTTTTACACGAAACGCGTCACTAACTTAGGTCATTTAGGATGTGGCCATATGCCCCAATGGGATTTTATCTAGTTACATTATCTCCTATCATCTTTATACAATTATGTACAAAATTAATTTTACAAGTGCTGCCTAGCTAACATATGTGTATATATATATATATATATATATATATATATATATAGTTTTACAATCAAATTTCTAAACTTTTAATCTACATTTGCTATATGCTACTAAGTTTACATATGTGTGTATATATATATATATATATATATATATATATATATATAAATTTATAATGTCTATGCTATGCCTGTGCACATGTATATACAGTATCTCACAAAGGTGAGTACACCCCTCACATTTTTGTAAACATTTTATTCTATCTTTTCATATGACAACACTGAAGAAATTACACTTTGCTACAATGTAAAGTAGTGAGTGTACAGCTTGTATAACAGTGTAAATTAGCCGTCCCCTTAAAATAACTCAACACGCAGCCATTAATGTCTAAACCGCTGACAACAAAAGTGAGTACACCCCTAAGTGAAAATGTCCAGATTGGGCCCAAAGTGTCAATATTTTGGGTGGCCACCATTATTTTCCATCACTGCCTTAACCCTCTTAAGCATAAAGTTCACCGGAGCTTCACAGGTTGCCACTGGGGTACTCTTCCATGGCGACATCACAGAGCTGGTGGATGTTAGAGACCTTGTGCTTCTCCATCTTCCATTTGAGGATGCCCCACAGATGCTCAATAGGGTTTAGGTCTGGAGACATGCTTGGCCAGTCCATCACCTTTACCCTCAGCTTCTTTAGCAAGGCAGTGGTCGTCTTGGAGGTGTGTTTAGGGTTGTCATCATGTTGGAATACTGCTCTGCGTCCCAGTCTCCAAAGGGAGGGGATCATGTTACTGCTTCAGTATGTCACAGTACATGTTGGCATTCATGGTTCCCTCAATGAACTGTAGCTCCCCAGTGCCAGCAGAACTCATGCAGACCCAGACCATGACAGTCCCACCACCATGCTTGACTGTAGGCAAGACACATTTGTCTTTGTAATCCTCACCTGGTTGCTGCCACACCCACTTGGCACCATCTATACCAAATAAGTTTATCTTGGTCTCATCAGACCACAGGATGTGGTTCCAGTAATCCATGTCCTTAGTCTGCTTGTCTTCAAACTGTTTATGGCCTTCTTTACATCATCTTTAGAAGAGGCTTCCTTCTGGGACGACAGCCATGCAGACCAATTTGATACAGTGTGTGGCGTATGGTCTGAGAACTGATAGGCTGACCCCCCCCACACCCCTTCAACCTCTGCAGCAATGCTGGCAGCACTCGTATGTCTATTTATCAAAGACAACCTCTGGATATGACACTGAGCATGTGCACTCAACGTCTTTGGTTGACCATGGCAAGGCCTGTTCTGAGTGGAACCTGTGCTGATAACTCGCTGTATGGTTTTTGCCACTGTGCTGCAGCTCTGTTTCAGGGTCTTGACAGTCTTCCTATAGCCTAGGCCATCTTTATGTAAAGAAACAATTCTTTTATTCAGATTCTCAGAGAGTTCTTTGCCATGAGGTGCCATGTTGAACTTCCAGTGACCAGTATGAGAGAGAGAGCGATAACACAAAATTTAACAAACCTTCTCCCCATTCACACCTGAGACCTTGTAACACTAATGAGTCACATGACACTGGGGAAGGAAAATGGCTAATTGGGCCCAATTTGGACATTTTCAATTAGGGGTGTACTCACTTTTGTTTCCAGCGGTTTAGACATTAATGGCTGTGTGTTGAGATAGTTTGAGGGGGACAGCAAATTTACACTGTTATACAAGCTGTACACTCACTACTTTACATTGTAGCAAAGTGTAATTTCTTCAGTGTTGTCAAATGAAAAGATATCATAAAATATTTACAAAAATGTGAGGGGTGTACTCACTTTTGTGAGATACTGTATATGGTAACACTATTACATTTTTATAAGATATGTATCATTGTCATGTATTTTACATTAACCTGTGCCAATAAAACATGTCTATATAACATTTACCTTATTAGTCAACAGCCTCATTCAAAGTCCCAAACTCCCTTTTTTTGTCCTAAGAGTGAAAAGGGGTAGCTGAAGGAATTTTTTGATTTGAGGGTCGAGGCTGATAGCTACAAATGTGCACCCCGAATACTTGGGCATGCAAATGCTGGCGAAGTAGACTGGGGACCAAGCAGGATAAACAAAAAGACGCCCCTTGTGGAAGTAAGAGCCCACCTTCATGCAGAAGGCTGAGAAAAGGGGTTACAGGACATTGGGCTTCGAGCTCTATGGCCTAAGTGGGAGGAAGGCTCTTGACTGCCTACATTCTACTACAGCTGTAGTAGATGAAACAGAAGTGGAATGTACCACCCTGCCACTGACTTCCTGCATTGAAACAGGAATGCTCTCCAACCACTAGTGACATTGCTAATGATGGTGCCAAGAACATATATAAAGGTGCAACTTCCCTTGAAGGACAACTCAGTCAGATGTACTCTGGACATGTCCTCTGTATCCCAGGCATGTAGCCAAAGTGTCCTATACATGTGAATGGAGATCAGCCCCATGTGTTTGGTAGCATACCTGATAATGTGGATTACTGTAGTATCAATTGTGGGGAGAGACCACTGAGCAATGAATTTCCTCTTAAAGAAAAAAATCTGTGCAAGGTCTAAAAGGTCCTAGGCCTGAAAGAAGTTGATCTTCTAAATGCAGGGTAGCACATACTGCATTATCCAAGTCAGGAAGAACCTCTGAGTCAACTGCAAGTGGCTCAAAAACAGTATCTCCACTCCAGGAGTAGTCTATGAGAACTCTGGCTCTGAATCATATATGGTAACCGGGATCTCAGGAGAGCTTTCAGTTTAGACCCAAAAGGTTCAGAGCTATACTCAGATGGGGATGGCACTGAAGGCTGCTTAGAGCCTCTGCAAACAGATTGCTGTAGTAATTGGGCATAGAAAATACGTTCAAAGTGGACACAGAATCCTTGTGGACACGGGAAGGCCTCCGGTATAGAGAACTAGATTACAGCCATTGGTTCCTTCCTGTAATACTCGCTAAATGCCCTTAAAACCAGTAGCAGAGTATAGGCTGAGGTCGCTCATTGCGGTGGGACTGTCCTCTGTGCATCTTTGAGAAGACTGTTGCACTGCTTAGTGGAAAACAACCAGGACCAATGTGAGGTAACGCCTCACAAAATAACAAATCCAAGCAGCTGTGCTGATGAATGTTTCAGGCAGTCGAAGGTGACCAAGTCACTGTAGGTGGGCAGTGGAAGCTAACTGGAGACTGGGTGATCGATGTGATGCTTCAGGAGCAGGAACCATAGCTGGATGGTACCTTCTCTAGGCTGAATGGCAGGAGAAAAAGCATGGAGTGCACAGACTATTCCACCTAGCTCATGATGTCAGCACTCGGTTCACCCTATCCTAATTTCCCTCAGCCTTAACAATTGTTTTTGATGTGCCCTAGTAGTGACCTGGAAAAGCACATAGTATGAATGAACCCTAAGGCCGGCCATACGCGGTTCGAATCTCAGACGGTTCAGCAGGAACCAGCCGAGATTTGAACCATTAATGGGCAGGCTGAATGTACCAAGTTGATCCTTTGATCAACTTGGGTACAACCAGCCTGCCGGATTCACTTCCAATTATCGCTATTGGCTGCTATAGCCACTAGCAGTAATCACTGTCTGTGTATGGCCGGCCCAAGGCTACATGTTCTTGTCAAAAGATTCTGTGCCGTAAAAGCCCCATCACAGCTCGTAGACTTGGCTGCACTGGGCTCAGAGTAAATGGTTCTGGAGTTTCACAACACACCAAAATGCAATTTTAAAAGCTCTGATCAAGGTTTAGGTAGCAGATGATGATACTGGCAATCAGAGATTCCCATCAACCATTTGCAGAAAATGAATGTCAGAGCCAATCTACATTTAGCTTGTGCCTTCCATGTGACTCTAAATGCTAAATATTCGTGACTTAAATACAACTGATGGGTAATGACTTAGCTATAAGCCCTTTTAACAAATTTCCAAACTTATTTCTAACTTGAGTTTATTCCAAAAGAGGTGTTAAAAACAGACAATTATTTGGGCAAAAATAGATTTTTCACACATATGTTAACATCTGGCAGCAATTTCTACCAATAATTTAAAGCATGTGACAAATACAGGCTGCTCACAACTAACTTCATATGTTGGAGGCTGCGCCTCCCGTCTTCTATCAAGAATCCCGCATATCAATTTCCTAAATTATATCACGGACTGAAAGAGACATGATGGGTAAAAGAACTGCAGGCAAAACACATTGACCAAAATGTACCCCTGTTTGTTGGCTTTCGGCTTCTGAAAATTGGTGTGCATGTTTATAGCTCAGGAGTATTGCAACCAAACTTTGCTTCACATGAATTTTCTGCGCAAAGAAATTGAATGCTCATAAATATTTGCCATTGACAGTGATACCATATTTGATGGTTTTATGCATATGTATCACCTGAAAATCTAATTTACCACACCCAAAAAAATTAAATAAATGCTCAATTTAAGTCAACTTTCCACCTAAATGTATGAATTAACATGCGTTACCATGCACTGGTGTTACAGTTTTGAAAAAACTATTCCTACATAATTAAATGGCAAATGCAGGTCAATGCACCAAAAATGTAGCAGACAGGACTTCTTTCCAAAGTATTTTGGCTGTGCAGGAAAATGACTCAAAACATGTGACAATGCATTTAATAGGAAATGGTCCTACTGTTCCATTCACTTTCCAGAGTCTTAGGCCCCTTTCACATGATCGGGACGCTTGGATCTGCCTGTCCGTTTTTCAGGCGGATCCAAGCGGGCCACCCATAGACCTCTATGGGCAGGCGGATGTCAGCGGAGATGTGTCCGCTGACATATGTCTGCCATCCGATCCATCAAGATCCGCTAAAATAGACATATGGGTGAGGCCCCTTTCACATGGAGCGGATCCGCTCAGCAGGGTCCGCCAGCTCAGTGGGAGATTGCTCCGTTGATCTCCGCTGAGTTGGCGGATGACAGGTCCGTCTCTCTGTCAGATCCCCGCTGTCCTCTATGGGCAGATCGGATGAAAGCGGATCTGCCTGGACGGATGGTGAACGTATCACCCATACATCTATTTTAGTGGATCTTGACAGATCGGATGGCAGATGGGTGTCAGCAGACACATTTCCGCTGACATCCGCCTGCCCATAGAGGTCTATGGGTGGTCCGCTCAGATCCACCTGAAAAACAGACAGGCGGATCCAAGCGATCTGATCATGTGAAAGGGGCCTGATACATTCATCATAAGTCCAGTGGAAGGGATCGGATGGGATCTTCCCATAGGAAACAGTGGGGCTCTGACAGAGCAGAGACGGACCTGTCATCCGCCGGCTTAGCTGAGATCAACACAGCGATCTCCCGCTGAGCTGGCTGACCCCACTGAGTGGATCCGCTCCGTGTGAAAGGGGCCGAGATTAAAAGATTGATCTACAAACTTTCCTTAGCAGGTTAAGTTTAAGGTTAATGGATGATCAGATTAATTCAATTATGAAAAGAATAGGATAAGCATTTTAAATTCCCACATATGCACATATGTATGAGATACTATCACATGCTTCCTTACTGTTTTTCATTAAAGTAATACATCTAGTTATGTATCTAGAACTTGACTGGCCTGCACAGAGTCCTGACCTCAACCCAACAGAACACCTTTTGGGATGAATTAGAGCAGAGACTGCAATCCAGGCCTTCTCATCCAACATCAGTGCCTGACCTCACAAATGCGCTTCTGGAAGAATAGTCAAACATTCCCATAGACACTCCTAAACCTTGTGGACAACCTTCCCAGAAAAGTTGAAGCTGTCATAGCTGCAAAGTGTGGGCCAACTCAATACTGAACCCTACGGACTAAGACTGGAATGCCATTAAAGTTTGTGTGTGTGTAAAGGCATGTGTCCCAATACTTTTGACAATATAGTGTAACTTTCCACTGATAACAATGATCTTCTTAGCGATCTGTAAATTGAAGGTTCCTCCCACCTGGCCACAAATATAAAGCCTTATACACATGGGCTAAATATCAGCCGACACAGTAGATACCGGCCCGACCTTCAGCCACTGTGTACAGGTCCTTGTTTTACAGAAGCCGATCTCACAACCAGCTTCTGTTGAGTGAGCATGCTGGAAAACCAGCAGCCGGTTGGCATTCAATCAGCGCTCTCATCCAATGGCTGCGAGCGCTGAACAATGAGAGTTCAGTACACTGAGGAGTGAAGCCGATACCTGCCCGGGTCAGAGGTCCCTCCCCTCTTCACTGTACACAGGGAAGTGAACTGTGTTAGCTGGTGGGAGATCCCACGGCCACAACAGAGCTGCCAATCGCCCCCTCAATACTTAGTGAGCTGACAGCCGAGGGGTGCAGGGGGAGATGCCGGGTCTTGGGCCCCCCCCCACAGTGGTGGAACACCAGGGCCCAGTCGACTGCTGCGACCCTGGTAGTTCAGCCACTGATTAGCAGCAAGAAAAGCATTGCCACTATTCCCAACCTGCCCAGGTGAACAAACGATAAGGAGTTGCCCCAGCCTACATGTCTCCACCATACCACACACCTGATGCTTTTCGCCTGCCCACCAGGGCTTAGTCATAAGGGGTTATGAATAAGCGGATTCTTTTTCCGTGAAACGCGTCAACCTTTCCACGGTCTGTCACTTTGTCTGCCTGGATTATGGATTTACATTAAAGTTTTTTTGGATGGTTCACAAACTTTTCACATTCCCATTGTGACTGAGTGCGGTCCCATTCTTCGTTCTACACTTTGCCTTGGACAGCGGACTCCAGACCAGCACCTGCTCAGATGGGATTAGCTTTGATCCATACACCTGGAGCGGTTCCCTTCCTTCTTTGGTTAGGGCCTAGTCATACCCTATGACATTGGCTAAGCCCCAGTGGATGGGGCAAAATGCATCAGGGTGTGTGGTATGGTGGAGACATGTAGGCTTAGGCCGCTCCTTAGCGTTTGTTCACCTGGGCTGGTTGGGAGTAGTAGTGATCCTTTTCTCTATATATTCACTACCCCCCCAGGATTAGTATCAGAATAAGCTGGCATGCCATGCCCTGGGACACGGGGATATATATACTTTCACCTCTACTTTGAGCCAAAAGCTATATAGCAGGTCAGGTCACAAATATTAGCAGTAGCTCTCTAAGACCAGAACGTTATTTCAAGGGTTCCTCCATGTAAAAAAGGACAAGAAAGGTTGATCCAAGGGATATAAGGAAATGTAGTTTCATTTTCCGGCATCTACCAGAAGCTGAATTATACAGTGAACTGACCCTTTAAAAAAGTTTGTACAGAATACAGTCAGGCATTCTGTATTTCCCCAGAGGCTGGAAGCTCTGTGTAAGGAAAGGCACTGCTGACTCATGTTCTGTGCGCTTCGCTTTACACACCTGCTTTCATTTATCATCACAGCATCAGAAATAGAGAACAAAAAAGTATTACTGGACACAGTAAAGCAATACACGGAGTTAAAAAAACAACTCAAGTCTACAATGTTAGTTTAGTTTCTAATGGCAGGGCTGCA
This sequence comes from Glandirana rugosa, assembly GCA_018402905.1. Taxonomy (NCBI): domain Eukaryota; kingdom Metazoa; phylum Chordata; class Amphibia; order Anura; family Ranidae; genus Glandirana; species Glandirana rugosa. The sequence goes on from BLSH010049906.1 coordinate 33,803, forward strand.
AGGATTTCTAGATATAACCTATGACCAGTTTTATCTCATTGTCTGAGGCTGCAAGGGCTGTTACATCAGCGGCTCTCCTGGATTAGACAGTGAAAATATATGCTGTCTGTCCATGCCCTGCTTGAAGAACATTGGCAGTCTATATGAGCCATGCTATGGAAGATGTTCCCATCCCCAATGCTGTGTCTCAGGAAAGTTCCTACTGGATTACTTGTTTATGTTCCCGATTCAGAGATGCTCAGGTATGCCAGAGCAGAAGCGGGTCAGAAACTGCAATATAATTTACCTATAAATATATATAAATGAAGCGCTGAAAAAAGTGTTACAATAAATATGCGTGCAAGCAATATAAAGATCAATGAGCCAGTACACCACCCAAAAACACACGTGTGTCCCACTCATGTGGCCATACATTACGGTCCACAGCAAAGTGACGATTAAAGCATACGGTATCTAAACCCAAGAACCAAAATTGATGGTATTGCAGCTTATTGCTATGTAGATGTGGTGACTTCATTAGCTTTTCTTTTCCACACTTGTTTTCCTTTATTTTTACCCAGTCATCCTGCTATTAACTCCTTCCTATTCTAGGGTGATAACTGTACTGAGCAACGTTGTCACCCTAGGACTACATAACACTGTGTTAATGCTACATAACACCTCACAATCTTCTCCATACCAAGGGAAGGTGTTTTGTAGTTCATGGAAATAGCAAGGAGCAACACTAACTGAGAACAGTCCAGAGGCAGACAGTACAGGAAGCTATCAGCTCACAAGATTTCTGGCTGGATGAATACATTTTTTTTTTTTTGCTTTTTTTGAACACATATAATGAAACACATTCAGTTGTATATTTAACAGACTAAAAGGGAGCAAATAACAGAACATTATTGTTAGAGTTTAGGTACACTTTAACCACTTCAGCCCTGGAAGGATTTACCCCCTTCATGACCAGGCCATTTTTTGTGATACGGCACTGCGTCACTTTAACTGACAATTGCACGCCGTGCGACGTTGTACCCAAACAAAATTGATGTCCTTTTTTTACCACAAATAAAGATTGCTTTTGGTGGTATTTGATCACCTCTGTGGTTTTTATTTTTTTGCGCTACGAACAAAACAAGAGGAACAATTTTGAAAAAAAAAACAATATTTTTTACTTTCTGCTATAAAATATATCCAATAAAAAATGTAAAAAATCGAATTTCTTCATCAGTTCAGGCCAATATGTATTCTTCTACATATATTTGGTTAAAAAAATCCCAATTAGCATACATTGATTGGTTTGCGCAACAGTTATCATGTCTACAAACTATGGAATAGATTTATGGCATTTTTATATATTTTTTTATTTCTTGCTAGTAATGGCGGTGATCAGCAATTTTTTGCAGGACTGCGACATTGCGGCAGACAAATTGGACACCAAGTGGCTCTTTTTGGGGACCAGTGACATTATTACAGTGATCAGTGGTACAAAAAATGCACTGACACTGTATAAATGACACTGGCAGGGAAGGGGTTAACATCAGGGGTGATCAAAGGGTTAAGTGTGTTCCCTCAGTGTGCTTACTAACTGTGTGGGGGGTGGACTCACTGCAGGAACAGAGAGACCTGTGTTCCTGATTATCAGGAAGCACAGATCTCTCTGTTCCTGTCTGATAGAACCACAGGCTGCTTTGTTTACATCAGCAGAACACCATTCTGTCATTCCCCAGAGTGATCGTGGGAGGCCGGCAGCCATCGTGGGCACTGAGCCCCCTGATTGGCTCCCACTGTGATTGGACAGACCAGGTCGTGCAAACAACATACAGGTACGTAGTTTCATGCAGCTAGGCCGCCCTGCCACAGTATTTGTGCGGTGGGCGGTCCGGAATTGCTTAACGTGTCGATTTATAAAACATTAATTGGGCTAATGTCATAAGCATTCATTCAGGCTGCACAAATTCCCAGTGTATTTTCTTTAATACTATGACTTCCTATAATCAATAATCAATAGAGGCTTACAAGTATCAGTATATACCACATCTCTCAAAATTATCACAGAAAAAAGAACTGTGAAAATTGGGACTTTTCAGGTGCTACTTCAGATCAAAACACATACAATATCTGTTAAAATTGAGTGCATCTTTTATTTATCAATATAATATATCATATATTATAACATTAATAAAAGATGTTCTAAATTTTAACAGATATTGATGTATGTGTTTTGATTTGAAGTAGTCACAATTTTCATAGTTTGTTCTTCCTATGACTTCCTATAATTGTTAGCTCCATCTAGCAGACAAAATGCAGTATATTTTCAGATTGCAGTATTTCAGAATACACCACATTTTGGCAATTAAAAGGCACTGGCAATCATAGGAAGTAATAGTATCAGAGAAAATGTGGTGAAAACAGGATGAGATGGTAGGAAGGCATCGAGCCTGGAGAGGAGTAAGGTAGGTAGGAGAATGGTAGCATGTGGAGTGGGGAAAGGTGGGTTGAGGTGTACTGTAGAGTAGGTACTGTAATCTAAAAGAATTATGCTGACGCAAGCATGGCAGCATACTTATAGATATTTCCACCCCCTACTGAACTAGACAGGGGTATGAATAAACTATTTGATAAATGAAATATTTTTATTTTACATGGCTGTTTTTCCCTTTCCTTTCCATTTCTTTCAGTCATTTCCAAGCAGGTAGTCGTGGCTCTCCTTCCTGAAATCTTCGTTACATGCTAAATGCATTCCACATGGGGATGCCTCATCCTCCGGGTACTCTGGCTTCCTCCCAAACTCCAAAGACATGCTGGTAGGTTAATTGGATCCTGTCTAAATTGGCCCTAGTATATGTATGAATGTGAGTTAAGGACCTTAGATTGTAAGCTCCTTGAGGGTAGGGACTGATGCGAAAGTACAATATATATGTAAAGCGCTGCGTAAATTGACAGCTTTATATAAGTACCTGATGTAAATAAATAAAATAAAATTCTGGTGGCCTTAGGGGCTTATGGTCTTCGGACTGGGCAGCAGCAGCATGGGCCATTTTGTATTGCTGGAGCACAGGATCTGTGTTCTACACACTTTTCCACTTTCTCCACCTTTTCTCTTTCCTATAAAGCCTCTTTCTGATCAGTGTGATCGTGCTTTGATGATGTCAATGCACCCTAACCTCCATAATGGGCATTTTTCTGGCCATATGACAGCAGCGTGCTGGCCAAGTTGGAGACGGACTGTGGAATGATGGTGGGAAGGCTTAGCAGCATGGCAGTCATCCTGTGCACATGCCTCTTCCAGTATCAGGAGGGCAAATTGCTCCCTTTCTCACTACCTTGTGCCTCTGCCCTTTCTGACTCTTCACTGGTAAGTGCTTCTCCACAAGTCCATATCTTTGCCTTCAGGTTCTTTAGGCTAGTCGCCTTTGCTGTAGCTTTGCTCTACTGCCTTTCCTAATCTTAATGATTAATAATGAACAAGCCCACAATTTACACATAGGTAAGGGTTAGTAAGTATAAAGATTTTGTAAGTGAGCATGTGATACTATAAATGAGCAGGTTTTAATCATGTGATACTATAAATGAGCAGGTTTTAATCATGTGATAATATAATGAGCAGGTTTTAATAAAAACTCTGGTCTATTTTAGCTGCTCTCTGCATCATCCTGTTTCAAGAAACATAAACTTGTCCCAATTACATTATTAGTAAATAAAATCACCTCATCATTGTTCACATTCTCATCAGAGTTCCAGTAGGACATGTTGTTCACGGTCTCAAAGACATGTACTTCCGGCCGGGAGACAATGCTGGACTTTCTAAAGACCAGGATTTCAACATAAATTCTTTGAGGTTACAAGGGAGAGAGAGTCTGACAATACGCAAGTAATGGACATGATCCGACATGCCATGCAAAGTTCAATTTTAGCACTGTAGTCTCAGGTGCCAACATTGGTTAATACTGGGCCTCAGCCATCTGTCTCCAATCCTTTATCCTTTACCTTTGCAACTACACAGAGGTCATAAAATAATACTGTACATGATTGTTCTTCAAATTCAAAGGAAGATTCAAAGGAGCATTTACAGTTAGGTTTTTTCATTAGTCCAATCTTGTAAATGCTGTTAAACAAGCGATAGAGTGGCCTGATCCATTTGCTAAAATGAGTACTTGCCTTTTTCTAAAAATAATTCATTATCTTTTCCTTTAATGGAGGAAATAAAAAGTCATTTTGGGGAATGGAAGTAAGTGAAAAAAAATTTTTTTTCTGAATTATATCGCTTCACAGAAGTTTGTCCTTTTGACATGATTCTGCAAGTAGACTCAGTGGTTATGATTATCCCTACATGTGGCCCATTTAATGAACAAATCAGTGACCTTTAAAGATAGCCAAAATTGCAAGACTGTTTAAGATTTTAAAAGATCTTTCAATCCTCAGGAAGTACAAGTAAGCCTGTATTAGCACTTACTTCAGTGGCCAAAGCCATTCAGGTTTGTTCAGACAATATAGAAAGAAACAGAAAACAAAAGATTGCAAGTGGAGGTAGAGCACGTTATTAAAGCCTTAGATGGATTAAAACAAGCAGTCAGTTTTGTCGACACAGATTCATTAAGATGCTTAGCTAGATCTATGTTGTTGTTTATTATGGCCCAGAGGGCTTTATGACTGAGGCCACGGTCAGCGCATCTGCATTCCCAGACCAACTGATACAAGATTCTGAAAGACTGAATAAATAGTTTTTGTAGCAAATTTAATGCAACAATATTAAAAGTCCCAGGTGGTATATCTGGTTTAATACCTGAAGACCATTAAAATAGAAAGACTAATCCTTTATCAGACAGAAGACTAGGCAGTGAACATATTAAAGATTCAGTTACGTATAGAAGGGAACCCAGTTTTTCTTTTTGAAATTGACAAAAGCAAAGATGACGGTATCTTTGTTGCCCAATAAAATGTTTTGCCGATCTTTGCATTCAGTCTGGGAAAGTAGGCGCAAGACTTTGATTTTTTTTCCAACAGATTTGGATGAAAAATATTCAAGTTTTCAAACCATTCTCAAAGGTCACTATTGGCAGTTCAAGACAACCCTGGTCTTGCCACATTACATCCCAACCCGTCTTCCTTGCTCCCATCAGAAGTTTCAAACCTTATATTAGTATGTTCTAACACTTTTTTGCAGGGTGCTATAATTCTTACAGCCAGAGGCTCAAAGGATTTTATTCTCTAATATTTCTAGTAAACTGAAAAATAAGAGGCTTTAGTCTAGTGGTGAATCTGAAAAGGCATAAACAGGAATGTAAGTGTACCTCCTTTTGCATTTGCATAGAACTTCTACAACCAATTATGCAGGTAGTTCTTGTCAATGATTAGATGCTGTTGATTGATTTATCTGATGTCTATCTTCAGTTACCTACACACCCAGCATTTCATAAACTCCTCATATTTTCAGTAGTGGCTCACCATTTTCAATTTGTGGCACTTTCCTTTCGGTTTATTAACAGCTCCAAGAACATTCTTGAAAGATTTCCTCTATTTGATTGCCATACTTTGTCAGAAAGGTCTTCAGGTATGTAATTATCTTGACAATATTGTCTTGACAGCAAATCAGCATCATACTCTCATAAAGCATTGAGTGGTTCTTTGTTCAACACAGGAAAAATGTAATAGAATTACCACAAGAACAGATTTAGACCATTGTGATTCCATTGCATGATGCTTATCAACACCTTATCAGCAGCCATACCAATGGTAAAATGGGCTCACTGGAACATCAACGCTTTCCAATAAGGCTTCCTGAAGTGATGGAAATGGTGGTCAACAGTTGATCCGCATTACTACTATGATGATCAGTTTTCTGTGGTGGTGGCTGAGGACAGTGGGCTAAGGGAGCACACTTTCAGGACCTCTTAGTTCAAGGAAAGAGGCAGTCAGTGGAAGCAGAGACAATATCTAATATATTGGAGCTCAGATCAACATCACAAGGGATAATTTCTTTCGCTCCTCTACTCCGAGGGAACAGTTCTAACTTAAATGGACAACAATATAACAGTGTCTTATGTGCAGAGGCAGAATGAACATAGGAGAAGCTCCACCTTAAATAAGTCATACCAATTCTTCGTTGGGCTCAGAACAATCTCCTAAATTAAAAGGCTTCTCATGTACCCATGCCTCAGAATTTTCTGGCAAATCTATTAAGTCACAAAACACAATATGACCATAAGAGGGCATTTACTCAAAAAGTATTTTTTCAAATTTTCAAGATCGGGGAACAGCTGGATTTAGATCTGAGAGCAACCCCACACAATACAAAGTGGCATAAAATAATTTCCAGAGTGACATTCCCATTAAGCCACAGAAGTAGTTGTTCAACACTGCCTATTGATCTCAAACCTAGCCTTTGTTTCCTGCTTATATTTTGACTTCTAGGCAAACTCTGGATGTTTTAAGGATTTTTATCACGATAATTCACTTCTGGCCCACAAGGCTTCTCCTTTCTGATATTCATTACTTTAATAAAAGCTTGAAAATCATTCACTAATTTAGTTTATTCAAGAATGTGGGAAAAATCTGAAAGAAAATGAATTTTAATCAAATAGATTTAGATGTTGAACATATTTTAGGATTTCTCCAGCAAAGTTTAGATATGAGTCCAAAAATCAATACCTTACGAGTCCATATCTCAGCCTTATCAACATATTTAGTTACTTTTTAGGCTCATCCATTTATGATACAGTTCATCAAAGCAAGCACCAAAATCAAGACCTCTAAAAAAAATCTTTACACCTTCCTGAGATTTAAACATTGTGCTGGGCACTTTGTCTTCTTCTCCCTTCCTTCTGGTTGAAGATGCCAACATTTGGAACTTAACCCTTAGTTTTCCTTAATGTCTGGTTCTAGATTTCCAAAAAACACAAGCGTTAAGATGCAAATAACCTCATCTGAGTTTTTTCATTACAGGATGGGAATAAGAACTTTATTCTCATTTCAGCATAAAGTAACATTTGCTTACCACTTAGACCAAGAAATATTGTTGCCTACATTTCCAGGCACAGCACAGAATCACTGTCACCCACTAGTTATAGGTCACCCCATCCAAACCCACTTACATAAGACAACAGACTTCAGGTCTTCAACTTGGTGTTCTTCTATCAGGGTCTCATAAATGACAGTCACCAACATCAAGAAAATTGCATCCTGGGCCATAAAGATAATAAGGAAAGCTTATTCTGCCAGAGGTTTGGAGCCTTCCACTACAGCACATTTAACAAGAGCTATGTCTACTCTTCATCTATGGTTGCATCAGGGCTGGCTCAAGACATTGTGCTGCCTGAGTCCAAGAATGAAATTCTGCTCCCACCCCCCTTAAAAAATAAATCATGCCCACAAAAGGCCCCCACATCCATTATTTTATATCATGATAATTAAAACTATAATTAAAACTAAAATTAAATTTATCAGGAAGTCAGATTTACATGCAACAGCACCTGGTCTATATGCAAAATTATATGACATACCATTATGTTCAATTTCAAGGGGCAGGCTAGAGCAGTATATAGACCGGCTAGGGCAGTATATGGACGGGCTAGGGTAGTATAGGGGCAGGCAGAGTGGCACAGGGGGCAGTTGTCATCATGACACCCAAAACCGCTGGGAAAAAAAATCTTGGTCATCAATTTGCTGGGTAAATAGAAGAGAAGGAGAGGTGGCTGTGGTTCAATTTGCTGCCCCTCTCAAAGTGCTGCCTGGGTCCAATGGACCCACTGGGACCCATGGTAGGGCCGGCCCTGGGTGGCATGCAGAGGAATCACAGAATAAATTTGCAAGGCAGTAACTTGGTCATCTTATGAAACATTCTTGGTGCATAACAAGGTTGATCCTGCTGCCCTTAACACAGTGGGCTATACTGCTTCCTACCTTGTCAATTAAATTTTACCTGCAGTTTCCCACTCTTGTCTGTGCTTGCTAGGTTTCATACATATGTTGCCATTCTAGGCTGGGTTCACACTAGTCCGATTCTCGGACCGACATGAAGAGCAAAAGTTGCATTACGTCACAAAAACAATGATTCCCTATGAGAGCCGTCTTAACTGCTCCGACATGTGTTTTTCAAAGTCGGACCGACTTTGAAAAAGGTTCCTGTACTACTTTTGTCCGACTTTGATCCTACTTCAGCCCATTGAAAGGCATTGAAGTCGGATCAAAGTTGTATCAGTGTCTTCACTGATCCGACTTTGGCATGCGACTTGTGCTCTGGGGATCTTGAAGGGGAACTCCACACCATATTTTTAAAGAAAAAACAGGCATGGGGTCCCCCTCCAGGGGCATACCAGGCCCTTTGGTCTGGTACGGATTTTAAGGGGAACCCCATGCCGAAAAAACAGCGTGGGGTCCCCCCAAAAATCCATACCAGACCCTTATCCGAGCACGCAGCCCGGCAGGCCAGGAAAGGGGGTGGGGACGAGCGAGCGGCCCCCTCCCTCCTGGACCATACCAGGCCGCGTGCCCTCAACATGGGGAGTATGAGTGCTTTGGGGCAGGGGGGGGCTCTGCGCCCCCCACCCCAAAGCACCTTGTCCCCATGTTGATGAGGACAAGGGCCTCTTCCCGACAACCCTGGCCGGTGGTTGTCGGGGTCTGCGGGCGGGGACTCATCGGAATCTGGAAGCCCCCTTTAACAAGGGGGCCCCCAGATGCCGGCCCCCCACCCTATGTAAATGAGTATGGGGTACATCGTACCCCTACCCATTTACCTGGAAAGAAATATGTACACAAAAAAACCACACAGCTTTTTAAAATATTTTATTAAATCTGCTCCAGCGGTCTTCTCCCCTCTCAGGTGTCTTCTTTTCTTCGGCTCTTTTGCGGGGTCTTTCATCTTCTGAGGGGTCTTTTCTTCTCTGCGGCGTCTTCTGCTCTTTTGCCGGTCTTCTCCGCTGTCC
>BLSH010049906.1:54542-72900 GCA_018402905.1 Glandirana rugosa
AATGAGACTGTGGGGATTGATTTTAGATCACTTTGGTTAACGAAAGTCTTCAGTGGATTAATCATTAAATTACACACTAAATTAGAGTCATATTTATGTCGACAAGACACTTCGGGAGTCTCCATACAATGTCTTGAAATCTCTTGTTTGTCGTAGTACTTCCGGTTACCTGTGTGGCCTGTCCAGTCCCTATTTGAACACCTCTTCAAATTTCGTCCAAATCCAATATTTTTTTTTATAGGATTCGATACTTGAAGATTGTCTCGTGACAAGGTGACTTCTGAAAGCAATTGGTTTCACTAGATTTTAGTTAGGGGTGTCAGAGTAAAGGCAGGCTGAATACAAATGCATGCCACACTTTTCAGATATTTATTTGTAAAAAAATTTGAAAAACATTTATCATTTTCCTTCCACTTCACAATTATATGCCACTTTGTGTTGGTCTATCACATAACATCTCAACAAAATGCATTTACGTTTTTGGTTGTAACATGGACAAAATGTGGAAAATTTCAAGGGGTATGAATACTTTTTCAAGGCATTGTATAGCGGAGAACAGATACCATTATCCATTCTACCTGAAAAACACACTGCAGCTGCATTTCACAAGCCATTCCAACAGTGTGGAGCCTGTAGTTTCTCATGACATTCTCTCTGCATAACTGCACAGAGAACTCTGGGTTTGGACAAGAGGCTAGTCACGTGACTTTGAGAGGTGACATGACTGGGCCCTCTTCCTCCCGGTTATCTGTTTTTTTCATTCATTGAAATGACTAGTGTTCCACTTGCGTTAGTGTCCTGAAGCAAGAAGAGCTTATTTGTCCAGCACACCACGGCGCTTTTTAAATATGTTGGTATTTCTCTTTTAAGGTCATACCTCTGCTTTATAAATTGGGCCTTAGTATTCTAGTTTTAATTTAGGTTGGGTTTACATATATACAAATTGGATGTGGGTTTCCCCTGCATCCAATTCACATAAAAGGCAAGTGTGACTGGCTCTCAATAGAGCCGGTTCACACAGGCCCTGGGCGACCTTGATCCGGATTGCAGAAGGGTCCTGTATGTCTTTGGGTCCGGTTCAGGTGCGAATTCAGGCAAAAATTTGGACCTGAACCGGTGAACAGGGATGCACTGGACCCCATGCTGGGACCCGCAGCCGGAGATGTGTGAACCCAGCCTAAATCAAATGTGTGTATAAGAGTGAAGAGTGTTACCCGCTAGCACATGTATGTTACATCTGCTCACTCAATGTCGCCACCACCTTAGTACATCTACCTCTAAATCTGTTTTCAGGATTTGAGCACAGGTCTTATTGCAGATTTTCCACCCCTGCACATTTCCCTTAGTCTCTCTAGCAGTACAAGGGTTAGAGTTGGCCACTAGGGGCTGTGCTTAGTATCATGAGGTTGCATTGCAGCCCTGTCTCAGGTGGCGTGGTATACAAAATCAACCTTGAAAATGAAGACCCATCCTTTTAAGCCTACCAAAATAAGCAGCACATCCATCTTAATAAGTGAAGTTTCTGGGAGGAACAAGCTCACAAAGAAATCATAATCAGTCTATTAGCATGAAGAGTTAATGGGTGAAAATAACAGCCCTGTAAATCACAAATGGATTTCAAAGCAAACAATAAACTCCATGATTTTCACATATGAATAATCTCGCTCTCTCTCGTGTTCTCTGGTAAAAGAATAATGGCCAACTAGATGGAACAAAGTCTTGCAATATGACCATGGGATTACATCATTTTGAAGCAGCCATTTTCACCATTCAAGCGTTTCAATTCATCATTGTGCGAGGTTGGCTCAATGTCACAGATTTCTCTCTGTTTTAAGAAAGCAGAACTTTCCATTCTGCAGGTTCTCATGCTGGCCATCCAAGAACACTTTCTCTACAGTCAAAGCATGTCCTCAGTGTTCACTTCATTCTTTTTTCTGAACAAATAGCAATGTCCTGTTCCTTGCAGCGATCTGGCTTGCAACGTCCAGGGTGACACAGTCTAAAAAGGGACGCTTTCTGTCTGGTTGCTAAGGTGCCAAGTGCAAACAATTTCATAAGCAGTATTAATTATTTATAGGCTCATTCAGTTCTAAAGTCTATTTTAAAACTGCTTGAGGGTAATAAAGAACACACTTGGTCTTATGCAATAAGGTAGGACAAGGATTAATGATGTCTAGTAATCCATGGCATACAAAAAGACTTCATCTGTGATCAGTTAGGTCAATCAGAAGAATAAATGATGATTGCAGCTTGGTTGATACTGATAACACAGTATTGCTATTGGTTTTAATAAAAAAACCCAAAGCTTGGGGCCTCAATAGAAGACACTACTTACCACTCAAGCAAGTCCAAATTCAGCTGGCTTCAAGCAGCACAGGATCCAGTCTTCATATTCAACACTTCCAGGAGTATCAGATGTCTGCGTCCCCCATCATGCAGTGTGGTTCCCCCCGCCATCCCCTACAGAACTCAGTTGTGATATGGAGACCAGCAGAAGGAACCATTGAGACCAACACAGCAGAAGAATGTAAAGCATTCTTGTACTCTGATGTCTTCCCATGTAGACAGCAAAATAGAAGAGCAGAAGAGCCAAGATTATAATTAAATTGCCATAAACACAACAGTATCTTCTAATCTACTTTAAACAAACGCCATTTTTTTAAATTACTGTATTCAAATTCAGCAAAGATCTATCATCATACAGAACTACAATCAGGATCCTTCCCCATTCATTGTATAGAATTTTCTGAAGTATTTTTGCTTTGAGAGCTAAATTCACTGCAGGATTCAGTTGTCATTCAGGGACCAGCAGAAGAAACCTTTGTGTCCAACACAGCAGAAGATTGTAAAGTGCTCTGGCACTCAATGTCCTCCACAATAAACCATTATTAATCATCTGTTTTTCCTAACTTCAATAGCCCCTTATCTTTAGAAAATAACCTGTTTTCTAAAAAGTGGTATCTTGTGATGCAGTTCACACAATGTCTGTTTTAAATTATTCAAATTTGGCAATACATTCCATTATCAGTCAAATTTTTTATACAGGAACTACAAGTGGGATCCTCCTTCCCCATTCATTGTATAGAAATTTTTGAACATTTTTTTTTTCTTTGGCTTCTAAACACACCACCACTTTTCCATAAGTACTTTTCAGAAGTACTTACACGTTTGGGTATCAGATGTCATGACTTCATTCTGATCTTCTAATCTGTATGTTTGTTCCGGGACAAAGTGTTCAAAACAAAAATTGTCTTTTTGTTGGAAGAAACTCACAAATAGCAGTCCCCATATTCAGGTCCATAGATAGACATCATGCTGCTTCATACATACTTGAATTACGCTGTCCTTTTCGACAAGCACCATCCCTTGTGCCATTGGATTATTTAATAAACACTGCTAATAGAATATATTAATGGTGGCAGCATGCAGAGCTAATTTCTAACTGTACAGATTATCAAGTAGGAGGAATAAGATTTGGTTTCTTGACCAATAAAGAGTCTTATGACTCAACACCCCTTAATATCTCCTACACCCTCCGTCTTGTTGCTGTCTCCCTGTTAGCCCTACTGTCCTTAGCACCGTTCCAAGAGAAAAGAAGGGGAGGTTTAGGACTTTAAATGAGGTGCTTAAGCAATAGTTGGCCTGTTGTATGAAAACATAGTATAAATTGACATACAGAGAAATATCATTAAGAACAAGTATTTTATTTTAGTAGCTAGCCTCATCAGCAAATCAGAGTTAGGCTTCAAGTATGCAGTACGTTCAAAAACCTCTCCTGAATGATTTCACTTGACAGATAGTAACCGACGTTTAAAAACTTCAGTTTTGCAGTGTTTACATGCCGCGTTTACATGCCGCGTTTAGCCACGTTTGCGTCTACAAGCGTTTTTTTTTATGAAAAATGCCTGTAATTGAAACACTGCTAAACGCTAGTTACAGCGTTTACAAGCTGTTATAGGCATTTGGCATTTCAAATGCCTCTGAACATACGTCCTGAACGTATTTTTTTGCTTTCCAAAAAATGCTTCTAAACTCAACTGCCTAGAAACGACTATAAACAACCTTGTGTACATGTACTCATAAGTTAACAGAGAAGAGTTCAGGGGCAGCTGAAAAAAATGCCCAACTTCTCCTAAACGTCCATTTACCAGCAGCAGTGTACATGAAGCCTTATACGTCATGGTTACAGTGGTACATATTGTAAACTGATATCCCTTGATGGTACAATTAAGCCATAGCATTCTAAGGTATATAGCATAAAAAGCTGATTACATAGAAAAACACAATAGTATTGCACTCCATATTGATCCATAAGTGTAAAAATTTGTATAAAAACAAACATCTAAATGCATGGTAAAAACAAAGATTGCATCCCAAATTTCTCAATGCGTTTCGTGGAGTACGCTCCACTTCCTCAGGAGCAGGTGCAATAAGTTAGCTTGAAATGTTAACTCGTAATGATGAGGACCAGGGGGCGCCTGGGGACATCTAAACCAGGAACTGAGGGAGTGATACCCGTCAGCATCAGGAGGAGATACAAGGACTGCAGAAAAGATGCAGATCTGCATTGTGGCATGACTGTTGGCTCAGCTGGCAGTCCATAAATGTTTCTTATATTAGTTATAGCGTCCATAGTCCAACATGTAGAAGCAATATGTCCCAGGGAAAAAGTCCCCTTCTTTTCATACGTACAGGGATTGAGGTGCAATACATATATACTGTATGCACCTCATTTAAAGTCCCAATTTAATTTTTCTCTTCCTTTTGCACTGTTCCAAGAGTTCATTATGCTAATCAAAGATACAGTGGTGGTTATTTACCTAACCAAAATCTGGTGCAGCTCTACATAGAAACCAATCAGCTTCCAGGTTTTATTATCAAAGCTTAATTGAACAAGTTGAAGTTATAAGATGATTGGCTACCATGCACAGCTGCACCAGATTCTGAATGCACTAGTTTTAGTAAAGCATCCCCAATGTATGACTCTTGAAGATGACGGGGGAATTGTTTTCTTGCCTTTGAAACACACCTCAAATGCAAGTCAGCAAAATTCCATTGACTTTAGTTAAGCAGTACACATGCCATTTCAGAGGCTGCATTTGGATGCATTTGGATGCAGCATGTCCTATCAATGTGTGTTTAACAAAGCAGCCATTTCTTCTCAAGCGCTGCATGCATTTAAGTGGAAAATGCAGTGTCTAACTCAATCACCCATCAACATGAACTCTTAGGCCCCTTTCACACTGGTGCAGTCCACCAGTGGATCCACCTGCTCAGCAGTGGATCTCTTCGCTAATCCCCACTAAGCAAGTGGATGACAGGTCCGTGTCTGCTCCGCTGATGCAGAGTGGACATGGACACAGCTCGCTGTCCTCTATAGGCTGTCGGATGGAAACGGACCGCCTGTCCATTTCCATCTAACTGTTATCTGATCCGACAGATGGATGCAGAACTGTTTTTAGCAGACAGGATCAGATCAGATGTCGACGGGTTCGTTGACATCCACCGTTCCATAGCCGCTTCCACACTGCCTACAGTATATTTACTATGGCAGTGTGGACGCGTCCCGCGAATCGCCGTAAATAAATGCCGATTTGCGAAGTGGCCGCTAGGGGGCGCACTCGGTCGCCGTACTCCGGAGGAGTGTTCCCGTGGCTTGGGCGGACCTGATGTCCGCTGGCGAGCTGCGATGGGCGGCCACAGCAAAAGAACGGGGAACCGCCGATGTAAACACGGCGGTTCCCCGCTCTGTCAGTGCGGGCATAGGAGATCTACTGATCCCTGTCACTGGGATCAGTTAGATCTCTTATGCCCATGGTAGGACAGCCCCCCCACATTTAGAGCACGCCGAGGGAACACAGTTAACCCCTAGATCTCCCCCTGCAGGTTAACCCCTTCCCTGCCAATGACATTTATACAGTAATCAGTGGACATTTAAATTTCTGATCGCTGTATAAATGTCATTGGTCCCAAAAAAGTGTCAAAAATGTCCGACATGTCTGCTGCAATATTGCAGTACCGCTAAAAATCGCAGATCGCCGCCATTACTAGTAAAAAATAAAAAAATATAAAAACCCCCAGAAATGAATTCTCATCATCCGTAAACGTGGCAACTTTTGTGCAAACCAATCAATAAACGCCAATAGTGATTTTTTTTACCAAAAATATGAGGAAGAATATAAATCGGCCAAAACCGATGAAAAAAAATGTTTTTTTTGGATTTGAATTTTAGCAAAAAGTAAGAAAAACAGTTTTTTTTGCAAAATTGTCGCTCTTTTTTTGTTTATAGCGGTGATCAGAAATGACGCAGAGGTGATCAAATATCACCAAAAGAAAGCTTTATTTGTGGGAAAAAAAGGACGCAAATTTTGTTTGGGTGCAACGTCGCACGACTGCGCAATTGTCAGTTAAATCGATGCAGTGCCGAATCACAAAAAGTGCTCAGGTCCTAACCTGGGAAATCCTTCCCGGGCTGAAGTGGATGGTCTGATCCAGTCCGCCTAAAAAACTTAAAGATGGATTTGATCGGTTTGTTAGTGTGAAAGGGGCCTTAGACAATTGTGGCAAAACAGGCTTACCCATTGGAATATTTCCCCATGCCTCCTGTTCCTGTGACAACCCAATGGTCACCATACAAATATAGAGGATGAATGCCCCCAGCAGGAACACAGACTGCAAGAAAAAACCTGGCAGGGGTACCCTTTTTCAAACCAAAAATAAAAATAAAAGGTTTTCGCTTTAAATACACTTTAACGACTAAACACCATCTGCTGCCTATGAGTATTGCTTGCTGACATCAGAGTATAGATAAAGCCTGTTGACTTCTAGCATACTATATCTTTACATTGAAATCTCCAGAAACACTTCATTTTCCAATCATCATCTCTCAAGTGCTTCTACGTACTTGTACGCTGACAAAACAAGTTAATGAAGTGCATAGCGGATGTGCAATATCTGATTGCCTCGCATGAATTTCTACCTGAACATACACAGCTTCGCTCCATGTCACATTTAATAAGCAGCAGATTAAGTGAAGCAGTGAATTTCAGAAACTAATTTATAATAAATCTTATAGGGAAATTAGGTCATAAAATAATTGTAATGGAATTGGAGCGGCCTCACATTGTCAGTGTTATTAGAGTCATGGTCCTGGATCTTCACACTCTAATCATACTAAATGCCAGGAACAAAATTCAGCAAGGATGCTGATAGAAATGGCTACCAGCTGGGGGAAAAGCAGAACAACTATTAACTATTGTTTCCAAAAGTCCTTTTTGTTTTAAGCAAGAAGCTCCATGACCTAAGATCACCTTTTGCCATGGTCCCACATACACTTTGATCCCTGAGATCAGAGTAAGACAGGACAATTCTTTTCACCAGGCATTATCAAGAAGCCAGTCCGTTGGCTTCTGTGATGGTGAGGACCAAGTTTGGTTTACTCCCTCCAAGTAAATACTTTTTTCTTCCGGTGAATGAATTACAGGGAAGGAAAGTTTAGCTGTTAAAGCAGATTTGCTCAACCTTTTTACCCTAGAGCACTAGATCTCAACCTCAATCCACAAGTACCCCTAACAGGTATTTTTCAGAATTTCCTTCACCTTTCACAAGTGATTTAAACAATGTCAATGGCTTGGTATTTATGACAGCTATTTTATCTAAGGGAAATGCCTAAAACAACTTCTGGAGTGAGGTTGAGAACTACTGCCTCGATTAAATAATTTTCGGGGAACCCAACCAATTCATTGAGAGTCAGTGGGAAAATGTCTCTTACATTGGAGGTCAGTGGAGATAATGGTCCCTTACAGTGGCGATTAGAATGCACCCCCTTACAGGCACTTCGATAGATCATTGGTGTCAAGCAGCTGGGTCTGCCAAATGGCGTTGGCCCTGGAACTATGCTGGCACCGTAAAGTGGGAGGTCAATCAGTCACAGCTCAAGGAATGCCTAGCAACCTCTGGAGGGGCCCTAGTGGAGAATGGCTGTTTTGAAGGTGTTATTGCACCCTTGGGTTTCCTGCTAAACTGACTGGCCTATCTAAGGCTAATTATGCTATTGCTATGGTTATCATTTAAAGAGTAAGAACAGTGGCTAGCACTTCCGCCCAGCAGCACCAGGTTCGTTGGTTCGAATCCCAACCACAGCACTACCTGCCCGGAGTTTGCACTCCCTGTGCCTATGTGTGTTTCCTCCATTTTTTCTCTTGAATAAAGAATTTATATATAAAAATAATATCCAAAATACCAGGCGGTCCCCGGGTTACAAACAAGATAGGGTCTGTAGGTTTGTTCTTAAGTTGAATTATAAGTTATTATTATTTCAGGTACTTATATAGCACTGTCAATTTACACAGCACTTTACATATACATTGTACATTCATATCAGTCCCTACCCTCAAGGAGCTTACAATCTAAGGTCCCTAATTCACATTTATACATATACTGGGGACAATTTAGACAGGATCTAATTTACCTACCAGCATGTCTTTGTAGTGTGAGAGGAAACCGGAGTACCCGGAGTAAACCCACGCAGGCACAGGGAGAACATGCAAACTCCAGGCAGGTAGTGTCGTGGTTGGGATTCAAACCAGCGACCCTTTTGCTGCCAGGCAAAAGTGCTAACCACTACACTACTGTGCCGTCTGAATTTGTATGCAAGTCGGAACAGGTACATTTTTTAAGTGTAGCTTCAGCCAAAAAAAATATTAAGCTTTTTGGATAGCATAGGGAAGGGTTAACACCCCTGTAAGGTTTGTTTTGCTGTCTATGTTTCTGTTTATAATATTTCACCTCACTTCCTGTCCCAATAATAATTGGATTTTGATAATTTTGGGTTGTTGTGGAAACAAACCTTGGTGATAAAGCGTCAGTGGAGACACCCTTTTCCTATAATAACTCTTATAGGAGTGAATTTCCCTTCCAATGGGTAAATTTCCTCTCACTTCCTGTTGTCTCCCTCCGTTTGTAAGTCAGATGTTTGTAACTAGGGGACAGCCTGTATATTGATATTTTTTTATAGGTCTGTCCAAAACACATACTGTATTTCAATGGACACCAGAAGGTTGATTCTGGCATCAGTTTTTATGCTTGTAAGTAACACAATTTCTCATCCATAGTTTGTATACCTGTCCATCTAATATTACTTTTTTGAAAGAGTCACTATCTTACAAGTGGCCTCCACAGTTGCTTGATTTTACTGCACCCTGCGAGTGAGGATATGTTCTTCCTGGAAACACAACAGGTACACCATATGGTGAAAAGCATATGGACGCCCCTCCAAATTTTCAGTTTAAGGCTGGGCTCAGACTGAAGCACAGAGCAGATCCCAGCAGTGCTCCGGTGCATCCCCATTCACCGTTTCAGGTCTGATTTCAACCAAAATTTTTGGCTGAATTCAGACCTGAAATGGACCAAAAGACGCACAGGACTCCTGTGCAATTCGCACCAGAGCCGTTCTGGAGATGTGTGATCCGGCTCCATAGCGGGCCAGTCATAGTCTCCTGATATGCCAATTGGATGCGGGGAAATCCGCATTCAATTCACAATTGTGTGAATCCAGCCTTAGTGTTTCCAGTTAAGGGCACTGTTCTGGCCTTCAGTATAAAGACATTTAAACAATTGTGCACTTCCAGCCTTGGGCTAACAGTTTGGGGAAGGCCATTTTCTTTTCCAGCATGACTGGGCCCCTAAACGCAAAGCAAGCTCTATAAAATATGGTTAGAGGAGTCTGATGTGATGAAACTCTAGTTGCCTCCACATAACCCTTAACTCAACCCTACTGACCACCACTTGAATAAGTTGGAACACTGATTGCAAGCTAGGCCTTCTCATCCAACATCTGACACTTTGGGCATAGACACAAATTCCCATGAATACTAATATGTGAAAGCCTTTCCGGAAGATTGGCCAACTCCACAATAATGCTCATGGTTTTGGAATGATATGTCCAACAAACTCATATAAGTGTCATGGTTATGCGCATAGTGTAAAAGAACACAACTTGAAGAACAATGCCAGGAAACCCAAAAACCCTCCTGTGCAGTTGGGCCAACAGCCATTAAAGATTTCTATTAGTTTAAATCACAAAGCATTATGAAATCAATTTAGATTTTGAAATACATTAACATATTTTAAAAAATACACTTTCATCACTAAATACCTGATCCTGTATGCAATCACAGAAAAAAATCTGTATTAATAATAACATTTATAAAGAGACAAATGTATAATCATCTTAGAACTCATACATTATATTTCATATATATATGGCCCTGACTAATTAACCCCGCAGTAGTGTTTATATTACACAGTGTGCAGGATCAAGTGGTCTTGGCTTAAATGAAATTGCTGTAGCTAAGCCTTATGTAAGTGGCACTTGTAGAATCCTGCCGCTTCTTTTATTTGCATTAAAACACAAAGAATCGATACGTGTTTACTTTGTCCTACATATTAGACAATACTTCAAGAAATAAGCCTCCATTTCACAATTTTTTTTTGTTTATTAACTGCTTTAGCCTTTTTCCTGCTTGAAATATAAGTGGCTCTTATATTTTTAAAGTTGAAGCATTAGAAACAAGAGAGGCCAAATGTCTCTATTAGGGCAAACAAAATCCAAAAAGTCATTGACCCAGGTCAATTATTTTACATTTTTTCATTTGTAGTATACAGTATATGCTTTGTATTTTCATTTGTAATGTAATTACTGTTCTTTTTCCCTTTACGACATTAACCACTTTTCTGTGTCCTTTAGACTCCTCCTACTTTTCTTTTAAACTTTGGTCATTACAATGGACAACTGGTGGACAGAACTGCCCATGTTCGACAAATTAAACTGGCTGCTCGAGTTACATTAATCATTTCATCTTGATGCAGTTTCTTTTCAGTCCGAATAACGCTCCTGAAGAAAGAAAATGTAAATATTCTGCTATGGCAGTTAGTTGTTAGGGATTTGTTTAGGACAGCCTTTCTCAAACAGGGTTCCAGAGAACCCCAAGGTTCTCTAAGGGTTCCTTGAACAATGGCTAATTTCTTCTTTTCAGATAAGCGCAGGGGGCATTCATTCCCTGACCCACAATGTACTAAGGTAATTCTATCCCCGATTGTCAATGCAAAGGGTCCATCTTCAAATGTTAGGGAGTACTACAATTTTCACTGTCTATGTTTCTTTTCTGGCCATTACGTTATTTCAATAAATATAGCAAAAATAATATTATATAGAAGAGCACTGGGTGTCAAACATGTCAAGTACAACACATTCCTTATTCTTAATTTATCTATCTATAACTTACTGTTTACACTAATGTCTCATGAGCTGTAGATAAAAAATTATTAGCAAGGGTTTCCTGGGGCCTGAAAGTTATTTCAAGGGTTTCTCCCTGTTAAAAAGTTTGAGAAAGGCTGGTTTAGGGGTTAGGCTAACTTATTGTTTAAGTGAAGATTTTTAGATCTTTAGTCTAGAGCAGTGGCCTCCAAACTGTGACCTGAAGGCCGGATGTGGCCCTTTGCTTGCCTTTATCTGGCCCTTAGGCACTATTCCTCCCACTGACAGTGACACTGGGTACTGTTCCTTCCACTGACACCAAATATGGAGCACTATGCATCCACCTGACACCATATGGGGATGGGGATGTTTCTTCCCACTAATACCAATTGTGGGGCACTATTCTTCCCACTGATACAGATGATGGGACACTATTCCTCCACTAATACCACTGATGGGGAACTATTCTTCTCACTAATACTGATGACGTGATGTTAGTGGGATGAACAGTGCCCCATCATTGGTATTGGTGGAGGAATAGTGCCCCATCATTGGTATTGGTGCCCCACAAATACCAATGATGGGGCACTATTCCTCCACTAATACCAATGATGTGGCACTGTTCATCCCACTAACACTGATGATATAGCTCTATTCCTCCAATTAATACCGATTTCTCCACTAATACTGATGGAGAACCATTTCTCATACTAATACTGATGATGGAGCACTATTTCTCTTGATAATACCAATGATGGAGCACTATTCCTCCACTAATACTGATGATAAGGCACTATTCATCCTACTAATAGCGATAATGGGGCACTATTCCTCCCACTAACATCAGTGATAGGGCACTCTTCCACCCGCTAATACCAATGACAGTGCACTATTTCTCCCACTGACACCAACAATGGGGCACTATTCCCCGGACTAATACTGATGATGGGGCACCATTCCTCCCACTTTCACCAATGATGGAAACTAGTCTTCCCATTATTACCAATGACGAGCCACTATATCTCTTCCTGCTGCCCACAGATGTTATGTAATTTTTTTTTTACCCCTGCTAACCACCAAACTCCAGCCCTCCAAAAGTCTAAAGGAAAGTAAACTGGCCCTTTCCTTAGAAAGTTTGGAGATCCTAGGTCTAGATAAAAAGAGCTACACAATGGTTGTACTATAACACTTCCTTAAATTTTAACCACCAACTAATTGAAAACAACGCACTGCCTATGTTTTTAAAGCAGAAGTTAAAGTAGACCTCTGGCCTCCCACTAAGTTATGAGCTTAACTGTATGTGCACCTGAACTTACTGTTTTCTCTTAATCCCCTGCAAAGTTAAATTAACACCTGTTGATCTTCCAGTGAGGTTCGCCCTATGCAGTGTCCTTCCTGTGATATGGTGACAGCACTGCAACAGAATTCAAACAGTGTTGTCACCCTCAAGTATGCTGCTCCTCCTGGCATTAGCATGGTATACGAAAATGTTGCAAGGATTTAGGCTATCAGCATGGTCATTGCTAATTCACAAGCCCAAAGCACATCAAGTCAGCAACTGGCCACACCTCATGCTGCCCATTGCTTTCTGGATTGGCAGCGCAGCTTCTGCTGCTGAAACCCTCCTACTGTGAGCTGCAGTGTCTGGGAAGGAGATGCTTACGATGGTCAGATAAAGGAGGATTCAGCTCACTCCAGGGAGGTAAAGGAAGTTTTTTTTTTTTTGCATTATGAAGCTTGTTCATCACATAGAAAGCAATATGATTGCAAACTAGGTGTTTGCTCCCTCTAGTGGCTAATCTAAAAATCACTATATTTTTACATGATATATAAAATATATAGGCCAGCACACATATACAGTACATTTGAGTGATACAATGACTTGCTATAATAAGTCATACAATAAGTATGTGCTCCTTGAAAATACACTGCACTATAATGGAGTTGGGTGCATTTTATTTTTGTTTTTAATGTATACATTTTAACAGTTTTTATCTATATCATGGAATGTATATACAGGCACCTCAAGGTGTTATCATTTTATCTATGTTGATGTGTTATCTTCTTTATAAAACCGGCCAATTCCCTGTAAACTGTATATACACAGGGACAAGCTGGAAGACAACAGCTAACAGATTCCAGCAACATGACAACAATGTCAAGATTTCAGGTCAAGTGATACAGAGCTGTACAGATTTATAAAAGGTAACCTGAGTTTCAAGTTGAAAATGGAGGTGCCAGAGTTCTAATATTTAAGTTTAGGTATTTTTTTGTAGCTACAGCTGCAGTCATATAATATATGTCTAATGGAGTGTTTCCCACAGCCTGCTGATTGTAAGAATCTTCTCTCCAATGGCATCAGGTTCTCTTTGCAGCGCTGAACTTCTGGATGGGCTAATTGCCTTTGCTCTATCATTGCAGCATATTGAAGAAGTCCTGATGAACACCCACCCTTTCCTGTCTTCTCCTTCATTTATAAAAGTCCTTGTTTTCACTGAATAAAACACATTCTGTGAATGGGTAGAGAGGATTGTGTCATTCATCTGTCCTACTCCATTCACAGAAGGTGTATTCTGTAAAAAAAAAAAATGCATTGACTTTTATGAAGGGGGGGGGGGGCAGAAAGGGGCATGCGGCCATCTGAACTTCTTCAGAGTGCTGCAATGTTAGACCCAGGCAATTAACCCATGAGTGCTGTGCAGAGGACCTGTCATCACTGGAGAAAAGAATTCTACTCTAAAGAGCAATCAGCAGGATGTGGGAAATATTGGATACACTACATCAATGGTTGTCAACTCTGTCCTCAAGTACCCCCAACAGACCATGTTTGCAGGTTTTCCTTTATCTTCCACAGGTGCTTTAAATCAGAGTCAATGGTTTGGTATTTCGGACAGTTTTTTAGCTAAGAGAAATTCTCAAAACATGGCCTGTTGGGGGTACTTGAGGACAGCATTGAGAAACCCTGCACTCCATCACGGGTAAGTTATGTGCCATCTTAGCTGTGTAAAGTAAAGTAAACCACAGCTTTAAAGTGGTTCTCCACTCTGTAAAAAAATATAAAAAATCGGCAGCTACAAATCCTGTAGCTGCTGACTTTTAATAACTTGCCACTTATCTGTCCAGAGATCCAGCACCGCCCTTACCCAGGCTAGTTCATCACTAGCCTTCGGGTCCCTGGTGCCAGCACCTTAACTGTGGGCAACCGGCTCTGCTGCTTTAGGCTTCACAGCCGGCAGTCCACTGCACATGCATGAGCCGTGCTGTGCTTTGTTAAAGTAGAAGTTCACCCTACCAATAAAATCTGTAAATCCACAGGCATCCACGGTCTAAGACTAACCTATCTAGCCCTGTAAAGAAGAAATCGATATACGTACCTTTTCTGAAGCCGCTTCGGTTCGGTCTCGCGCTGAGCTGTCAGCAGCGGCTTCACTGTGTAGGTGGGTGCAGAAGAGGCAGCCGACAACGGAAACCGTATAATAACTCATATTATAAGTTATAATAACTAATAATGGATGACATCACTTCCCATTAATTTCCCAGCCGTTGTCGGTTGTCTCCTCTGCAGAGCTTCTGTCGCTGTAGACCGGACTTCAAAAAAGGTATGTATAGCGATTTCTTCTTTACAGGGCTAGATATGTTAGCCTTAGATCGTGGATGTGTGCAGGTTTAGAGATTTTAGTGTTAGGGTGGACTTCTATTTTACTGGTCTCGCAGTCTTCTGGGACCTGTGCGTGTCCCAGGAGACTGCAGGAGGTGACTTGTCACCTTTCAAAACTAGGTAACCACACTCCCCCACCTCCTCCTCCCCAAAAAAAAAATGCTTCCATTTGTGGCAGAGGAGGGGGAAGCGGACCTTCCCCATTTAAACTGCAAAATAAGGTCAAAAGAGCTTTAAATTGATCGTATATACAATTCTTTTTTAGGGAAGGGTTAAAATCTCTGTCAGTTCATGTTTTGTTGTTATGATGTCTGTGTCCCATTGGGGAGATATCTATTCACTTCCTGTTTCAGAGAAGCAACAGGAAAGAAACTGGAACTGGAACACCTTACCTCCTATTTCAAAGATGACTGTAATATTTTGGATTTTCCATCCCTTTCTATCTCAGTGACAAAGGTCACCAGGACAAATTGAGAATGTGAATTTCCTATATGTCTGGCAAATGTATGTGCCAACAATTTGAAGTTTAAAGCAGAGTTCCACCCAAAAGTGGAACCACCGCTTATCTGCTTCCCCCCCTCCCCTCCGGCGCCACATTTGGCACCTTCAGGGGGGTGGGGGGAACGGGTACCGGTCTTTGACAGGTACCCTTCCCCACCTCCAGGAGACGGCCCCCTCCTTCTTCCTCCGCTTTCTTCCTCTGCCACGTGTGCACAGTAGGGAACCGTGAAACAGAAAGGCTTCACTGCTGGTTTCCCTTACCATGAATGGAGGTGGCAGCACCCGAGAGCCAATTCGAAAATCGGATGGGGTGCCGACATAGCGCGCTCCCTGGACAGGTAAGTGTCCTAATTTAAAATTCAGCAGCTACAGTATCTAATTTTTTAGCGGGGGGCGGAACTCGTCTTTAAGCTTACACATAAAACTGAAAATCCATCCAACCAACCACAGGGGATTTTCCATTGGATTAAGGTATATCACTGAGAAGTCAATGATTCAGCATTTGGAAAAAAAAAAAAAAAGCAAATGTCTAGAAGCCAGCAGAGCTGATGGGTGTAATTTTGGCCATATTGCAGATGTTGGTCAAACAATGGCAAAAGAGTCTCAAATAGGTGCATCCAACAGGTGAATAAGCTTTATAACGGCAAATGGAAAATCTCTGATGGGTGTTTATTAGCGAAAAAGAGGGGGAGTGTTCAGTAGTTCAATCAGTAGTCACATCACAAATCTAATATGTTTTTATGCCACTCTATCGGTTATTTTTTCTTTGACCAAAGTTCTCCCAATCTCTGGTTATATTGAAACGTTTGTTACAACAGAAGCTGATCTCAGCTCTGCCACCTGCTGTCCTCTGATAACGATGCACATACAAATTACAATTTTTTGGCAAATTTTATCTGGGGCAATCAATCTTGCTAGATCACGTGATGTGCCCTTGCATTTTGTCGCCCTGACAAATGCCACTTCAGGGCTTCAACCAACTCTGCAATGTATGTTCTAAGCTGGGTTTGTAATTGAGACAGTTGGCTGTTTAAGGATTATCATCAATTTCATAAGCAGCCATGATCTCATTTATTTGCAATATATCAGAGTGGATAAAAAATATAAACTACGAGTCACTTACGTTCATGGTGGCGCTGCGGTTTCTTTATCCCCGGCGAATGATGAAAGCATGATAGTGAATACATGAATTATTAGCAGCGGGGGTTCCAGATGCGTTCCTGAAAAAATGTCCTTCTCAGCACATTCCTTCTTCAAAGGTTGCTTATTAATTCCCCCACCAGATGGCACTAAGCACATCTACAAGTTCAGGAACTCAGGAGAACAATGGTCTTCTTTATTCTGAAAAGTAAAGAAAATGGCTGTGTTTGACAGTGGAACAGATGTACATACCAGCTCTTTAACTCTTTAAAGACCCAGAGACGCCCGCGGCACAATGATAATGAGCGGTTGTACCTGCCTGGTTATTTATAACTGATGATTATTAGCAATACTCCAGTAGAATGCTGAAATGGTGCATTTTGACAAGCGTGCATTACTTATGTTTCAGTTCACAGTGTGGCCCCTTTGGGAGACTTCTCAGAACCTTTAATTACACATGGCCTTTGCATTCCAGATCACTAGCCAATACCCAGATGTTCTTTCTCCCCTAGATAATTCCATCAGAGCTGTTACAAGCACAGGACAGGCTGCTGAATGTGGACAGGGCTCTAAAGTGGAACTAATCCTCAAAAAAACATTTTGATATGAAGAGGCTGAAAGCTGCAGCTTTCATTTCCTTAAAGGGGTGTTCCACTTTTAACTGTAAACCCTTTTCAAGGAGGTAGTAATGACTGGCAGAGGAGAGTTAATTCTTTGAAGGTTCAAACCTACTCTCGGATCTGAGAAAACTTTCTTCACATAATGCAACCCACTTTAGAAAAGTAATTTATTTTGTGTGCAGCTTCAGAGAATGATTAAAGTCTAAGTTTAGCTCATTTTTTGGAATCACACACAAGGGGCAGTACTTACATTCAATGGAAATAGTCCCTTGTGCTTATGCCCCCCATACCCCAGCAGTGGTAACCGTCCAGTGCTGCAGGGGTTATAACAAGTGATGGACCTGTGATAGGCAATTGTCAAAAGTGCCAACTATGCCTGCCCTTTCTGCCCCCTCCTCCATTCATAAGAGCTATACTTCCACTTTGGTTAATGAAACGTGCTCTATAAATGGAGGATGTATAGAATCTCTGGGGGGGGGGGCGCTGCCTATCTGTGTCCACCGCCAATCCCAATTTAACTCTAATAAGAAAAAACCCTATTTGTGGGACTTTAGAGGTAGTGGCACAGAACACGTTTTTTTTTTATAAAATTAGAAATGTATTTGTACATATAGATAAACAAATAAAATCACATACATATATAGAGGAAGTTTAGCTGCATAACCATTACTACAAGTCTCTAATGTCTGTTAAAATCAAAAGATAGCAACAACATATATTGCACAATCCTATCACTATATATATATACAGAGGTATATATATATATATACAGAGGTATATTACATTCCGCAGTCCTACGCAAAAGGAGAAAGAGCCCGACGCGTTTCAGGTTCAAGCCTCAGGGGCTTTTTTTGCAGAAAGTATTAATTGAACTTCTCTAACGGTGTCTAAATATATCGTCTTATAAGGTCATGTGTAGTTGATGCAAACTTGGTCTATGTGTTGGCACAGCAGGTGGTATCTAATAGCTGCCTCTGGTAATGTGATGGAGGGATCCGGGTCAGGACGCACCAAGGGTCCATACGATATATGGTTTCCGTCAAGAAGGGGGAGGAGGATTTACCCCAAGTCCCCTGGGAGATTCGTCCCAGGAAAGGCCCTGAACTTGCAGGGCTTAGTCTCCTCTGTTGGGGACATAGATCTGTTCTGTCCCCGTTTGGCTCGGGGCACTGTGGGGTAGTT
>BLSH010049906.1:72910-104037 GCA_018402905.1 Glandirana rugosa
TATATATATATATATATATACAGAGGTATATTACATTCCGCAGTCCTACGCAAAAGGAGAAAGAGCCCGACGCGTTTCAGGTTCAAGCCTCAGGGGCTTTTTTTGCAGAAAGTATTAATTGAACTTCTCTAACGGTGTCTAAATATATCGTCTTATAAGGTCATGTGTAGTTGATGCAAACTTGGTCTATGTGTTGGCACAGCAGGTGGTATCTAATAGCTGCCTCTGGTAATGTGATGGAGGGATCCGGGTCAGGACGCACCAAGGGTCCATACGATATATGGTTTCCGTCAAGAAGGGGGAGGAGGATTTACCCCAAGTCCCCTGGGAGATTCGTCCCAGG
Source organism: Glandirana rugosa (assembly GCA_018402905.1). NCBI lineage: Eukaryota > Metazoa > Chordata > Amphibia > Anura > Ranidae > Glandirana > Glandirana rugosa. Next base: position 73,254 of record BLSH010049906.1, read on the forward strand.
AAAGGCCCTGAACTTGCAGGGCTTAGTCTCCTCTGTTGGGGACATAGATCTGTTCTGTCCCCGTTTGGCTCGGGGCACTGTGGGGTAGTTTAATAAACCTTCAACAAGGCCTCACATGCAAAAAACATTAAAAATACATCCTATGCAAGTGTCCGCAATAGCAGTGATATCAAAAACCGCCTACGTGTCAGCGTGCGTTCCAGCTCAGCGTGGCACACTGTGTCGTCTTAGATTGATATGACATCATCAGAAGCTAGAAGTCACAGTGTGTAACTCTGTATTATATACCTTCCACCACTGTTCTCAAAAGACCCACCCACCTACCCCGTACATACGATAAGTAAATGTGCACATCAAATGGCAATCCCGGAGTTCTCTGGCCTACACCAACTACATGGAGGCTTTACTTCAAAATATAAGAATTAAAAATACATTTAGAATTAATATAAATAGGAACTAGTTTGATAGAGGCCCATTATATCGCTATTACCGCCATCTTGTGATCAATAGAGGGTGTTACCTTTTAAAATTATCTCTGCTATGCATAATTTTTATAAAAAACAGGCATACCACTTAATGCAGAGGGAAGGGGGCTTACCCAAAACCATGACCTCTAGCTTCTGATGACAGCATATTGATGACAAAACGCGTCAAGATAAGGCGCATGAGGTGCCATGCTGAGCTTTATGTGGAACGCACGCAGACACTTAGGCGGTTTCTGATATCAGTGCTATTGCAGAAACTTGCACAGGATGTATTTTTAATGTTTTTTGCATGTGAAACCTCACCTCGCTGAAGGTTTTTTAAATAAACTACCAAGACATTTTTGCCTGAGCCCCATCAGTTCAAAAGGGGGGCCCATGCACCTGCTGAGCTGGAGGGCCAGCTGTACTGCCTTATTGCTGACACTTGTGGATCTAGTGTAGCTGAGACTGCAGAGAAAGGGTCTGATGAATCTCTGTCTTCAGTCCCTTTCCCTATCTGAAATGTGAGACATCAGGGGTCTGTTTAGACCCCTGATATTTCCCCAAAGCCCCCCAAAACCCAACAAGGCAGTTAAAAAAAGTAAAAAATAAATAAAATACAATTCTAAAAAAATCTAAAATTCTAAAAATGTATTTTAAAAACAGTATGAACTTGTTCAAATGTTTTATTTTGCCTCCTACCACCTGCTTTAACCCTACACTAGCACACAACAACTGTATGCTTTGCACAGGATTGCGGGGCACTTGCAGAGCAGCACTATTCAACTGAATAGGTATTTATGGATAAGGGTATCATTTCTGCTATGGCTGAGAAGCATAGCATCGCAAAGAAAAAACAAACAAGAGAGGCGCACCGACCTTGTGCCGTACCATTAAAAAGTTTAATAATTTATGTAGATAAAATCCATATACTCACAAGCGGAGCTGATATTAAAACCTTTTGGAATACAACAATACATCCAATGGAGACGATAGCATAGCATCGCAGCCATGGCATTTTAGCGAAAATATAATTTGATATTTTCGGAGGTCGGGGGGCCCTGTCAGATAGGCTGTATGGGGCCCCGTGACTTCTAACAGCGGCCCTGCATAATGTATGTTAAGTTACAGCCACTCAGGAAATCACCTTACCATTAGCAGTATTGTATAGATTGCAATATGTAAATAGACTCCCTCTGCTGTATGGAAATAGTGGAATGAATACCTAACATTTTACTTCTGGTGAAACTGTAGAATTTATAAAATGATAAAATGTAATTTTTTCTTACATATGTATATTCTTCATTTATGTTACCTGCTGTTTTCAGAAGCTCCACCTGACGCGTTTCGTCACACAGGACGTCATCAGAGGCGCCTGGCCAGCGTCATTACGCACTTCCGGTTTGTGGAACGCAGTGGAACACAAGGAAGTTCCGGTTACCGTACACCGCTCAGAGCACCCGTGTCTGACTTCCCTTAACCAAACGTAAGTGTTTTGAATACCGTTACAGGATTATATATAACTATTCCTAATACCATCCTACATCTGTACCAACATATTCGGTGAGGACCAGCGTTACCATCAGGAACAGCATCGGAAAATTTGCAAGCTTTCCGTGAACTGTGAGTGGGGAACTGTCAGGAGGGGAGCACCTGTATTCCACCCACTGAGCTCCTTCTCCTCACTTCCCCCACACTCCTCCAGCCCAGCCAATATAGGCTGGATTGGTAATTCTTGCAGAGGACTTTCTACACTGATAGCATTTGTCTGTGTATTTAAAGATCCTTGTACACTTTACCTATCGCATGATCAATGTGTATTGCTTCTTATACCATTCAGCATCAATTTTATATAGGAGTCATTTTGCACTCGGGAGTGATCCCTGAGAGGATCCCCTGGGTTCTGTTATAGCACAAGTCACCTTTGATTGGTCACCTTTGCACATAGACCACCTTGCAACTATTTATTATATTTTTTTTGACACAGAAGTCACTTATTTATTGTTCAATTTTAAGTGCCATTAATTCTATTTACACCAGAGTCACAGTGTTTACCGTTTTAATATTAATAATTTTATCTACACCAGAGTCACTTTGTTTACTGTTCACCATATATATCACATCAACGTTTATCTGAATATCTGGTCTTAAAGCTATGTGATTGGTTGAGTTTTACCATTTCCCAGTTTTACCTTTTTATTTTTTTGGGGTAGCACAGTCGCACGTTATTTATTGATTCCAAGCTGCGCCACTTCCCACAAAACGATCTCTTCATGGACAGCCGAGTCTCTTATGCAACATCGCTGGATCGAGATGGGGCTCAGGTAAGTATTAGGAGGGCTGAGGGGGCTGCAGCACACAGAAGGCTTTTTATCTTAATGCACAGAATGCATTAAGATAAAAAACCTCCTGCCTTTACAGCCACTTTAACTTCCCTAAGGGTCCACAGTTTACAATTGTATTATTGCTAAGAAAAAAAAAAGGATTTTTTTTTTAATCTTCATCTCTAGGTTTCCCTGACAAGTTTACTTTAAAGCAGCTGTATACCCTACTCTGTGATTTTTACCTATAATAAGGCTTACCTGTAGGTAAAATGAATATCTCCTAACCATGCACCGCCTAGGAGATATTCACCCAGCATGCAGCCGCTGTTGTCAGCGGGGCATGCGCTCTGAAGATCGGGTGTATTGGGCCTTAACATCAGAGGTTCTTTCCGAAACCAACGCGACTCCGGACACTCACAGTGTCGGAGCCCACGAACCCAGAAGAAGTGCTGGAGGAACATGTCAGCCCCTCAGCAGTGACCGGGCGCTGCTGCGGGGGCTTCGTTCTAAGGTAAGTATTTCATAATGTGCTAGTATGTGATGCATACTAGCACATTATGCCATTGTCTCGCAAGGTTTTTTTTGTTGTTGTTGTTTTCCAGTGGTTTACTACCACTTTAAATATCACTAGTTATGGTAGTCTACCTAAGAATGGACAATTGAATACCACTGGGGTATTTTTGACAGCTGGGGAGTTCAGGGCCTTGCAACAAATCTAAGTCTATTTCACAGAGATCCAGTAAGGTATTGTAAAGGTATTGGATCTCTTTGAATATTGCCTACGATTCAACTGTATTGGACCCAGTAGGCATAAGAAAAGTATGTTGCAGTAATATCCAGAAGTAGTTAGTCACATTCAACTGGATTTGCTTGGTAATGCTGAAGACTTTTCGTAGCTTATCAAAACCACTTATTAGATCTAATGTGTGTCAGGAAAATACCACAGCATTTATATTTGCAGTATTGAAAAATAAGTCCTCCTCCTGTATACTTTTGATGGAATCTCACCTACATCAATAGTGGTGTAACATGTATATAGCCGTCACAGCTATAAGAGGCAAATAGCGGATTTAGCTAAGTGAAGAGAGAGAGCTGCATTTATTTAATCTGGCCACAAGATGGCGATGGAATCAATGACTAAACTATACATGGAATTACAGGAAAAACTTTTTTTGAATAATGTGAGGAAGGGATAAACTTTTTCTTTGGGGTTAAGGGGTAGGGACTTGTCCGAGATTTCCACTCGCTGTTCAAAACTTGGATATATGCCTCTGGGACATGTCCCAAGAGTGATCAAAGTAAAAGTAAAAGAAAGCTGCTATGGGTGGGAAAATGTAATCTTACTTTGCTTGTGAGGTTGGTGATCAGGACAGAAAGCGGGTAATAGTGTAGCAGATCTCCATCAGGCTTGAGTTGTTTTGTAGGTTCACCACTGATTCTCCCAAATCCATAACTCGATGTTGACCATTCAAGCTATCTGTGTTGTTTGTAACCAATCAAATAAGGGTTTATGTTGGCGGGCGTGGTTTTTCTGCATTTGATATGTGTTTGGAACGCACGTCAAATGCAGGTCAGTGAAATACTATTAACTTTAAATGAGCAGAACACAGGGCAGTTCAGAGACTTTGTTTGACCCGCTTTGTGTTTCACTGCTTTCCTTTGAACTCAAAAGCCAAAAAAACTCCTGCTCTTAGGCAACCCATCAAATTAGTGGAAAGCTGCTAGTACAAAATTTGTTGTTCCTTTGGACACATCATGACCTACTGAGGTGTGTTTGAACTGAAGGCAAAGCAGGGCAAAGGTAGCCTTTTCTTGTTAAGAGCTGCATTTACCGTTCAACACATGCATTTGCATTTGAATAACATAATACAGCTTGTCAATAGAGTTGAGCGAACACCTGGATGTTCGGTGGGATCGGCTGAATTTCGCAAAAAAGTTCGGGTTCTGTACCGAACTTGACCCGAACTTTACCCCGAACCCCATTGAAGTCAATGGGGACCGAACTTTTCGGCACAAAAATGACTGTAAAAAAGTCCTGGAAAGTGCTAGAGGGCTGCAAAAGGAAGTAAAATGATTTTAGAACAATAATATGTCCCTTACAGCAACAGCAGGAACCTGACCCTATAGGAGTAGGCGATGATTTTATAACAATAATCTGTCCCTCTAAGCAGTAGACTCTACCTAGTCCAGTCAGATCGTTCTGTAATGCAGGATGAGATGTTATTAGATCTGCACTCTGTCCCTAAAAGCAGTAGTAGTAGTAATCTCTACCTAGTCCACAATCAGATCGTTCTGTAATGCAGGATGAGATGTTATTATATCTGCAATCTGTCCCTCACGGCGCCGGCAGCATCCTCTCACTACACTACCCAGAGAGCATGTGACATGCAGCACTGTGACTCCAGCTTATAAAGAGGCTGGGTCACATGCTGCACTGGCCAATCACAGCCATGCCATTAGTAGGCATGGCTGTGATGGCTTCTAAGGGCAAACCAGTGAAACGCTTGTTGATTGGCTGCCCTGCAGCTTTTCAACATGCGTGATCAAATACCCGAACCCAAACTTTTTTCAAATGTCCGGGTTCGGGTCCGGGTCACGGATACCCCAAAGTTCGGTACGGACCCGAACTTTACAGTTCGGGTTCGCTCAACTCTATTTGTCAACATGAGCCCTAAAACTGTACTCCACTCCTTTCTGGTGACATCATGGCACAAGTTGAGCCCATGTAACTAGTTGCCCAATGCTTGGCACATTTTTACAAATCAGTCCTTAAAATAGAACTATAGGCAAAATGTTTTCTTTCATTTTGGATACAGCAAGGGAAGGTTATAACCCCTGTCAGATTTTTTTTCATGTCCCATTGCAGAGATTTTCCTTCACTTGAGTCTCACAGCCAAACAGGAAGTGAGAGGAAATCCCTGCAAATTAAGGGAATTCCTTGGGAACCCCCAATGTGCCCACTTGAAGATTTTCCACTATTACTTTTCTGGGGACAACCCAAAATTTGGGATTTTTTTTTACTTTCATTTTGAATGATAATGGTAACCAGGACAAATAGAGAGGGTAATCTCACGTATCACTAATTTACTAACAGACATATCAGTCTTCATGTCACACCACTTCCTCAAACTCAATCTATCCAAAACCGAATGTATAATTTTTCTTCCCATACATGCCCCTTCCCCTGATCTCTCTGTCAAACTCGATGGCACAACTATAAGCCCATCCCCGCATGCCAAGGTCCTAGGTGTAGTTCTGGACTCTGAACTCTCCTTTAAGCCCCACATCCAATCACTGTCCAAATCTTACTGTCTCAACCTCCTCAACATCTCCAAAATACGTCCCTTTCTAACCAAAGACACAACAAAGCTCCTTATTCACTCCCTGGCCAGCTCTCGCTTCGACTACAGCAACTCGCTCCCTATTGGCTTACTTCTACATAGTATTTCCCCTCTTCATTCCATCATGAATGCTGCTGCCAGACTCATCCACCTTACCAATCGCTCAGTGTCTGCCACTCCTCTCTGTTAATCCCTCCAAAATACTAACAACTAGCCATCCACAACTCTGCTCCCAGCTACATCAGTAACCTGGTATGAAAATACCAACCTAATCGTTCTCTTCATTCCTCTCAAGACCTCCGGCTCTCTAGCTCCCTTCTCACCTCCTCCCATGCCTGCCTCCAGGACTTTTCCAGAGCCTCTCCAATCCTATGGAACTCCTTACCCCAGTCTGTCCAATTATCTCCTACTCTATTAGCTTTTAGATGATCCCTGAAAACCCTCCTCTTCAGAGAAGCCTATCCTACCCACACCTAACAACTGTATTCTCATTCTCTCCATCAGCTCATCCCCCACAGTTTTACCTTTTGTTTCACTTGACCCTCCCTCCTAGATTGTAAGCTCTAACGAGCATGGCCCTCTGATTCCTCTTGTACCAAATTGTATTGTTATGGTACTGTCTGTCCTAATGTAAAGCGCTGTGCAAACTGTTGGCACAATATAAACCTGTATTATAATAATAATGTTCTCCTTAATGGAGGCACAGACAGCAATACAAGTTTACAAGTGTTCTATTCATTCTCCACTCTATCTAAAAATGTTTACCTTTAGTTATACTTTAAGCTGGCTACACATTATACAATTTTAAGGTTGCGTTGTATATGATAATGTATTCAATTGTTAAATAGACGGTGAAAACTCAATGGTGTCATGGCACTTTCAAGGGGTGCCACTATCCTCGTGCGATTTCTTTAAGAGTAAAGCAGAAGTAGGCTTCCTGGGTTGGAACACCCACTGTGAAACAGGAGGAGAGCATTTCAAAGGCAGACAGATCAGAAGGGTCACACTGTCAAGAAATAAGAAAAGCCTGTAAGATTTTGCCCACTGGCCTCCCCCTATGACTGAAATATCACTTTTGAGTAGAATGACACTGAGAACACTTTAAAAATATTTTGTAATTTTGAAATGTATTTAAATGTTTCAAAATTAAATTTCTTCTGTGTAAAACTGAATATTAAATTACTGTTAAAAACAGTAAAAAAAAAATCACTATACCTTAAACAAAAAAAGCTGCTTCATGATAGAGGGAATGTATGATAGTCTGTGTACACTAACCAGACACTTTATTAGATACACCTCTTCAATTGCTTGGTAACACACATTGTTAAACATCCAATCACATGGCAGCAACTTAATTCATTTAAGCATCTAGATGTGAGGAAGATGACTTGATGAAGTTCAAACTGAGCATCAGAATTGGGTAGAAAGGGGGATTTAAGTGACTTTGAGCTTGGCATGGTTGTTGGTGCAAGACAGGCTGGCTTGAGTATTTCAAAAACTACTGATCTACTGGAATTTTCATAACCATCTCTAGGATTTACAGAGAATGGTCCAAAAAAGAGAAAAGATTCAGTGAGTGGCAGTTGTGCGGAGGAAAATGCCTTGTTGATGTCAAAGGTCAGAGGAGAATGGGCAGACTGGTTTGAGATCATAGAAAGGCAACAGTAACTCAAATAACCACTCTTTATAACCAAGGTATACAAAACACCATCTCTGAATGCTCAACACATAGATCCTTAAAGCAGATGGGCTGCAGCAGCAGAAGATCACACCTGGTGCCACTTCTGTCAGCAAAGAACAGGAAACTGAAGGTACAATTCGCACAGGCTCACCAAAATTGGACAATAGAAGATTGGTCCGATGAGTCTGAATTTCAGCTGTGACATTCAGATGGTTAGAATTTGACGTAAACATAAAAGCATGGATCCACCCTGCCTTGTATCAGCGGTTCAGGCTGGTGGTGGTGGTGTAATGGTGTGGTGGATGTTTTCTTGGCACACTTTGGGCCCCTTAGTACCAATTGAGCATCGTTTAAAGGCCACAGCCTGAGTATTGTTGCTGACCGTGTCCGTCCCTTTATGACTACAGTGTACCCATCTTTTGATGGCTACTTCCAGAAGGATAATGCACCATATCACAAAGCTCAAATCATCTCACCACTGGTTTCTTGAATATGACAATGAGATCACTGTACTCCAATGGCCTCCACAGTCACCGGATCTCAATCCAATAGAGCACCTTTGGGATGTGGTGGAACGGGAGATTCACATCGTGGATGTAAAGCCAACAAATCTGAAGAAACTGTGTGATGCCATCATGTCAATATGCATCAAAATCTCTGAGCAATGTTTCCAATACCTTGCTGAATCCATGTCATGAAGAATTTAGGCAGTTATGAAGGCAAAACGGGGTCCAACCCGGCACTAACAAGGTGTACCTAATAAAGTGACTGTTGAGTGTATATATTCTTTATTTACAACAGTCAGGACTTAAAACCCATTCTAGCTTGCCTAATCACTGGCTACCATGTACGTAAAAAGTATCCATACCAACAAATACATAACATAAACCCATATTTCCTTAACAAAAGGTGCTATGTATAATAAAATTGTGTATCTAGTAAATAATAAGCTCTGGATATTTTTTGTGTACTCCAAAACACTGCAGCTGTATATCATTTGTTTTCAAAAAGTGATCCTGGTGGGTTTTGAATCCACCTATGCTTGTCTATGAAAGTGAGACCTGTCAATGACAGTTGGTCGTCTTCCCTCTCGAAGTCTAGCCTGAACTAAAATAGGAAAGGGAGATTGATTGTGATAGTGCTGTTCTGCTCTTAGCGACCAAATTGATTCTACCTGTTGTTTTTACTGTATAATTTTAAAGGTAAAATCAAGCACCCGACTGGATGTTAGAGGAAACCCAGACCTTTCAATTCACAGCTAGTTTACATCAATCAGCGCCATTGTTAGTGTACTGGCTGATGGTAATGTGGTGCGGACATACAGTAATACAGCATGCCATCTCAGCTAAAGTGTCTGACCCAACAGCTGTAGAATGAGTCACTAAAAGTAAACCAACACATTCATTTCTAAATTAAGAACTGTTTTTTTGTGGGTCTTGCCAAGTCTTGCCACTGGAATTCACCAATGTCTGAGAGTAGCGGGAACTCGTGTTTGTGGGGGGGGGGGGGGGGGTGTGAATGTTTTGGAGCGTCTCTGCTCATCACATAAATGGGCGTCAAACGCCCCAAAAAAGCTCCAAAACCTTTTTTAGGAGCTGAGCTTGGCATATTTTTTCACCAAAAAAAGTGCAGTAAAGGCAAACCTGCTGCTGGCAAATGAGGTGCCATTACCAATGAATGCCACTGCAAGAGCGATGTGCGTTTGCAGCATATTCCCAAAGGCATGGCATGTTTTGTGTACGCTTTGTTCCAGAAACAACAACTGTGAATGGAGCCTAATAAACCAGCAATCCAAAATGTCCACCTGAGTTGAGTTGTAGTTGAACCTAAGTGTTATCTACAGATTTAATTCATCTCCTCTGCCTTAGCATGTCAGAGGGCCCTGACATAGAAAGAGGTGGGGAAAAGTCTATGACCTCTAGGTATGTCCTACCAGTGAAGCTCAACTATCAGGTTGAAGAGTCTTCCTCTTGAAAAAGCAAAAATATTTTGCCCCATTGTATTCCTCCCTCCAGGGGGCGGTGGTGCAGGACAAGGCACGTGGCAGCTGGGCAGAGAATTACAACAGAGCAACGCTGGATTTGCTGTGTGAGTATGTTAAGTATAACCCAGAAATACTATAGGTAAAATGAGACTGAAACAAATTAACACATGGGGATGAAGCTCCTTTTTAAGCGTTACTGTAAGGAGATTAAGGACAGATCTCCTTTAGAAGAGGACACAACTTCAGGTCATCACTTCTATTTACACAGAGCTAACTTCTTTATATGAAAGCCTTTATCATAATGTATATTACCAATGGCAGCAATTAATATTCCTAATAGCCACCTGTTATAGAGGTCAGAGTCTGTTCATGGTTTTGTTAAGACAGGAAATGTTTGAGTCTATAGCGCAGCCTCACTCAACCTTTTCAACACTGAGGAACCCTTGAAATAGTTCTCTGGTCTCAGGGAACCCCTGCTAAAAAATAAAAATCTACAACTCATAATACATTAGTGTGATGGTCAATGGGAAGAATGCTCCTTACACTTGTGGTCATTGGGAAGAATTACACCCTTACAGATAGCTAAAAAGATCAATGATGTCATTGGGAATTTATCTGAGAGGTAGAAATTGACCATTGCTCAAGGAACCCCTAGCAACCTCTGGATGAACCCTAGGGTTCCACAGAACCCTGGTTGAGAAACCCTGCCATAGTGGGAACAGCCCACATCTTTAGGAACCCCTCCTTAACAGGCTATTGCTGAAACATTTAGGAAGGGGGGGTGAAGACTTTATTAGGGTGAGGCCAGTCAGTCTCCAATCACCATACAACCCAAACTAAAGCAGAGAATGTATAGGGAAAGATGTTGCAAAATGGGACCCCTTTAGGGAACCCACACTAGTGACCTTTGGCAAGATCAACAGTGGCAGCTCTAGTTTTAATACAGTATGTGCACACTGAGCCCATAAATACAGAAACTATATGCTTGAGCTTTAAGGGAGCTTTAAGGAGATGCCCATGTATTTTTCTTGCACCAAGTTCTCAGTTCTGGATATGGCACCATTCTCCTTTTCCTTGTCAGGGAGCTTAAGGGCAGGCAGATGAAGATCAGAGGTGAGTATGAAGGAGATCACTTAGGACCTCTGTGGCCTGAGGTCTCTAAAAGGTCAGTCAATTTCCCATGAACTCAAATACAAATTCCTCCCTAAATAAATAAGAGGAGGAGGGCACCCCTGAAGGGGCAGTGTAGGACCCTGGGGCAGATAATTCATGAATTCAGCCACAGCCCAGGATGACAATGTCAGGATTCCTAAAAGAGACCAAAGAGTTGTGGTCTGCGGCCTCAGGGATTGGAGAGCTGTCACACAGAATGGATTACAGGAAGGAAGCCTGAGCAGTCCCAGTGTTCCCAGGCTGCAGCCCAGGAGCAGAAATGCGCCAAACTTAAACTTGGAAAAGATTGCTCTCTAACCAAGCTCACCTGAATTCAAAGACATGAACCATCACAGGACAATGGTGGATCTAAAGCAGACAAGCTTCATCTGCATTTACACCCTCTGGGCAAGCTCACCCAATAAAGGTATCTTCAGGGACAGGACTCCACTGACAGATGGACTCAATGCAATGCATGTCTTACTAGAATAAATTCAATAAGAAAAAGGATTAGGTTTCTCTGAGACAAAGAGAAGGCATGGATCACCCAAGGACACTATCAAAAAACTATAAGCATTCTGGGAGTGGGAGGGATTAAGCTTGGCTATCCCTACAGATTTGCTCTGTGCAATCATCTAAATGCAGATGCACAACCCATTGGTGACTGAATTGCCAACCTGTGTACTGTTATGTACAATCAAGAAACTCCAATGAGCTCCCTGCTTGCCATATTCCCATAGTAATTTGAGGTAATCTATACCATTATCTAATAAAGAACAACAATATGAAATGCTTACTTATTTTCTCTTTGAGGAATAATTACAAAGCACTATATTTAGCTAACATTTCTGAAAGTAAAAATGTGTTGAAGAAAAATCCAAGCATCATTAAACATGCAATATTCAGTTATGAATTCTTGTTAACTTGCCAGATGAAATGTTATTATTTATATTGGAGCTATTATCAGACACAGTTTTTTTTCTGGCACAAGTGAGGGAAAAGAGGCCAAAAAGACTAAAAGAGGTGAGAGGAGAAGCCTGAGAAAGTGATTGTCAGACTGAACCATGGGGCATAGTCTGAAGTAGAAATGATATGGTATCAAATTTATTCTACATTTTAATTCCTTTTTCAATGCATAGTGGTCATAGGTCCAGAGCACACTAAAGCAAATAGAGATGAACTGTCCCTTTACCATGCAGGGCAAGGTGATTGTCTTTGTAAATGTCCTCTGCTGAAATCCTGACATTCACCTTGCCAGTACTCCCTTCTACATACACTACACATCCCATAATCCACAGTTCAACTTAAGAATGGGTGCCTACGCTCCTCTATACTGTGAGATCATGTACAATGAATGTAGCCACCCTCTAACAGGAAGTGGGATCACAACACAAAAAAAAGAAGGTATTTGGAGATTTGGAGGAGACAGAGCTATACCATTGCCTACCACCAGATGCAGCATGTCTCTTGCCTCTTGATACCATTGCCTACCACCAGATGCAGCGTGTCACTTGCCACTGTGGCCTAACACCAGATGCAGCCTTGATCCTCCTCTTTCTCGGGTCCCCTGTTGGCACTCCTGGCTCCTCCTTTTCTCCAAGTGCCCCTATAGCAATTGCTATGGGGGCACTCATGCATGCTGGCTCCCAAGCCCCGCTCTCTGTGTGTCCATAAGAGCATGAAAGTACAAAACCTTCAACATTTAAAACCACTTTAAGTGTATTTTTAAATGCAAATAGTGTAGGTACCGGATTATGACATGGTATAGTTCTCTTGTATAAAATAATCCAGACTGGGAGAGGGAGCGGCAGCACTAAGAACCAATCAGGTGTGCTTCCTGAGCGTGCATCCTGGACATGCTGCCAAAAGTAGAAAAACAGATTGAAGAGAGGAATGAGTATCAGTCCATTGCTCCTTTACAGACCAAAACATGCTGGGAGTGGGGTCTTAGCTTTACTGCTTAACTGCATTAGAAAAAAGGTCACCAACTGTTTGGAGGGCATGTACATATCAGGACAGGATGGATAGACAATGCAGAAAGAAAAACGCCTGCATATGTATTTAAATTGTGTATTTAGGTGTTCACCTAGAGTTCATCTTTAAAGGTATAACTTAATAAAAACTGAGCTACATTGAACATCTCTATATGCCCAGGGTTTCGATTTTTCATCCAGGAATAGTCGTGGCTCAACTGACAGTGCATTTTCCAGTGCGGTCACAGGAGGAAACACATCTCTACAGTGGTGACAGATATTTGTTTTGCATTTGGGCCATTTTTTATCAGCATGTTATGTTATGGAACTCTGATTAAAAGAGTGTGGGATTTAAAAAAACAATCATACTCACCTGGGTGGATGCAGCATCAATCCACCTTTAACACTGAGAACTGAGCGATCACAGATTACTAATCACTCATTTCTCAGTCTTCTGTGAGCAGAGAGCTGGCAACTGACTGCTCTGCCCCTCCAGTGCTTACTGGAGTGTCAAGCTGTGCACAGGATGGGAGCGAATGGCTCAAGCTCTCAGCAGCAAGCTGAAAGGCCGAGCCAGCTCAGGCATCTGGGTGCATCCTGACATTAAAATCGGGATCCCTCCAGAGTCTGGACCAGCAGACAACAGACTTTAGTCCACTGTCAGCTGAAAATGGGTCACAGGAGTGCACTTAGTTCGGCACTCCTGTGACCCATTTTCAGCCCCAGGAGAAGTAGAACCAAAAGAGCTTTGGCCCTACTTCTCCTCAAATGTAGCAAAGTATTATTAAGGGGGCTGTAGGTAGCCCAAATGTGGAAACTTTGATTTCTAAAGGTGCTGTTGTGGCAGTGAACTTTAGAAGTCTTATGTAACGTGTCTCCCATCTTTGAACGTCTCATGAAGCATTTTTCCAGTCTCCAACAATACGTATAGATGGTAATTATTTTCGCATACAAACATTTTTTTTTATTTTATAATTACAAAACATACCTATTAAATAGGTAAAAGAACCCCAACATAAGCATGCTGTCTTTAGGTATACTACTTTTATCTACAGTAGTTTTAGAGAGGATATCCCTATGTTCCTTGAATTTTTTGTACCACTGATACTGTGGCTGACACTTTGGAATTATCAAGAGAAAGATATACACCAAGGGATATCCCATGTACCTCATCCATACCTGCATAAGAAAATTATAATAGAGGAACATATCTGTTACTCTATAATATTGGATTTTCATGGTACACCAAGAGGTATAGCTTTCCATAAAAACATCCGGATCATTCTCAAACATTAAAACATAATTAAAATAATATACAATTAGGTAACTATGTGGTTTGCTGTGTGCATTTGGTTATGGGTGTTTATTGATGGGTGGCTCATGACTCATCTGAACACCCCCCCCCCCCCTTGTTTTCTCTCTTTTCTCTTTATAGTTGGGACACAGCCATATTATATACTACTATGTAGAGATCAAGGGTGTGCCAAGTGAAAACATTTGTGGGTCATTCATTTCTCCTTGTTTTTCTTATGGTGAGTGAGACATTATGATAGTGTGAGGCCATTCCCCTGGTTGTTACTGTATTTATGGTTTATGCTTATTTAGGGTTGTATTTACCATCTATTAAGGTCCTTTTTGCTGGATGTCAAGCCTTGTGGATGCTTGTCTATATGTCACTATGCTCATCTGATAGACTCGTTTTCCAGCACCATATCACCTAGAGATGTAAAGGAATGCTCTAATTTTTGAAATTTTTGAGGAATTGTGTTTATATCATGAATTTTGATAATATTGTTTTCTTGATTATGTTTAGTGTATTTCACAACTATTGATCTGTCCAGAGGAAATGGCTTGCCAACAAAATGCTTTGACAACAAACAGGAAGTAATCCCTGTCGTGCCATTAAATAGGCAACAAACGATTTGTATATAGAACATATTTTTGATATCTGTGATAAGGGTTGTCTTAGCCTGGACTTATGAACAATGGTGTACATACAGTTGTATGCAAAAGTTTAGGAACCCCTGACAATTTCCATGATTGTCATTTATAAATATTTGGGTGTTTGGATCAGCAATTTCATTTTGATCTATCAAATAACTGAAGGACACAGTAACATTTCAGTAGTGAAATGAGGTTTATTGGATTAACAGAAAATGCGCAATAAGCACCAAAACAAAATTAGACAGGTGCATAAGTTTGGGCACCCTTGTCATTTTATTGATTTGAATACCTGTAACTACTTAGCACTGATTAATTGGAACACACAATTGGTTTGGTGAGCTCATTATGCCTTGAACTTCACAGGTGCATCCAATCATGAGAAAAGGTATTTAAGGTGGCAAATTGCAAGTTGTTGTTCTCTTTGATTCTCCTCTGAAGAGTGGCAACATGGGGGCCTCAAAACAACTCTCAAATGACCTGAAAACAAATGATTGTTCTACATTATGGTTTAGGGGAAGGCTACAAAAAGGTTATCGCAAAGATATAAGCTGTCAGTGTCCACTGTGAGGAACATAGTGAGGAAA
This sequence comes from Glandirana rugosa, assembly GCA_018402905.1. Lineage (NCBI taxonomy): Eukaryota > Metazoa > Chordata > Amphibia > Anura > Ranidae > Glandirana > Glandirana rugosa. The sequence continues at coordinate 88,701 of BLSH010049906.1, forward strand.
TGGAAGACCACGGGCGCAGTTCTAGTTAAGGCCAGAAGTGGCAGCCACATAAAATATTGGCAAAGGCGAAGGATGGTGAGAATGATCAAAAACAGTCCACAGACCACCTCCAAAGACCTACAACATCAACTTGCTGCAGATGGTGTCACTGTGCATCGTTCAACAATTCAGCGCACTTTGCACAGGGAGAAGCTGTATGGGAGAGTGATGTGAAAGAAGCCTTTTCTGCACACATGCCACAAATGGAGTTGCTTGAGGTATGCGAACGCACATTTGGACAAGCCAGCTTCATTTTGGAATAAGGTGCTGTGGACTGATGAAACAACGATTGAGTTATTTGGTCATAGCAAGGGGCATTATGCATGGCGGCAAAAGAACACAGAGTTCTAAGAAAAACACTTGCTACCCACAGTAAGATTTGGTGGGGGTTCCATCATGCTGTGGGGCTGTGTGGCCAGTGCCGGTACTGGGAATCTGGTTAAAGTGGAGGGTTGCATGGATTCCACTCAATATCAGCAGATTCTTGAGAATAATGTTGAGGAATCAGTCACAAAATTGAAGTTACGCCGGGGCTGGATATTACAAGACAACGACCCAAAACACTGCTCAAAATCTACTCGGCATTTATGCAGAGGAACAAGTACAATGTTCTGGAATGGCCATCCCAGTCCCCAGACCTGAATATCATTGAACATCTGTGGGGTGATTTGAAGCGGGCTGTCCATGCTTGGCAACCATCAAACCTAACTGAACTGGAGATGTATTGTAAGGAGGAATGGTCAAAAATACATTCATCCAGAATCCAGACACTCATTACAGGCTATGGGAAGCGTCTAGAGACTGTTATTTCTGCTAAAGGAGGCTCTACTAAATATTGATGTGATTTTTCTGTTGGGGTGCCCAAATTTATGCACCAGTCTAATTTTGTTTTGATACATATTGCACATTTTCTGTTAATCCAATAAACCTCATTTCACTACTGAAATATTACTGTGTCCTTCAGTTATTTGATAGATCAAAATAAAATTGCTGATCCAAACACCCAAATATTTATAAATGACAATCATGGAAATTGTCAGGGGTTCCTAAACTTTTGCATACAACTGTATATATATATATATATATATATATATATATAATGTGAAGCTTTTATCGATTGTCTAACTGTGCATAATTTTAATTATGTATTCATTTTTGAGAATAAAGTAGATGTTTTTATGAAAATCCATACCTCATGGTGCACCGTGAAAATCCATTATTATAGATATGTTCCGCTATTAGAATTTTTTTTATAAGGAGAAAGCCTACAGGGCAGGGGTGTGGTCAAATGTAGAGTGGAGTTGGACAAAAGTTTTGTCTGAAGAGAAGGTGTGCTTCAGAAGGTTGGCATAGATGGCAGCCTGGTGGTCAGATCTGGTGCATTAAACAGCCACAAGGAGTTCCTTGGGCCCTCCTGGCCTAAATGCAGTAGGGGTGCAACAAGTCCTCTTGGAAGGTGTGAGGGAGATTTGTGAGTAGTGTTTGAAAGAACAGAACTTGTATTCTAGGTGCACAACAGGCACAGTGTCAGAAAAAATGAGTGAATGTGGCAACGGTGCAAATGGAGATACTCATTAGGAGACTTCAGAGGCAAAGGGTAGCTAGTAGGTGGAAATGAACTCGCTGCATATTACAGTTTTACTTTGTTTCATTTGTTTTGTTAAACCACCAGTTGTGACACATGTTTGTGATTGTCCTAAGAACTATATCGTGCTGTAACCGCAGCGCTTTTATTTCTGGACTTATACTGAACTGCAAGCTGAGTAAATATTTAGTCATTTTTAACTAGCGGGTAGTTTGTGAGTCCTGGCTATTGTCTTACCCTTTCAAAAGTGTTTATAACAGATCGTATATTCAACCGGAATAAGTAGGCAAGGAGCATGAAAAAAAATTAGAGAAAACACAGATCTTGGATGGGCAATCACAAAATCACACCAGAGATTCAGAAGAGAATTTGTTTTAGTACAAATCTATATATAATGGAAGGACTATATTTAAAGCTGACATTTAGATACATAGTTACATAGTTAGTCTGGTTGAAAAAAGACACAAGTCCATCTAGTTTAACCAATAAAGGGGAAAAAAATCATACAATCTTGTATACACAATCCTATACCCACAGTTGATCCAGAGGAAGGCAAAAAACAAAAAAACAGCAAAGCATGATCCAATTTGCTCCAGCAGAGGGAAACATTTCTTCCTGATCACACAAGAGGCAATTGGATAGTCCCTGGATCAACTTTACCTATAAATGTTAGTGCTTTTACTTTTTACATTTTTGGGGCATACAGCATTACTTCAATGATGTGTATCCCACGTTCTACTGGCTCCTGGTTGCTGTAATAATTCATCCCCCATGCCACAGCTCTGCTCTCTTGCATTGTCGGTGATTATTGTGATTTAGAGGGCAATAATGGGACAGTCAGACAGCCAGTCAGTTAAACTCATTATTGTAAGGGCAGATCTTCTAACTTACTGAGATACCATGGGCAGATATCTTCACTCCTGGTATTTTGGTGAAGATATCTGCCTATCGTCATATAAAAGAAACAGGTTTAGAGTTTATATGAGTTGGGTATTAAAAACTAAAATTTTAGATGTTTGTTTTTTTTTTTGTTTTTTTTTTTGTGAAAAAATTGATCACCTGAACCTGGCAAAAACTGTGGGATTTTTTTGCCATTCAAGGCTGCAAGAACCCTGTAGCTTACAAGTCATTCTTTATTTTAAAAAAATCATTACTCTCCTCATTTATATCTGTTGACAGTCCAAGTATAAATTTAATTTGATCCCAAGATAGTTTGAACCAAAGTTTGGCATCTTTATTAGTCAAGGAAATTAGTTTATAAAAAGAGCATTTTGTGGAGTACTGCCTTAACGTAGAAATTACAAAAGACTCTGTCATCAACTCTAAAAGTCAGAATGATTCGCAGACCTCATTAAAGTAGACTCCAAGTATGGTGCCAACATTTCAATATATTTTAAATCAAATTGAGGAGACCGTCAATCACTGGTGTTTTCCAAGTGGGGGAAGACTCAGCTGATTCTTTGACCTCCTGTGTAATGGTTTTCCCTTCAACAATTTTAGTCTGTTCAGCAGAGAGACAGTTTAAACAATCATCTATGATCCTTATATGAGAAAATAAAGCTGGTCAAACATGGGACAGTTTATTTTCGATTAGCCAGTAGGTAACAGATTCCCCCATCCACATAAACAAGGTGGAAACAGGAATCTTCCTCCCATTGTATTCTGACAACAATGGACTCCTCCTCCAACTGGCTGCAGCGCTGATCGAACAAGAATTTTCCAACAAACCTGTTCACAAGCAGTGGATAATTAGATTTACTTTTTATGAACAACCATAGATGAATCAGAATTTTGTTGGTCCCTGTTGAACCAAATTTCGATCCATCTTTGGCCTGCTTAAGCTTGGTGGAATATAAGGTCTCAAAATATATACTGTATATTCAAAGAAATGAGTAACCAAAATAAAACCTCATCTTACTAATGCACACTGTTCATATAGCCACAAACTTTTAGAGCAGCCTTTCTCAACTTTTTCAACACCGGGGAACCCTTGAAATAATTCTCCGGTCTCGGGGAACCCCTGCTAAAAAATAAAAATCTACAACTCCTGATACATCAGTGTGATGGTCAATAGGAAGAATGATCCTTACACTTGTGGTCATTGGGAAGAATTACCCCCTTACAGATAGCTAAAAAGATCAATGGAATCATTGGGAATTTATCTGAGAGGTAGAAATTGACCATTGCTCAAGGAACCCCTAGCAACCTCTGGAGGAACCCTGGGGTTCCACAGAACCCTGGTTGAGAAACCCTGCTTTAGAGGTTCTCACTTGTATACTTGTCTTTGATGCCTTGCATTCCTTCTCATCCTCCTAAGAATTTACTTGCCCTCTGCTGCAACCAATAAGGAGTTGTGACATCAGACCTAAGCACCGTAAAAAATTTCATACAGGCGAATTTCAGTTCATACATTGAATACACACACAAGTCAGCTGATTTCAAAAAGTAAAGGGACTTCAAAACCTTGTTATTAGTTCTAGACACCTCACAACCTAAACCATAATAAGGGCCCATACACTATATGTGTTGGACTGCCTTGCTCAATGTAGTGCCAACATATAAACAAGGCCATTTATGTCCTATTGTTTCAGCTCACACCAAAGCGCTGCTCTGATGTGCACTGAAAAAAAGTAGGACAGAATGTATTTTTACCCAGCACACTGAGGTCCATAAAGTTGAATTAAATTACATTTCAATAAAGTTTAAAGAGTAACTCCACTTTTGTTGAGAAAAAAACATTCCACTCTGGGTGATCTATGTACATTGCAAGGTTTTTAACAAACTTTGTTGCAGATTCCTACCTTTTGTTATTCTGAAGAAATCCCTGTGTGTTAGCTGAGTCCATTTGGTAAGTGAATCGAATGGGAGTGATTTCATAATTATTAACCAACTGCTGCACCTACAGGGCTCTAATGAGGAAAATTGAAGGGTCTGCATCCCTTTGGAAGTGATTTCCTATTGGGCGCATCTCACCAAAAATTACACTTTTGTTGCAGGGGATGCCTGATATCGGACTTGTATCTTAGTGCAGACTTCTGGAAAAATCAGTAAGCCAATCACACAAGCAGGAAATTATGTTTCTGTGTACAGAACACCTCCAGGTAGCCATGTTGTACAGAAAATTACAGAGCTGCAGATTGAAGACGAAAGGTAATTTTTAATAACATTTAATAACAATATGACGTGTCACAAATGTACAGTATATGCTATATATATATTTTTTTTATTTGCTATATTTTTCCCATGAAAGTGGAGTTACTCTTTAACCAGTTGGCACCAAGCACAGGCAAATGTGTGGCCTCTCGTATGGGCTTGCAATAGTGCCAATAGTGCTGTGCCGAGAGCATGTGCTTTGCATGCTCCCGGCACAGTGACCATCAGCTCACAAAAAGTTTTCCGATCACGTGACCACCATGACAGCCAATCACAGCGGTCACGTGACCATAAGCCCCCCCCCCAGCATGGCAAACACCTTAAGACTGCCGTAATTCATCCCAAAGGTATTCTATCAGGTTGTGCAGGCCAGTCAAGTTTCTCCACCCCAAACTTGCACATCCATGTCTTTATGGACCTTGCTTTGTGCACTGGTCCAAATCATTTGGTGGAGAGGGCATTATGGTCTGGGGGTGTTTTTCAGGGTTGGGCTTTGCCCCTTAGATCCAGGGAAGGGAACTCTTAAGGCTTCACCATACCAAGACTTTTTAAACAATTTAATATTCCTAACTTTGTGGGAACAGTTTGGGGATGGTCCCTTCCAGTTCCAACATGACTGCGCACCAGTGTACAAACAAGGTCCATAAAGACATGGATGAGTGAGTTTGAGGTGGAGGAACTTGACTGGCCTGCACAGAGTCCTGACCTCAACCTGACAGAACACCTTTGGAATGAATTAGAGTGGACATTGAAGCCAGGCCTTTTCGTCCAACAATGTCTGACCTCACAAATGCACTTCTGGAAGAATGGTCAAACATTCCCATAGACACACTCCTAAACCATGTGGACAGCCTTCTCAGAAGAGTTGAAGCTGTTATAGCTGCAAAGGGTGGGTCAACTCAATATCAAACCCTACACACTAAGAATGGGATGCCATTAAAGTTCATGTGCGTGAAAAGGCAGGCGTTCCTATATTTTTGGTAATATAGTGTAGATCTCTCCCCCTTGCAGGCTTTAAAGGTTCACCTACATTTTTCCTTACAGAACAAAACTCAGTGAAAAGTTTGGGTCCCGATGGATTAAGTACTAAGTACTACAGGCTTTCCTAACCAACTAGCCCCACACTTTCTAAAAGCATTTAGCTACTTGCCGCCCATAGGACGTCCATGGCATCCTCGTATTTCAATAGTTATATTCGGATGATGCCTGCACCCATAGGCATCATCCCAGTATGGATCTTTTCAGCCGGCGATTCCCTTTCTATCAGGAGTGATTTGAGTGGCTAGTTAGCCACTTGATCACTTCTGCGGGTGATGGAAGTGGGTCCTTCCCCCCCTCTGCCTTTCCCAGGCTCTACTGTCGGATTGCAGAGCTCGGGAGCGATGCGGTCAGTGGCGGTTGCTGCACTGAACAGAGAGAGGAACTGATGTTCCTCTCTCTGTGTAACCCCAGAAACCGGGAGCTACGAGAATTTCGTCTCGTCCAGTTCCGCCTCTTTGTCTGACCGGCTGCATAGAAAGCTAGAGTAGAGATTTGGGGCCCAATAGCCCACGGCCCATGCTGTCACAGGGGATGTTGTTCATCCCTTGTGATAGCAATAAAGTTAATGCAAAAAAAGGTAAAAAAAATGATAAATAAATAATAAAAGAAAAAAAAATTTAAAGCACCCCCATCCCACTGTGCAAATGCAAACACATAAGTTACTCCCGCACGCATATGTATATGGTGATCACACCACATATCTGAGGTATTTTCACAAACGTCAGAGCGAGAGCAATAATTCTAGCATCAGACCTCCTGTGTAACTCTAAACTGGTAATCTGTAAAGGCGTTTAAAGCGTTGCCTAAGGAGAATTTTAAGCACCGTAGTTTACCGCAGGGATAGGTGCAATTTTAAAGCTTGACATGTTAGTTATCTATTTACTCGACGCAACATCCTCTTTCACATTATACAAAAAAATTGGGGTAAATATTGTGTTTTGGGGGGTTTTTTTTCAGTTCATTAATCACTTCAATACCAGGCCTTATCCCCCTTCCCGCCCAGACCAATTTTCAGCGCTGTCACATTTTGAATGACAATTGCGCGGTCATGCAACAGTTTACCCAAACAAAATTTTTATCATTTTGTTCCCACAAATAAAGCGTTCTTTTGGTGGTATTTGATCACCTCTGCGGTTTTTATTTTTTGCGCTACAAATAAAAAAAAGACAGAAAATTTTGAAAAAAAAAGTTTTTCTCTCTTTCTGTCACAAAACTTTGTAAATAAGTACATTTTCTCCATCACTGATGGGCACTGATGAGGCTACACTGACAGGCACTGATGAGGCAGTACTGATTGGCACTGATGAGGCGGCACTGATGGGGTGGCACTAACGATGAGGCACTTAAATGCAGCACTGATAGGCGGCACTGATAAGCAGCAGTGATGGGCACTGATAGGTGGCACTGATATGCAGCACTGACGGGCACTGATAAGCGGAACTGATGGGCAGTCATAGGCGGCATTGATAGGTGGCACAGATGGGCACTGATAGGTGGCACTGATAGGCGGCACTGGTGGGAACTGATAGGTGGCACTGGTGGGCACTGGTGGGCGGCAATGACACTGTAAGGTTTCATTCCCTGGTGGTCCTGGGTGGCATCTGAAATTGGCACTGAGTGCCATGGATGTTGAGCATTGTGCCCCTTACCTGATGGTCTAGGGTGGGCTCCCTGGTGGACTAGGATGGGCTTCCTGGTGGTCAGGGTGGGCTCCCTGGTGGTCCCGGTTTGGGCTCCTTGGTGGTCCTGAGTGACGATCCTAGGGGGGCTGCACTGATAAACAATCAGCGCTGACATCCCCTGTCAGGAGAGCCACTGATTGGCTCTCCTCTACTCACGTCTGCAGACGCGAGTAGAGAAAAAGCCAATAAATGGCTCTTCCTGTTTACACTGATCAGCCGTGATTGGTCACGGCTGATCATGTGGTAAAGAGCTACCAATGGAAGCTCTTTACCGAGATCGGTAATGCAGTGGGTCAGACTGACACACCGCACCACCGATTGCCGTAATGCATGCCCCCACGGGCGCGTGATCGCGGGTTATCCTGAAAAACGTCAATGGTTGTTCAGTCAGGATAACTGAACCACCACCCGGCCGTCATTTGTCTATAGGGCGGGCAGGAAGTGGTTAAAGTGTATTTTTTCCCAAAAAATTGCGTTTGAAAAACCGCTGTACAAATACGGTGTGACATAAAAAATTGCAATACTCACCATGTTACGATTTTTACATGTAAGAGCGAAGTCAGAAATTGGCCCGGATACAAAGTGGTTAATCTAATCTTTGATTCATGTGCTTAATCACAGCCAGAGCTGTAAGCCTACAGGTGCATCTCAAAGAATTAAAATATCATCAAAAAGCTAATTTATTTCGGTAATTCAATTCGAAAAGGGAAACTCATATATTATATAGATTCATTACACACAGAGTAATATATTTCAGGCATTTCTTTCTTTTAATTTTTATGATTATGGCTTACAGCAAGTGAAAATCAGAAATTCAGTATCTCAGAAAATTAGAATATTGTGAAAAAGTTCAATATTGTAGACTCATGGTGTCACACTCTAATTCAGCTAATTAACTCAAAACACATGTAAAGGCTTTCTGAGCCTTTAAATAGTCTCTCAGTCTGTTCAGTAGGCTACACAACCATGGGGAAGACTGCTGACTTGACAGTTGTCCAGAAGACAGTCATTGACACCCTCCACAAGGAGGGTAAGTCACAAAAGGTCATTGCTAAAGAAGCTGGCTGTTCACAGAGTGCTGTATCCAAGCACATTAATGGAAAGTTTAGTGGAAGGAAAAAGTGTGGTAGAAAAAGATGCACAAGCAACAGGGATAACTGCAGCCTTGAAAGGATTGTGAAGCAAAGGCCATTCAAGAATTTGGGGGAGATTCACAAGGAGTGGACTACGGCTGGTGTCAATGCTTCAAGAGCCACCACACACAGACGTATCCAGGACATGGGCTACAGCTGTCGCATTCCTTGTGTCAAGCCACTGTTGAACCAGAGACAACGTCAGAAACGTCTTACCTGGGCTAAGGAGAAAAAGGACTGGACTGTTGCTCAGTGGTCCAAAGTCCTTTTTTCGCATGAAAGTAAAGTTTGCATTTCATTTGGAAATCAAGGTCCCAGAATCTGGAGGAAGAGTGGAGAGGCACAGAATCCAAGTTGCATGAGGTCCAGTGTGAAGTTTCCACAGTCAGTGATGATTTGGGCAGCCATGTCATCTGCTGGTGTTGGTCCACTGTGTTTTATCAAGTCCAAAGTCAGCGCAGCCCTCTACCAGGAAATTTTAGAGCACTTCATGCTTCCCTTTGCTGACCAACTTTATGCAGATGCTAATTTCATTTTTCAGCAGGAATTGGCACCTTCCCATGCTGCCAAAAGTACCAATACCTGGTTTAATGATCATGGTATCACTGTGCTTAATTGGCCAGCAAACTCACCTGACCTAAACCCCATAGAGAATCTGTGGGGTATTGTCAAGAGGAAGATGAGAGACACCAGCCCCAACAATGAAGATGAGCTGAAGGCTGCCATCAAAGCAACCTGGGATTCCATAACACCTCAGCAGTGCCACAAGATAATCGCCTCCATGCCACACCGCATTGATGCAGTAATTCATGCAAAAGGAGCCCTGACCAAGTATTGAATGCATACCATACTGTACATGGACATACTTTTCAGTAAGCCTAAATTTCTGTATTAAAAATCTTTTTTATTTATTTGTGTTATGTAATATTCTACTTTTCTGAGATACTGAGTTTTGGGTTTTCACTTGCTGTAAGCCATAATCATCAAAATTAAAAGAAAGAAATGCTTGAAATATATCACTCTGTGTGTAATGTATCTATATAACATATGAGTTTCACTTTTTGAATTGAATTACTGAAACAAATTAACTTTTTGACATTTTAATTTGTTGGGATGCACCTGTATATGTACTATATAAAGCGCATAATGTGCAATGTGCCAACGATAGGTCTATGGTCCTATTGAATACAGACATTAAAATATTTGAAAACATCCTGGTCAATAGATTTTGGAATCAGCAATGGTACCCAACAAGGGGGGCCCCGTTACCCATAATCGGACAAAATTAGAACATTAGAATAGTCCAGGCACTCAAAAATTTGTACTAGCTATGTAGAATGTCATGCATCCTAAGAACATATTTTTATTACAAACAGCAAGCTAAATGATTGGGACTTGGGATGCACTATGTCTCTATTAGCTTTACCTGTAAATTAGACAATTTATTAACAGTTGCAGCAACAAATAGGGGACGCTGAGAACATTAAGAGGGATTGCACTTATCCAACCCCTATTACTGATCCATCTAATTTTCTGTGTCCTATTATATTCCCCAGAGACCCTTCAATGCCTTCATACATGACACAGTATGAGTTAAATCTTGTCTTATCTATCCATGTAACTGGATACACATACAACCTGAAACACTTGCAAAAGATTTTTCTGTATATTCCAAATGTCCACTAACCCTGCCACTGCCATTATGAGCTTTATTACCTTATTCATGTATGGTGGTTTTGTCCTTTCATAGTTACATAAACTAAACAACACATGTCTGCCATGTTCTACCAAATACAATCCACAGAAAGGATTGGGCTACTTTGGTTCTTTAGAGCTTGCCGCTAAGTAAGTCTCAGCAACTACAAGACCTTAAGGCCTACAAAAAAATCCCTAGTTATATATTTGCTACTGAACAATTGTTCTCAGGGCTAGTTTGCTGGTCACCCTTTGTGTAGTAATGACCGGCTTCAATGGAGTTTTTTCTGTTGTAGTTTGGTATTAAATACAAACTCTGTAATGTGTTTTTCCCAAAGGTTGTATCCATAGTTATACCTTTTGACTTTCAGGTTGAGGTGAAATAAACATCCTTGACAGTTTCCTCAAACTAAACATTTATCTCACATATATCTCACAAAATACCTGTCAACAGAGTTAAAAAGTGTACGGACAAGGATAAATGTTCCACAAAAAAAAGGAAATTTTTGCTCATATTATTTGCAGACTGGGGAGAGAAATGTGTGTATGTATACAGTTTATGCAAAACAGCCAATGAAGATTAGGTTTGATTTTCTAAAAGGTAAAAAAGGAGAAGAAAAATACATACAGCCGCAATTAATGTTGTATAATTGCATTCGCTGATAAAATTATTCATAATTGACTACAAGACATAATTACGTGGTTTCATTTACCGCATAGGAAATTTCCATCTACTCCCCTGCTGTTTCAAAAGCTAATACAGCACTAAGTGTAGCACAAGTAGCATTCACAGCTATGAATACTTGTAAAAAACTTGAACATAAAAGGTGGGAATTAGCATTGACTGGAGTTTGATGAGTCTACCACATGACCACAAATATGTGTAATATATTTGTAAAAAATAGACATTTTCTAACATACACATGTTCATTTGCAATATGCCCATACTTTTCTCATGATTTCTGTACTATGGATGAGGATAAAATCAAATTTCTAGATTTTACTATTTAGCATCCAATTTTGTGCCAGATCTCACCAGAGAGTTCTCTATTTGGTTCAGTGGCCAGTCTTAGGACTAAAACAGTTTTCTGTATGCTTCTAAGGTAACCTTGCCAAACTATTCTGTTAAATGATTGCACTTGCCTTCATAATACTGGTGTTACATATAGTCCATACAGATCCCTGTACTGATCCGGTGTCTATAAAGGACACTGGAATACAGGCAAGTAACTAAATGCTTCTTAACAGGAAGTTTCCCCTTGCCAAGTCTAATGAAGGAGACAATGGCAATATAAATGGTGCTGAGATTATTATAGCCTGCTTATCCACAGATCATAATAAAGTCATAGCGTTTTATGGAACAGCAGCGTATTGTTAATGAGATTAACTGAAAAACAAAACAAGACAAATATTATTTAACAGGCAAATCGAAATTAGAAGCTGTAGCTGTCTGGTTAACCTTCAGCGACAGCTTCTTTTGACCTTGGTACATCATTCAATCTCTCTATGTGTGTCAGCTGCTCCAATATGAACCTGTAAGCTCTGGGGATCACCGAGTATCCCAGCGTGTCTATAAAGAAAACCCAGACAATACTGTTTGGCCTGATTTGCACCGTGCTGAAGAATGCAGCACCACTATTTCTGTCATCTAAGGGGTTAACATTAAAGATACAATTACAACACTGTCATATGAATATTTTAGCACTAAGATCAAGTTCTTTGTATTAATATATGGTGTACTAATGGGATACAATATATTAGTATGATATACTTTAATCAGAACAAAGAAAAAAATATATACTGGAATAATAACTACCAAAGTGGAAATAGGACTGCTTTAGGAGTCAAAAAGAAAAAGGAAAAGAAGGAAAAAAAAAGATGGAGAAAAAGAAGACAAAGAAGAAGAAGACGAAGAAGAAGAAGATGAAGAAGAAGAAGAGGCTGAAGAAGAAGATAAAGAAGAAGATGAAGAAGAAAATGAAGAAGAAGACAAAGAGGAAGAAGCACTGGCAGAGGCCCCTCTTCACAAGATCACAAATATAGATAAAATAATATATATATATATATATATATATTTATATATAAATATATATATATTTTAGGTGCAACAGCAAAACACCAAATAAAAATTCAAAATATATAAACAGTTGTTAGACACGGCACACGCAAGCATACGTGAGAAATATATTGTCAAATCACTTTTCCCAACACTTTTATAACCTATTTTATGAAAACAATAATGAAGAGCTACTACACCATTCACACTGTGGATCAAAAGCCAACTATCACTGCAAATAGATAAGGACACATACATGTATTTCAACATTCTTATGCTCACAAACTGATAACATTCCATATCTGCACACTCTACATCTACAGACAAAGAACAGAGGTTTTTAGTCTAAGGAAGCATCCATAATTCTGACGGTCATAGCACCAGCTGAATAAAGATTTTTAAGTTCAAAGTGTATCTTGCAGCGTACAGTGTTATTTTTGTATGCAACACAGCAATGATCTTCATCTGCTACTGCTTTAATATTTAAAAAAAATCAAATTCAATAGTAGCATAAAAGGTCACTTCTATTGCATGAAAAAACAATACAGGTTAAATACAAGCAAGAAATTCACATTGAGTCTATGGGTAAAGAATAAAAAAGACCAAGAAAAAATAGAAAAGGAAAAAAAAAACAGTTCCTTAAAAATCTATCCCGCTGGTTTTTTTTTTCGCCGGCTTCATCTTCCTAGCGAGAATAGAAATCCAACATGTACTTCATGCAAAGAAATGCACAGTCAGGAAAGAAATGAGAACACAGCGAAGGTCAGCAAGATAGAAATTCATTACTTTTCATGCTCTGTCAAACCTATGAGAACAGCTCGATCTTAAAGAGATGCAAAATCTTATTCCAAATGCTATTCAGTCCAAAGCAATGGCCATAAAGAAGGGTTTGTGGCCTGGCCACAAAAAACCTTGACCTCCGTAACCTCTTTTTTTAATCGGCAAAAAATGAAAAGGGCAGATTCTTGCCTATCATAGGAAAGGTTGTTTCGTGCTAACATTTGTCTAGATCTGCCTAGCAATAGGGGATTTTTTCATGAAACAGCAGAAGTCTCGGAACTGTCATGTGACTTTTTTTTTCCTCCTGATATGAGACATGTGCTTGCATATCATTTTGCAGTTTAATAACTATGCGAATTTTCGGAACAACCCGCCTTTGCTTATAATGCATGACATAGTCTGTAAGGGAGCATGAGAACAGTTTTCCATGAAAGGCAAGGTTTTCATAGTTGGCCTGTAACCATGGTAGCAGATGCCTTTTTCGCTTAACCCTGCTTACCTCTTTGCAGCCACGAGCTGCTCCCTTTTGTTACAAGGGGTACGCCTTGATTTTTCTTTCTCGTGAACAAACTTGCATCTTCTTCAAAGGGCATGATGTTGCAGGTCATTGGTCTAGACTGTTTGAACGGTCCAGGGAACAGCCTTGATGTAACCCTTGCTCCTTGTGTGCCACACCACCAGCCGTGTGACTGCAGACTGTAGGGGGACATTTGAGATCTGTATTTGAAAAGGACTACGTCCAATTTTGCCACTGTGCCTTTTCACTCATCGATTGAATGAATATCGAACCTTCTGTCGTAGCATGTGTGAAATAGATAGCTTAGCAAGCACTTTTCCAACTAAACCTGAGCGGTGGGCCAAACATTTTTTTTTTTCTTTCCTCCCAAGCTATAATTATTTCTTCTCTTTAATGCATTCATCGCATGTTCTCTTTAATGAGCTGTGTAAAACGTCACCTTGACTGCCATTAATGTTCTACATCTAGAACTAATTATTTACTTTTTTTGTGGATTTATGAGATTTAACATTTTCAATGCCATTTTTTTCATTTATTCCTATTTTGAAATGTAGATTAATTAAAAAAAAATCTTAATAAACTTTTCATACATACATCTATAGAAATGGCTATGTGAGATGATTAGGAAAAATAAAATACACAATGAATAATTATGTTTTAATGTTGATATGCTATCGCCTTTTTAACTGCTTTGTTTATTATTTATAATAATAAAATCAAATAAACAGTAATAGTAAAAAGCACAAAATCTGTTAAAACCTGATAAACCTCTACTTCTAGTCTTATTCATTAAATATTTTTAGATTCATTTTAATATAGTCAACTTTTTTTTATTATTATTATTTTTTTAAACTGTAAAAAGTAAGCACTCTCAGCGATGCATTTTATCCAGAGAGAAAGTAAGAATTATTTCACAGTGACAGCCAGCACCACCTGCTCTGTCTGGAAAAATAATGTTTTATAGTAAGGTTACTAAAATACTGATAACAAAATACCAAGAGGACTTAACAAATCTTCATGGCTGTGCTTTACGTAAGCGACATCTGTATGTATTTCTTGAGACAGCATTACTTTATACTACAAGGCATTACTTTCCTTATTCTTAATTGCTACAGGCAAAGGGGAGGTGCACATAAGAATAAAGGTTACACTGACAGATGAAACATAATTCACAATGAGAGCGGTTTTCATCCAAGCTGAAATAGACCATGCTGACTTCTAGACCAGTTAAAGGGCAAGCTGAGTGCAACTGGATTTTAATAATACGAGTGTAGAACAAAGACGAAAAGACGGGTTTTGTGACAAACCTGCTTGCCAAAAAAGTGTGTTATAATGCAGAAGATGCAATATGATGGAAGAAATGAACAAAAGCTGAAAAGGTCGCTGCGGGGGGATGGCTGGATTGGCAAAATGCGCTATATAAGTATCACAAGCAAAAAAGTCTCACTGTTTTATGTAATTATGCAGTTTGAAAATTAGGTAATTGCAAAAAGGACACATTTAACCTGGTTTTTGTTTGCATAAAAATGCATATTTGTAATCAGATTCATATTAAAATTTACCTCTACTCACTTATGCTTTATTCTAATATGGCAGCATAATATGTACAGTTACACTGGATATATATATATAGAGAGAGAGAGAGAGAGAGAGAGA
>BLSH010049906.1:104196-117190 GCA_018402905.1 Glandirana rugosa
TGTATCTTTATTCAAAGAATAAAAGTGTTCGTGTCCTAGTAGTACATTTGGGAAGTAAATATACAAAACAATACAAGTTACTGTCTTTAATTGTGTCTTTCATTGTCTTACAAGACAATAGTATATTTGTAAAATTAATAAAATAAAAACACAGGGTTTAAAAACACTACTTTATATATCTAAAAAATAAAAATACAAATAATAATGTTATATTAAAAATAAAATAAAAAATTTAAAATCGTATTCGTATGTCAATAAATAAAAAATGTCAGACGAAAAAAAACATTTAATAGTGGATGTTTATAGTACACAAACACATTACAACTAAATACACAAAGGTGATAATTTACAAAAAAAAGCAGACTGTAAAAAATAAATAACTGTATGCTTATGCTAAAATTTAAAAAATAAAATAAAAATTATATTGTAATAATAAACATAAAAATAAAAAATCTATATATTTCATCACAAAAATTTGGGACACAAAAATAAAATAATTAAAATGTTTATATGATAACAGAACATTCTGTTACTTTCTGTGTTAATTTCTGTCATTGAACATAACAAAACATATAAATGAAGGGTTTACATGATGATCCTGTGCTTGTGAAAATAAGAAACTTATTTCTATGTGGAATAAAAGGCTAATTTATTAAAACTACTAGTTAATACATGATATTTTTCTTTTTTTTTCAGCGGCAGTTTTAAATGCTCTTGTATGGCATCAACTAATGATGAATGGTTCTGTTTGTTATGATCATGCTCTACTACCACACCTTTACTGAACAATAGCAGTAAGAAAACAATAATCTAATAGCACATATTTATGGTGGATGTTCACTTGTACTCATTTTTTATCACATTGATTACCTTATCTCACAATGCCTGTTTGTTACTTTCTCCACTTTAAATTTGGATAATATTGCATGGGGTAAAAAGCAAAGAAGGTAAGTATCACACATACAGTTTAGGAGACAGGTCAGAAAAAAACAGCAGATTTTGATTCCATAAGACAGACTGGATCAGAGTCAAAGCTGCCACATACTGTGTGAAAAAATGCCACCCTGGTGTGAACAAAGGGTTTAAAATGGAGTCAAAAAGCATGCAAGCTCAATGTCTAAGCCTTTCCTGTGTATTGTTCTGCCGCAACCTGCAGGACATCAAGTGGGCTTGAAAGAATAGAGTGCTCTTAGAGATTACTGTTGACAGTGAAATGAATTGGGATTTTTTGGGGATTAGCAGAATAAAAAGTCCAGTGTTTATTTTATGCAGAGTAAATACATTTTCAAAAAATTCATAATTTAAAAAAATAAAATTACAAAATAATCACAGAATGGATCCACTTCAAATATTGCGCTGTTTACAGACTTGGGACAGATAAATATATGGCTATAAAGGATGCGGTGAAATTTTTGTCCAGATCCATATTAATAACTAAACGTATAAAAAAAATGTAAAGGAACATTTCTGCTCTATATAAAACATTGCATCCAAATATATCATCAGCTTTTAAAATCGTATCATTTTGAAAGTTCAGGTCTGTAGAAAATGTTCTCAAACATTATCATTTGAATAAATAAATGCATTTAATTAAATTAAATACCTTAATATAAAAAAAATAAATATACCCTAGGAACTTGTTAGTTTTCTCCTACCAATTAAGTTTCACTGGTTTAAAAAAAATAATTTCAGAACAATCCCTAGATCTGAAATGAGCTTGCGAATAAGTAAGCCAACTGCTTTAGGTTACGTAAGTGAAAATGAACTGTCATCATACACCTACAAATACACATGTGCTACCTCAGTAATGATTCAGCATTTTTTTTTTTTTTGCTGTTCAGAATTTTTTGTTTACATGGTTTTCATGCAGCAGAACCCATTCTATGATAATAACACATATTCCTTATAGAACCAAAAATTTTCACTACGTTTAGCACAATCTATTTTAATTTAACACAAAAAATTACAATAGTCTTGTCTCCAGCATGAAGAGTTTTATATTTTTGATCTATTATTTTAGGTGTAAATAATTAATAATATAATAACATAGATTAGACATAATGAATAGTCTGTTAGCAATCCTATAAAGTGTATTTCCCTATTGGTTTACTTTCAAAATTCACTTAAATACTTTCTTTCAACTTGCATGCAATCTCTTGGTAAAGGAAAAAAATGGTTTAGAGCCCCTAAATCCCTGAAGCTTCCCTAGAAGGTCAAGATGGGAACAATTTTCTATTTACTCATTGTAACTCTGGATAAAAATCAATTTGTTGCTTTCATTACAACCACACAATCAATTCCATTTAAAGCATGATGCAAAATCAAGTCCAAAGACAAAACGAAGCTGTGGAATTGTGAAAAGTGGATTTTTACTAGGTAGCATTTGTATGAAAATGTCCCATCTGCTTCACCATAGCTAAGGCATCGGGCTTTATGAGAAAAAGCTCATGTCATTTATTCTTCATTTAATTAATTCTAGACCTATTCATACCTCTCTTATTCAAAAAAGATTGAAAAGGAAATGGTCACATTAATAAAAATGCCAAATAATCCCAACGTTTAAAATGCAAAATTACTTTTTATTTATTACAGACATTTATATAGCACAATCAGTTGATGCAGCATTTTACACATTGTGCATTCACACCAGTTCCTGCTCTCAAGGAGCTTACAATCTAAGGTTCCTATTTCAGATGCATACATACACACACAAATGCAGTACATACTAGAAACAATATAGACAGATGCCAATTAATTTACCAGTATTTCTTAGAGAGAAAACCAAAGTACCCAGAGGAAGCCCACAAAAGCACAGAGAGAACATAGCAACTCCATGCAGATAGTGTCCCAGTAGGGCTGCAAAGCAAACTTGCTAACCACGAAACCACTGTGCTGCCCGAAATGGCTTGTTTATATATATATATATATTTTATATATATATATTAACTGGGCATATCATTTCCTACTGGCAATTTATTATTTAATTGTATTATATTCGACTTTATAAATAACATCATGCATTTAAATGAATATGAATATATTGTTGGCCATTATCAGCACCTTTAGCACAAGAAAAGTTCAAGAAAAATGCATCCTTTTAAATCCTATATATGTCTTCACACTGGTCCGTTATGCTTCTGTTAAAAATCTTGCTTGCACCAAAAATGCACCTCTCACAATGAAATGCATTGAAAACGCAGCAAGAATGCATCAATAACACACCTGTGTTAAATTTTTTTAATGCGGTTTTTGAGTCACATGACCTATGAAAAACACACCATAAGCACAGTAAAATCGTGGTCAAATCGTAGGCAAATTGCGGCAAATTCGCGTATGTTTTCGGTGCCTTTTTCTTTATCAGCAAAATGCCAAAAACACCATTTTTGGCCAATATGTCTCAGCTGCCGAAATTTTGGTGCATCTCTAGCTTTTACTTTTTACTTGTTTGCACGTGCTTTTTCTATATGCAGAGATGTGAACACTTGCTGATGACAATCTAAAAGCTGTAAAATGTTTAAGGATCCTTTCTGCCTGGTGGACTCTGTTTTGCTCAGCGGGGGATCGCTCTGCTGATCCCCGCTGAGCAGCGGATGACAGGTCCATCTCTGGTCACTGTGCTGAGATGGAACTGTTAGAGCCCCGCTCTCCTCTATGGGGAGATCGGATAATAATGGACCGCCTAGCCATTTGTATCCGATCCGATCCAATCTGATCCTCCAGACAGATGGAAAATAGGGTCACCATCCATCTGGATTTCACAGACAGGATCGGATCAGATAGCAGCTGGTTTCAGCGAACATATCACCGCTGACATCCGCCGCTCCATAGGGCTGAATTGAGTGTCTGTTCAGGTCCGCCTAAAAAAACTGACAGGCGGACCCGATTGGAAAGCCTGTGTGCTGCTTCAAATTTTTGCAAGAAGTAACTGATTTCCAGTGCCTTAAAGCTGGGCTATTCAAACAGCTACATATGAAGTCACAACTGGTTCTGTTCACAAAGCTAACACACCAGGATAAGGATACTTCTTTTTAGAAAGTGACAGTTATTTTCAGCTGTATCCAATGAGGTTTGAAAAGTGTTCACAAGACTCAAATAAAGATTCCTATTTCTGGTTAACGTTATCTGAATTGAGCTTAACCACTTGCCGACCAGGCTTTTTCTGGCACTTTCTTTTTTAGCAGAGACCCTAGGAAATAAAATGGAGATTGTTGCAATTTTACACACTGTATTTGAGCAGCGGTTTTGCAAACGCAATTCTTTTGGAAAAAATAAATTTTAATGAATTTTAAAAAGACAATAGTTACCCCAATTTTTTTGTATAATGTGAAAGATGAGGTTACGACAAGTAAATAGATACTAACATGTCACGCTTTAAAATTGCGCAAGCTCGAGGAATGGCGACAAACTACTGTACTTAAAAATCTCCATAGGCGACGCTTTAAACACCTTTCAGGTTACCTGTTTAGAGTTACACAGGAGATCTAGCATTAGAATTATTGCTCTCACTCTAACGTTTGCGGCAATATGTGTGGTTTGAATACCGTTTAGATATGCTATGTGACTTACATATGCGCATATGGGCACATAGGGATGCTTTACATTTTTTTATTATTATTTCTTTTACTTTTTATTTTTACATTCTCTGTTTACATTTTTTTTTTATCACTTTTATTCCTGTTACAAGGAATGTAAACATCCCTAGTAATAGAAGTAAGGATGACAGGTCCTCTTTATGAAGAGATCTGGGATCAAAAATAACCCAAATCTCTTCTTTATCTTTAAAAGCAAAAAAAAAATGTTTGATCTTTTGTTTTAATTTTTTTTTTTATACCAGCCTGGACCTAAAGTGACATTGTGACTTTGCTCTGTTCCTCCAAGGCCATAGAGTCGATCAAAGAGTGGGAGCACACCTTTGGATCATTTCTCAGGTGAACCAGCGGTAACGGTAAGCCCGAGAAGCACCAGCGAATGGTGGGACGTCCTTGAGTAAATGACACAGCGGCTCATGAGCCACTCAGAGTGGCTGCATGAGAAAGCCAGCCGTCTGCTGAAAAAAAATGGTACCAGGGTTATGGGTGATATCTTCAGCCATAATCTCGGTAAACCACTTGCAAACCGCAACATATACATATACATATTGCGGTTGGCAAGTGGTTAAAGCGGACTAAACCCAGTGATTTAACTCTCTCTCCTTGGCTGTAAAGGATAGGAGGGTTTGGTTCCTCGTTAAAGTTGAATTAGAGTTGAAAATAATAAAACTGTGAACAAGCAGGCTCTTTATTGCAAAACAGATTTGCAATGCATGGCATGCAGGCAGGAGTGTGTGCTTCGCTCAGAAAACCCCTCCTTCCTCCCTGAAGACTCCTGGAATGTATGACATCATTTTGGCCTAGGCCAGAACCCAGGAAGCAACTGAAGAAATGTAAAAAAAAAAAAGCTTAAACAAGTAAATATAATATACCTTCATATATATTTACTATTGCTAGCAGCATAGCAGCATAAGGATTAAAATAGCTAATGTTGATTGAGAGAGTTTAGTATCATTAAACTCAGTATTAATTTAGTGATCTAGGAACCCCTGGCTGAGATACAGGTAGGGTTGCCGCCTCATCCCTTTAAACCCAAACACATAATAATTACACAGGTTCTGTGGCTGATTAAGGTGGTAATTAAACTCACTTGGTGCCTTATCTGCGTTGAATTAGTCTCAGAACCTGTGTAATTCATACATATTTGGATTTAAAGGGATGAGGTATCAACCCTAGATACAGGAGAGCCAGTCCCAAACACTCCCACTGCAGATACATTGCTGTCTCTCACACACAGTCAAGCCTTAGGGAAAAAAAATAGCAATTAGATATAAAATACCTTTGGAAACCTTAGTCTAGTGGTACAAAAAGGAAAAGGGGGAGTTATGCAACACAGGCTTCAGAGACTACATTCCTAGACACCTTGTGAGATGATCTCAGGCTTCAATGGATTGGACAAAGAACTAAAATGAAAGAATTAACTTCCGATTCCAGGCTTCGTTCCCCTACTCACCTTCCCACCTGGACTGGCCCCCGACAGTTTGTTATGCACTAGTTTATTGAATGCTTACCTTTTTTAGATGTCTTCAGATGGGTCAGAAGATGTACTGGGTCCTCTTCCTCTGCATCTCTTCTCTGTCATTGGGTAGTCTATGATGATTCAAGGAGCTGACATGATAATGATCTCAGTGTCACCCCTGGCACCATTACACTGTAAGTGAAGAGCACCATAGTGACGCCCTCTTAGGGGCAAGTCTATGACGCCTTGCAGTTACAGGGTCCTCTCAGTCTTCAGGATTCAAAGTCTGAGGGCTTTTTGTGGCAAAAAGAGGAAAGCTCCAGATTGAAGGTAAGCATTGCAGCCTGGGATTTTTTTAAAATTCCTCCTGGGAGACTAATAATCTATTTGAATTATTTAAAATTATTTTTTTTTTCGAATAATAAAGACGTAATAATAATAATAAAGACGTAAACCAATAGCTTGCCGATTGCTTTCACTTATTATCTTAAGCTGTTCTATAAAATAATTAACAATAAATTGTCGGGATACTGTAAAAGATTTGAGTGCCCTGTACAACAAAATCTGGCCACTCAGCCCAGACATTTAATAAGCTGGCCATATGTGGAAAGACAATAAAATTCCACACACATTTTGCTTTGCCCCGTGGACAAAAGAACAGAATTACACTCATTGACAGATTCAGTCACCACACAACTAGATCACATCAAATGTCATTATGTGGCATCTGCCAAGACATCATTGCTGCCGTAGTCATGTAACTGATGTACTGGGAAGGTCCATTATTTTTTATGTTATTTTCGCTATAAAGGCATATGCTAAATAATAAAAATGCAGCACTAAAACCCAATCTGGTTTTATTGTATCTTCAGTGTGAAAAATGGTCAAGATTCTGATACCTATATATACAGAGCAGAGGGGGTATTTCAAGTGCATAAGAATGTTAATATTTTATGAAAACCTATATGACATTTTTACATGGTAGCGGGGCTGGCCTACGATGATTATATGGTACCCTGTGCAAAAAAATGTCTTTTGCATTCTTAAAGAGAACAAGTATAGACTTTTTCTCCCTCTCCTTTGTAGCCACCGCCATTGAACAATGACATCAAGATTCCTTGTGCTTGGAATTCCTCCTGACCTCCCATATTATTTGTTACATTAATCACTATTCCTATATACTGTAAACATTTACAGAACTGTTAGACAACCTATACAAAGTAGATTCATGGCACAAAAACTTGCTTAAAACTGGCAAACTTCTATTAAGTAATAACTTAACATAGACATTCACTGTCTTTAGACTTTTCCACTTCCCTCACTCTTCAGTTACATAAGCAGACAATAACATTTTTCCCCCTAAACACTCTTGCCGCAGGACCCAGCCCCGAACTTCTCACCTAGGCAACAATGGAGTAACACCCTTCCTGCCCGAATCCTCCTGAGATACTACTTTAAAAAACCCTCAGAGGCATTGGGCCAATTTGCAGCCTACTGTGCATGTACTAGGCAATCTCAGGCACACTGCCCATGGGCAGTGGCATGTCATCAGGGGGTCTGCTACAAGAACTCAAAAGGGTGGGAGAAGACCCAATGTGCAGTTGTGGATAAGCAGGTTACATCACACAACTTAACATGTGAGTATTTTTTTGAGGAATACCCAGCAGTCAAGGTAGGAGGGGAAGATAAAGACAATAAAAGGGGAGTGAGGTTCATCTTTAAGACTCACCCAATACAATCTATGTTCAATCAACTTTAGATCTACCAAAACTATGTAATATGAGGGCCTACCTAATCTATCTAGTCAGTTTCAGCTTGGTAGGTTCTTGTACTATGTACTTGTTGGTAGATTTAAAGTTTAATAAGTTTGTAACGCATGTGGCGGGCTTAACAATTTCATTCATGGGTAACTTCATGTACAATGTGCAAAAGTATATATAAAAGCATGGAACCGTTCATGCCAGAATTCTGCACTTGCTCCAGATATGGCCAATAACATTGTATCTGAGCAATGCTTCTTTTCTCCTGGGTTAATAAATCAGCCCCACAGAATATTGCTTAGTTCCCAATTTAGCTGTAGATGTGAGCCTGACAAAAGGAATTCTTATCAGAACAATCTTGATTGCTACTGGCACAACAGCCTTTCATGAATTAGGTAGCCAGGTTAGAAATGGAGAAAAGCAGAAGTAAAATACTTGACGTTGACAGTGACCCTGGACACTCAGAAGACAATGATGGTTTCTGTTATAGTGAAAGTTATTAACATTTGTATACACATTTAGGAAATCCACAGCCACAAACAAAAGGATAGAGGAGGACATAAAAGCTAGCTGTGGAATTTCACTTACTTACAGGCACACACACACACACACACACATATATATATATATATATATATATATATATATATATATGCGTGTGTGTCGTGTGTGTGTGTGTCTGTCTTAAAACAGAGGGTTGGTGGTCTTGCATTTCACATCCCTGCGATAGCGCTGTGCATACCACAGGCACAATGCACAAAGCTAATCAGACTATGCCTTTTTATTGTTGTGATAGCCAATCATAGCATTCACAAGTGTAAGCACTCCTAGAATTTGCATTTAAAGACCCCCCACCTTCCCAACCTTCCTTCAAGATGGGGGAGGGTTATTACCTCCTTCCCTTTTCTCCTGTACGTCTCATCTACATCCTGTCTCTGTAGTGGTTGTATATAAACACTTTCACTTCCCTTTATCCTGCTCTTTAACCCTCTCACCTCCTCCCTCTATGTAAGGCCTGTACCAGTGGCGGCTGGCGCTCTATTTTCTCGGAGGGGCCCACAGACCCCCCCCAACGCTCGCTCAATCTATCGCTACTTTCCCCCATCGCTCAATCACCACATTGATTGCCCGTCGCCCGCTAGGCCCTCCGACAGCCCCGCACTTACCCCATCCAGGTTGCGCCTTCGTCGGATTCGCCCCCTGCGTTTCCTCCTGAGTCCCGGTGGTCACTTCTCCTTCCGACCAATCCGAACTTAGGACTCGTGACCAATCAGGTGGTCTCAGGACCCACTTCCTGATTGGCCGGGAGGAGAAACAGAAGGACATTAGTGAATATTAATTTGCTAATGTCACACAACTGGGTGATCTCCGGGCGCAGTGCTCTGCACCCAGAGTCCACCCTTTTTTGAAGCCAATTAGAGCTCAGGCTTTAATCATGTGCTTCGGAAAAAAAACCCCATTGGAATCCATGTGTCTGGCACCCTGCATGTAGATTAGGGGTCGGGCGTACGGATTAGGGGGGCCGCGCCCTTGCACCCTGCATCAGCGGGCGCCACTGACCTGTACATTAATGATGTGCTGTATTAAGTACACAAATATGTAATATTATTATTATACAGAATTTATATAGCACCGACAGTTTGCGCAGCACTTTACAACATTAGGGCAGACAGTACAATCACAATACAATTCAATACAGGAGAAATCAGAGGACCCTGCTCGTTTGAGCTTACAAACTAGAAGGGAGGGTCAAGTGATACGAAAGGGCAATAACTGCGAGGGATGAGCTGATGAAGAAAATAAAAGTACAGTTGTTAGGTGGAGGCAGGATAGGCTTCTCTGAAGAAAAGTTTTCAGGGATTGCCTGAAAGTGGATAGATTCAGAGACAGTCTGACAGATTGGGGTAGGGAATTCCAGAGGATGGGAGAGGCTCGGGAGAAGTCCTGGAGGTGAATATGGGAGGAGGTGATGAGGGAGCTGGGGAGCAGGAGGTCTTGGGAGGAATGAAGAGGACGATTAGGTTGGTATTTTGAGACTAAGTTACTCTGCTGGGGGCAGAGTTGTGGATGGCTTTGTAACTTATGGTTAGTATTTTGAATTTAATTTATTGGGTGAGTGGCAGCCAATGGAGTGATTGGCAGAGAGGGGTAGCATATGCTGAGCGGTTTGTAAGTTGGATGAGTGGCAGCAGCTTTCATTATGGACTGAAGGGAGGATAGTCTATATAAAGGTAGGCCAATGAGGAGGGAGTTGCAGTAGTCGAGGCGAGAGATAACCAGGGAGAGAATCAGGAGCTTTGTGGTTTCATTGGTTATAAAGGGACGCAGTTTAGAGATGTTGAGAAGGATGAGGCAGCAAGCCTTGGAAAGTGATTGGATTTGGGGCCAAAATGAGAGTTCAGAGTGCAGGATAAAACCTAGCACCTTGGCATGTGGGGATGGGTAGATGGTTGTGCCATTGGTCTTGACAGAGAAGTCAGGGGAAGAGGCACGTGGGGGAGGAAATATTGTGAGTTCGGTTTTGGAGAATTTGAGTTTGAAGAAGTGGTGTGACATCCAGGCAGATATGTCTATATTATTAATATATTATTATTATTACATAATATTATATATTAATAATTAAGCTCCACATTTCTTCATCTTCAAAAAAATTGTGGCAAAAAATAAGATCCAAAAAAAAGGGGTATTTTTGGGGGTGTTCATACAGTCCTGGCATTTTTATTGTATATCTGTTTGTGTTTTATCACAGAAAGCAAAGGGAAACTTTTTTTTTTTTAATGTTTTCCTTGATATAGTAAACAATAAAAAACAAGTGGTTATTAAATACTGAAAAAAAATAAAACACATGATATCAAATTAATTTGGGTACAGTGCTGCACAACCAAGTAAATGTAAGTCAAACTATCACAGCAATGAAAACTGAAAAAAGCCTGGTAATTAAGGGGGTATTACAGGTTGATACTCAAGCGGGTTAAGAAGAATACATAAATATTTGGATAAGCTGGCAACAGTTCTACTTTAAGAACCAGTCATCAGAAATATAATCATAACTGACTATAATGTCTACATATATAGATTTCTAGAAAACTACA
Source organism: Glandirana rugosa (assembly GCA_018402905.1). Classification (NCBI taxonomy): domain Eukaryota; kingdom Metazoa; phylum Chordata; class Amphibia; order Anura; family Ranidae; genus Glandirana; species Glandirana rugosa. The sequence goes on from BLSH010049906.1 coordinate 115,097, forward strand.
AAAAATATTTATAATGTATTTCTAATATCTATATTATGTTGCTTCTTATTGAGCATTTGTATAAAGAAAAAGTAGCAATCTGTTTTGTTTTGTGTTCTATCTATAATGAAGTATGATCAGGGTGTGGTAAGAGTGTATAACATTTTTGGCAATAAATAGTTCCTTTTTCCACTTCAAAAGTTGGGAGATATAAAAACCAACAGTGTCTATAAGGCCTGAGGCTTTCTTTTGCTGCTGTGGGTTGACTCCCTTTTTTGTTCTGCATGGAATTGAGCCAAATGATCCATTTTTCACATTGAATAAGGAAATGTATATTCCAGACATATTTCAGTAAATATTTCACAAATTGTATATTTTCCTTAAAAAAAAAAAACGTAAAGGATTTAAACATTGTATCTGTGATTTCACATAATTCATTAAATGTCTACAAATGTTAGGTTTTTATTGCTCCCTGTGTCCCCTGCTAGAGAGATTTACCTCCTCTATTTGTCCTTTTTACCATTGTCACCAAAAGTGAAAGTAAATCCAACAATTTTAATTGCCCCGAGAAGAGTTATAGGGGAAATTTTCCAATGGGGATACTAGTTCTGGTGACACTCACTTTGGAGGTTTTTCCTCTGCCACGCTATGGGAAAAAAAATCAAAAATCAAATGATGGAGGTAATAATCCTTCCCTTACTTAACATAAAATGAGATAGAAAATTAAAAAGAGTTTTCCTTAAGTTTTACTTTAGCTCCCAGGTAACTCCCAGAGCTGTTGCCGAAGACAGGCAGGCAGACAGCAGGGGACTAGTTACCAGTATTGGCTGTGGTCTCCCTGCAGTTGATCTTTTCCCCATTACTGATGTACCATGCCTTGTTCTGCACTGTCTCTATGTAGAGGTGACCATCATGGTAGAGGCAGAGTGTTGCTTCCTTATGTCAGATCCTTCAGCAAAGATAACAGTGAGCAGCACAGTAGTGACATCACCAAATCTCATTACAAATCTCCTAAAGCTGGCCATACATGGAAATTTTTTTGTTTGATTAGCCAGCCAGCGGATTCCCCCATCCATTCATTCGAGGTGGACAAAGGAATCCTCCCAGCTGCACTCCTCCACTGTCAGAATACAATGATCAGCACTGCAGTCACTCATTCCTGTTCAACAAAAGCCGATCATTAGATCAATTTCGTAAAGGCCAAAGATAAATTGAAATTTGGCTGGTCCCTGCTGAACCGAGTGAATTTCAATCCATCTCTGGCCAGCTTGAGACGGAGTCTGCAGTGCCTAAAACTGGCAATAAATGGATTACAATTTGTCCGGCTCAGGGAACGGCCATATTATGATCCATCCGCTCGATATAAATTCAATATGAATGTTGGAAACTTTGAATTCGATCAGTGGCTGCAGCACTGATCAGCGTCTTACGGTAGTGGAGGAGTCCTCACTGCCAGAATACAATAGTACAGTGGGGAGGATACTTCCATCCACCTCACTTGTGTGGATGGGGAAATAAGCCAGCAGGTAGATAAAAAAAAAGACCCGTCTATGGACAGCCTTAAGCCTACATACACATGACCAAATGTTGGCTGTTTTTTTTGAACCAGCAGTTGCCTCGCGACGTTCGGCCTGTGTCATGTGTACGGGGTTTTAGACCTGACTCTGTGTATACAGTGCCTTGCGAAAGTATTCAGCCCCCTTGAACTTTGCGACCTTTTGCCACATTTCAGGCTTCAAACATAAAGATATAAAACTGTAATTTTTTGTGAAGAATCAACAACAAGTGGGACACAATCATGAAGTGGAACGAAATTTATTGGATATTTCAAACTTTTTTAACAAATAAAAAACTGAAAAATTGGGCATGCAAAATTATTCAGCCCCTTTACTTTCAGTGCAGCAAACTCTCTCCAGAAGTTCAGTGAGGATCTCTGAATGATCCAATGCTGACCTCAATGACTAATGATGATAAATAGAATCCACCTGTGTGTAATCAAGTCTCCGTATAAATGCACCTGCACTGTGATAGTCTCAGAGGTCCGTTTAAAGCGCAGAGAGCATCATGAAGAACAAGGAACACACCAGGCAGGTCCGAGATACTGTTGTGGAGAAG
>BLSH010049906.1:118788-133344 GCA_018402905.1 Glandirana rugosa
TACGAAGGTATAACTCTAGGGACTTACCATCCTGAGGGTCCCCCGAGTTCTTGCATTGTTTCCTCGTACGTCCATGGAGATAACAGGTATCATCACACACAGGAAGTGCATTATTTATTTTTTTAGGAGGAATTCCAAACAAAAGGTAGATTTTTCAGGGTACTGTTTAGGCACAATTACCGTTTCTAAAAATTTTCTATAAGATAGTAAATCTTTATTTTTGGGAGTTCAAGTCCCCTTTAAAAGTACATTTTTATAAAAGGAAACATGAAAATCTTTTATAGTGTAAAAAACACAATATTCATGTCATTTATATTGTAGGCAGTAACAAACAATAGAGGTACCTGCATGCTCCTTTGTTACGTTCTTGAGCCCCCTGGGAGTCCTACCATTCAGGGATCTCAATATGGAAGCATGAACCCTCTGGCACACCGCTCCCACCCATTGCACATCTCACTATGGGTCAGTGGGGTGAGCGAGGGGCATTGAGGGATGCGGCGGGGCGTACTAAAGACTTCAGAGCTGGGGGCTGCTATTTGCATACTGTGCCTGGATCCTTTATATATCTTCCTGAGCACCTCAGGAGACCCCAAACCCTGTGCCTGTTTTTAACTCTTTGGGATTGATTTAGGAAAGGAGTACATAATGTTCCTCTAGATTAGTAAAAAGGCAAAGCTGTGCTCACTTAGCATACTCAATTCTATGTGGTTACAATAGAAGGATTTTGCCTTACACAACTGGACAATTAAATTGAATACGGCTTCCGTTTTTTTTTTTTCTAAAATCAAATATCCTGTTATGCCTAGCTTACAAGGGTTTTTTTTTTTTTAAGGATTGCCATCCATATGATCAATTGTGGTATCCACAGGCTCTTGGATGACAAAAATATTCTGAAACACTTCCAATGCTAAACTTATCATCTCAGGCACAAACTCACTTATAGGTTTACTGCTTATACATAATTGTAAAAGCTTATATAGGATTATAATCCTAATCAATAATAATATTATAAAGGATGCTTAGGTCTATTGTACAAAAATGATAGCCCATCTTGTTTAACCGGTTCCACACCGCCTACCGTGTATTCACGGCGGCAGTGTGGACGCTCCGCACAAATCGCCTAAAAAAGCGGCGATCTGCGGGTGGCGTGCCTGCCGTACTCCTGAGGAGTGTGCCCGTGGCTTGGGCGGACGCGATGTCCGCCGGCGAGCCGCAATGAGCGGCCACAGCCAAAGAACGAGGAACCGCCGATGAAAACATCGGCGGTTCCCTGCTCTGTTAGTGGGGGCATAGGAGATCTACTGATCCCTGTCACTAGGATCATTTAGATCTCTTATGCCCATGGTAGCCCAGTCCCCCCACAGTTAGAACACACCTAGGGAACACACTTAACCCCTAGATCTCCCCCTGCAGGTTAACCCCTTCACTGCCAATGACATTTATACAGTAATCAGTGGACATTTACATTTCTGATCGCTGAATAAATGTCATTGGTCCTAAAAAACTGTAAAAAATGTCCAACATGTCTGCCCTAATATCGCAGTACCGCTAAAAATCGCAGATCGCCGCCATTACTAGTAAAAAATAAAATAAAAACCCCAGAAATTAAATTTTCATCATCCATAAACGCTGCCACTTTTGCGCAAACGAATCAATAAACGCCGATTGCGATTTTTTTTTACCAAAAATAGGAGGAAGAATATAAATCGGCCAAAACCGATGAAAAAAAAAATTTTTTTTTGGATTTGTATTTTAGCAAAAAGTAAGAAATTTGGGTTTTTTTGCAAAATTGTCGCTCTTCTTTTGTTTATAGCGGTGATCAGAAATGATGCAGAGGTGATACGCAAATTTCGTTTGGGTACAACATCGCACGACCGCGCAATTGTCAGTTAAAGCGACGCAGTGCCGAATCGCAAAAAGTGCTCTGGTCAGGAAGGGGGTAAAACTTTCCGTGGCTGAAGTAGTTAATAAACATGTCCAACTCAAGCCAAAAACGAATGCATAAAAGTGTAATTTTTTTTTTTTTTTGCAGCGTCCCCACTAGGTAAATATTTTTTGCTTGCCTTTATCATCATTATTATATATATTAATGAATCAGCAAGGGAAATCTCTCCAATGGTGGCACAGCAATAAAAACATGAGCTCCCCAGTCTTTCCAAGAATTAAAAAAAAAAAAAAAGATTTAACTGGAGTTGGGTTTTAAACTTAAATTTAATATTTAATCCTAAATGAAAGTGGTGTTCTACATTACCTGAAGACTGACAATTAAAATATAACACCCCCCCTTATTTCCTCCTTTTCTCTCTTTCCCATCCCTTCCCTTCCTCCTGTACCCCATATTTCCCTTCCCCTGTACTGGCGCGGTGAGCATTCCTGCCCCTTTTGCCCCCCCAGGTGCAGTAAGTTGCACAAATCTGAAGCCTAGATCTGGAACCTTTATTTCCGTATCATTTGTGGCTGTTTATATGATTATTGTTGCTTAAATTATGTACCAATGTCTTCTTGGTTGTCTGCACTGCTATGTACATGCCTATGTACCTTGTACCTTAATAAGATTTTTCTGTTAAAATACATATATATATATATATACATATATACACATATATATATATATATATATCTTTTTGAAAATAAATTTTTACTGTCAGTGAAACATAAAGCTGGGTATATGCTAATAGGACTGTGTTAAAAAAAATTCATTTGAAGAATGTTCATTCAATTTTTTAATTGTTAATGGCCTCAGATCAATATTTATTTTTTGACTGGAGTGACAAGAAAATTTTAAGGAGAAGGATGGAAATTTTTTCTTGGACGAGTGTGGTTTTCATTTGGGAAATTACATTTATTCCAAAATCAAATGTTAAAAGCAAACAACATTTTGTGAAGTACAACAGTACGAAAATACTTTCAAACAACATTCGTCTAGCCATCAAATGTACTCAGAATTTTTGTACGAATGTTTGCTCAAAAAAATGTACTAGTGTCTGGTGAGCTTTACACCTCCAGTGGTAGTGACTGATGCTGGGGCAGGCAGCTCAAGCTAAGCAGCATTGCTTTTGTACTGTATCAGCACATTTATTTAGCAAAAAGTATATTATTCCATGTTATTATCTCACACAAACTAGCATGAAATCACTATTTCTGCTCTCTAAATGACTTTTATAGCCTTCAAAACTGCAGATATCCAGACAGATTCAAGACTGCAGATAGAAGTACAAATGATTGCCTGTGATATGTAAAAGAATCGTATATCTTTCTACAAATTCCTTTATAACTAGACTTACAATATGGTAGCTGTCTGCAATCAACATGGTATCCACTGGAAATACTCTTTTAATCGGGGATAGTGGGCTATAAAACTACAGACTATAGTTTGCATATTGCATTTTTATTTACTTTACTAATGAATGGGTCACGGTGATTCTCCTGGTATGGTGACCCCAATAAGGAGAGGAGGGGAATGAAAGCCCAGCCATCTGTAAGACATAGGACCTAAAAGGGCAGACGGCCAACGCGGTGCAAAAGGTGGCAGGAACAAGACATATGAGGTGACAGACAAAGGGCAATAGACAAGGGACTGACAGACAGGATGGGTCAGACTAGAGCAAAACAGCAAATGGGGCAGACAGGAAAGACAAGGGGAGACAGGCGAGAGAGGGCACTCTGCATACAAGGAGGTAGGCAGAGGAGGGCAGACACGAAATAAAAGGACAAGCATGAGCAGGCAGACAAGAAACAATAAAGAAATGAAGGGGGTTGACTAAGGTAATCAAACAGCTGCCAGCTGACTTTATGCAAGTGCACGCTTCTCCTTAAAGAACTGCTAAACCCAAATTACAGCTTGGTTTTAGAATTAATAATGTCCAAAGATGCAGACATGTAAGCTATCCTGAGATGACCTTTAGTCTATCCAGAACTGAATACTGTTTAGCCTCCTTTGGTATAGTATAATAGATAAAAAATTAATAATAATAATTATTATTATTATATTTTGTACTGTGATAGCATAGCAAACAGAAAAGTAGAGCGCTTCATTCATCAATGTCTGAAATAAGAATTGTTTGAGCTGCCTCATCCGCATCTCCCACCTGCCCTTTATGGACCCTAATCTCGCTTTCCTTCATGATATTCATTGCTTTTCAGTGTGGTGTACACTGTACTTCTGTAGCAAAATGTTTATACAGCTTTTTATACCTACAAATCTATATGTTGTAAAGGAAGTAGAGACACCTCCCACACTGATCTGAATGTTTAAAGAATATTTCAACATGTGTAATTAAATTTGAGAAAACCCCACTATAATGTTATGTCTTCTCATTCACACAGTATGCCTAAAAAAGTTTTTGTTTTTTTAAATATTTCTTACCTTTTATATGTTTCTTAGGAGAAGGTGTCATAGCTGACTGCAAGATTTTTCTTTTTTTTTTTTTAATTTCTAGAGGGAGACCTTACCAAGTCTGTCCTCAATAACATACAATGCAAGAAGTCCAGCATCTACACCTTTAACATCGGCCATAGACGGTTTGATTCTCCGTCGGTTCAGCAGGAACCGCCTGAGATTCAAACCATATATGTGTATGCTGAATGTACCCAAGTTGATCGACAGTGGCGGTCTGTCCATACGGCGCCCCCCCTGCCCGGCCCCTAATCTACATGCAGGCCCTGGATGCATGGATTTCAATGGTTATTTTTTAAGCATGTGATTAGAGCCTGAGGCTCTAATTGGCTTCAAAAAAGGGAGGGCTTTGGGCACAGCGTCCATCTACCGTGTGTGTGGGGGGGATCGCCGCCTTCCCGTCTATTTCCCATGGGCGGGGGGGAACTGCCACTTTCCCATCCGTCTCCCACGGGGGGATCGCCCCCTTCAGGTCCATCTCCCTTGGGGGGCTGGCGTTGATTTACCGTTCTCCCCAAAATATTGTGCACCAGCAGCCACTGTTGATCGATCAACTTGGGTACACTCAGCATGTAAGATTTTACATGTGATTATTATTAGCGGCTGTTATAGCCGCTGACAATAATCACTGTGTTCTCGCAGTGGGGATGGCTTCCCCCCCCCCCCCTACCGCTAGGAGAACACAATGGCTCCTCGGGAGGGATTCCACCATCGACATTGACTGTGTTGATGGGGAAATCAAGCGATTTTCTTTCCTGCAGCCAAAAGAAAATCACCCTGTCTATAGCCAGCTTAACCCTGCGTCAGGATAGAAAGTGTTAAAATCTAGTTACAAATGATAATGAATATCTGCCTGCACAGCACAGATAGAGTTAATTATGGGAAATAAAGCTGCCTAGCCCCCCCATAAACAAAGTAAACTACCTAAGATTTTTCTTTGCGGGAGGGTCCAAAACAGGGAATCTAAAAAAGGTCATCTGCAATTTTTAATTTTGTTTTTATAAGTTATGCTATGGGAATGGAGACATAACAAATATAAAATAGGTGTTATCCTAATTTGGCTGCAAAAGTGGAAATATACTCTAAATGGATAAATGGTCCACACAATAAACTGGACGCAAAGCTAAGCTTTAAGATCATTGCAGAAGTCACTGTTTTGCTTTAAGAGAAGAATTTCAACCTCTGCAAATGGAAAAATATGAAAAGGGTTCTTTGCAGTATCAACTATGGAAATTCTTCCACAGGAGCTTAGTCCAGCCAATTCAAGTAGTGGCTTAAAAAAGGAGTAATGTGTTTCTAAATGCACACAATAGGAATACCGTATGTATCTGCGTATAACACGTACTTTTTCTCCCTGAAAATCAGGTGCAAATAATGTGTGCGTGTTATACACCGATATTTGCATTGGCTGCCTCGGGGGCGGGGCGAGCGCTGTCAGATTACATAGAGCGAGGGTCTCCTGTTTACTCGGCGGCCTCTGTAATACGAAGTCCCAGAGGGGGGACTTCATATTAAAGAGGCCACCGAGTAAAGGGGAGATCCTCGCTCTATGTAATCTGACCTGAGGCTGCAGATGGGCACTGATCAGGCTACATTGATGAGCAATGGTGAGGCTGCAGATGGGCACTGATAAGGCTGCATTGATGGGCACGGACAAATATTTTGCTTCAAAGTTCTTTATTTAAAATTTTTAATTTTTCCTGAAACTACCCTCTTAAAATTAAGGTGCATGTTATACGCCAATAAATACGGTAGCTATTAAAGGGAAACTCCAAAGTTGATCTTTTTTGCATAGTTACATTGGTCCTATGTAAGTCTTATATGCCATACCAGAGGGACCACTGTGAAAGGTGATAATCACTGTACTGGTCACAGCTAATACAGTGATCGCTGCAATCAAGTACTGTGTCGAGCGGCTTCCCATCTGCATAGTGACACCAAGGGGTTGCTCACTTGACCCTCCTGCCGTTCATAGAATGCCTTCTGTTTTGGTGACTATTGGCAACTATGCCAAAGGGAAGCCACTCAGGATAGGACCCAAGAGACAGCAGCAGAGATTACTACACCGTTTGTCACCCTCCACAGTTTCCTCAGGTATGAGCATACTTGCACTGATCCAAGCTGGACCAATGTAACTATAAAACAAAGATCATACCTAGGCTTTGGCTTTAATATTTAAGGAAATAACATTGGAGAATGTTGATCTAGGGAGTATCTGATGGCCTTGAGAAAAAGGTACGGTTTCTTGACCCTATAGAACAAAAGGTGTAGGGCTTTATTAGGATTTGTTTTCTATACTCGATGCATAATTTGCCAAAACACAGCATACCAAAAGTGGATGCTTCACCAAGTTTTTTGGCATATTGAGCTATTTGGAACTGGGTGAGGGAGAATTCAATTCTCTTGTGTATGGGGCCTCATAGAGGAACTAAAGTCCACATGCTTACTTACCTGTTCTCAAGTTTCCTCTCTGGCTCAGACATCTTCCCCAGTCTTCTTTTGGACTCAGTACCTTCTGCCACCTTGATTGACCAGCCTAGGATGACCTGTGTGTGCGCATCAGAATTCATCCCAGGAACAAGGCATGCAGAGAATGTACACAGAGATGCACATGCATAGCTCAATATACAAAGATAATTTTACAAGCTGAAAAGTTAGAAGCTTCTTCTGCAGTAAAAAGCATCTTCCTAGATTTTTTAGGTAAAGTTCCACTCTAAAATAAATCGATCTTAAACCTGAGCAAAGTAAACTAAGTATATGATAATAAAAATATATAAGATGAAGATCCAGAATCATAGGCATTTTAAAGTGAACCTTTACACTGAAAGTAAGCTTTCCACATCTTCAGCCCTCATCCCCCGCCACATAAAAATGTAATTTTTTTTTTAGCTTTTTTATTTTTCATTTTGCTTGTTCCATTCCGCCCCCTCATCCTCCGGTCTTGCCTAGGTGAGAATGACCGGTTGCACTCCTGGTTCCCGTCTGGGGTAAGAGATATCAGCTTCCATTTATGGAGGGAGGAGGGAAGCAGGCCCAGCAGGCCATCAGGAGGTGGCTGCCTGAACTCAGAAGAGACAGCCACTTATGATGATATCAAGGAGGAATAAGTCAGCATTACAAGTGGTGTCAGTGCACAAGCAGATTGCAGCAGAACAATGCTGGATCCACTGGGTGGGTAAGTATTCAAACTGAGGACAAACCTGCATCATGTAAACAGGGATTTAAAAACAAATAACTTTGGGGGGTTGATTTTCTTTTACATAATACGTAAATCTTGACTTTTCATGTAAAAGACAAGCTTGGCCCCAACCCCTCCTATATCCTGTACCTTCCTATTGGCCTATTATGATTTAAAGGGGTGTAAAGGCAAAATGTTTAAAACCTTATCTGTGCAGCAGCCCCCCTCACCCCCCTAATACTTACCTGAGGTTGCTCTCTGTCCAGCGATGACTACAAGTGTCTCGGCCATCCGAGATTCTCCCTCTCTGATTGGCTGAGACACAGCAGTGGCGCCACTGGCTGCCGCTGCCGTCAATCAAAGTCAGCTAGCCGATCAGGAGAGAGAGGGGGTGGAGCCAGGTCTGAATGGACACAGGAAGCTGTGACTCGGCTCGGGTGCCCCCATAGCAAGCTGCTTGCTGTGGGGGCACTGAACAGGAGGGAGGAGCCAGGATCAAAGAAGAGGGACCCAAGAAAAGGAGGATCTGGGTTGCTCTGTGCAGATCCACTGCAACAGAGAAGGTAAGTATAACATGTTTGTTATTTTTACAGGAAAAAAACAAGACTTTAGAATCACTTTAATGTGATTTGTAGGCTCATGGCCCAACAGAATGTAGGGAAGGCTGAACTTGGCTCCAATTTTACATGAAATGTCAAGATTTTCATATAATTTTAACTTCCTATATCTCTGGATCCACTGATCATCTGACAAATGCAGGCATTCATTGTAGCCAATAACATCTATTTTGATAAGATGCTTATTGGATACAATTTACTTTTTATGTGTATATTAAAAAATCCATTTGCCTTAGAATGTTTTTTTTTTTGGTATAGAGATGAGACTTTCATGCTTTGTTTCATGTTCACAATAAGAAGGGAGAGTGACACATCTCCAGACACACTATTGTTGCCTTGTCAATTTTCTATGTTCTGGAAGACAATATGTGGCTGTGTTATCTCTGTTTAATCGAAGAATACCTTTGTTCACGTCTTAATGAGACTGAAGTCAACTTATTGACTGGATAGAAATCTGAAGTAATGTCACAAGGTAATAACTGTTGTGTTTTAGGAGCAAAAAGATCAGAATATGCAGGAGTCCTGTCAATAACATTGATAAAATAACATAAACTTGACATCCTTTGTGTTGAAATATTGACTATAGTGACACTGACATATGTGTCGAGATATTATCCTACAAACAGAAGCTCAGTCATTTAGCTTGACTCTTTGCTTGCCGAAAGGTTATAATGACACATAAACCACCTGCGAAAAGGATGAAGTCACAAAGAAGATGTTGGACACCATTCCAATGTAATCATTCAATATCAAAATTGTACCTTACACATGGTGTACCCTATCATTGGGTGCAGTGGGAGAGTCACTGCTTTTGTGCACATCACTGGATCGAGATGGGGCTTAGGCAAGTATTAGATTTTTACCATCATGCATAGAATTTATTAGGGTAAAGAACCTTGAGCCTTTACAACCACTTTAAATACCACCTTCTCATGGCATTAAGAGGCCACCTCTGAGACAGAGGCATCTACATGTGAAGATGTGAAATAGTGCCACAAACAAGGCAGAAGGTGGACAAAAGTAGAGCTGGCAGAGGAAGGACAGGCAAACAAAACAAAGTGGGCACGTGTACCGAATGAGGCTCATTGTACTGTAGAGCAGACAGATGAATTAGAATGCTACAGAGATAGAGAAGACAGGGGGTTGATTTACTAAATCTGGAGAGTGCAAAATCTGGTCCAGCATTGCATAGAAACCATTCAGCTTCTATTATTTTTTTGTCAAAGCTTAATTGAACAAGTGTTCATTTGAAGCGGATTGGCTACCATGCACGCTGCACCAGATTTTGCACTCTCCAGTTTTAGTAAATGAATCCCAAAGAGAGAAAAATTATGTCCAGAGTGGTGATAGTCCAACAGGGATAGTCCAACTCTAGTAACCATTGTTGGGTTTTTAATGCCCTGATAGACAGATTTGACCTTACTTCCTGCCCTGGTGACCACACGGTGGGGACACATAAAAATCACAGAAAAATCATAACCTTTGCCTCTGTTACCTCTAAAACATGTTTTTTTATTGTTGCCTGTACCCCCATTTGAGAGATTATGCTCAGTTCCTGACTCTAGACAGACAGCTGAATTTAATGGAAATATCTGTATGCAATCTGTTGTACCTGCTAAAGAATTTTGTATTTCGTATTAGTCTTGTGCTTCAGGTGCCCATATCAGACAGCACAATCAGGTGCCTGACTTCAATTTTCCCCATAACAGTTAAAGTGGTTGTCAACCCTTGACAACCACTTTAACCTACAGGTAAGCCTATAATAAGGCTTACCTGTAGGTGCCCTGAATATCGCCCATTTGCATTCCCACCCGTTGCATAGTAGCCCATTATGCTTCTACTTTGCAGGGGAATATAGAGAAAGTAAACCCTATCAGGGTTTACTTCCTCTTTAAGTTATATATTTTGGTTGCTGTGCCACTCCCAGTCTGCTGTCGGGACAAAGAAGAACATGCTGGTAAATTGCTTGTCTTAACTCTCTAACTGCCATTTTTGCTGGACAGCTTGGTTTGTTAAAGGAAGTTGAAAAATAACTGACTTACTGGCTGGATGAACAGGTGAAAATAAAACAAAGAACTAAAATACACCTTTCCGTGCCCAAATCTAAGAATTGGTAAGCTGCAATATAATACATTTCTTGTTTTTTTGTTTATTACTGCTTTAAGTTACACTTAGTGCTGCAGTTATGTTTAGTTAAAGTGATTGTAAAGTCTCGCTTTAAAAAAAAAAAAATAAATAAACATGTTATACTTACCTGCTCTATGCAGTGGTTTTGCTCAGAGCAGCCCGGATCCTCTTCTTCTTGGGTCCCTCTTTGCTGCTCCTGGCCCCTCCCTCCTATTGAGTGCCCCCACAGCCAGCAGCTTCCTATGGGGGCACCTGAGCTGAGTCACAGCTCTGTGTATTCATTGAGACACGGAGCCCCGACCCGGCCTCGCCCCCTCTCTCCCCTGATTGGCTGACTGATTTTGATTGACAGCCGTGGGGGCCAATGGCACCACTGCTGTGTCTCAGCCAATCAGGAGGAGTCCCGGATGGCTAAAACTAAGGCTCTTTGTTTTAATTATTATAAATATTATCCCCATATCCTGCTCTGGTTGGATGACAACTGGCATCATCCATGTTCTTCCTGAGGTTTTTGATCATCAAAGACACTCCACCTGTAGTCCTCTAGGCTGCAGGTGGTTTGGGTAATCACTCAGTCTGGGACAACTGCGGATGTTACTACAAGTGGTGAAGAGCAGACAGATATCCACCTATTGCTGTTTTGCCTGCCCCAGTTCCCGGTACTGAAGTTTAAAGTAGACCTTTACTTTGTCTAAGTTGGGTAAAGTAAAAGTGTCACTTAGCTCAACCAACTCCTGGCAGAATCTACTCACCTTTTCTTACTCCTGAACTGCTTTGCCAGCTGCCAGAACCAGAGAAAGAAAGCCCTGCTCCAAACCAATTTATAGGAGGTTACACAGGGCTATGGACTTCTTTCCCAGCCCCATGTGAAAGCTCTAGAGACAGATTTAAGAAACAAAAGCTGGCTGTGTGGCGCTTCATCTAAAGTCCCAAAGGGCAAAACTCTGCATTTGCTCTAGAGACAGATTAAGACTAAGTGGGGTCCTCAGCATGGTGGCAGCTTTGCCCCTCCTCTGTCCTTTCCAATGACATTGATAAGGTTTGCAATAGACAGTCCAATCTGCACTGCCATTACTAATCATTTCAGACACCATCAGCCTACTATATATAAACCTTCGCCCTTGTGAGTGATGAAGTCAGAGATGATGCCAAGCTTTGACCAGTTGTAATGGCTTGCACAGCAGCCTGAAGATTGTAGTTAGCCCCCCTGAACAACCACCATTCCCTAAGGTTGCCAGTGATCTGGTTCTGGACAGTGTTGGGCCTATTAGAGTTCAGGTGCTCACCTATTCCCAGAAGATATGGCGGAACTTCACTTTTGCTTCTAGGTTTAGAATGATGCAAGGGTTGGGGAAGGAAGGAAAGATGAGTGTAAGCTCCTGAGGTGGGGGGGGGGGAGCTAAGTGAATCTTTTATTTTGCTGCTGTGCAAGGGTAAATGGAAGGTGAACCATAAAACTTCAGCACTTGGAATTCATTTCAGTAGTGCCATTTTTCCCCGGTATCAAATCCAAGAGTGTTCACTTTTGTTCAGATGCACCTAAAGGCGGCTAGTTCGATCCTGAACGAAAATAGGCCTTTACAGTCATATCTAGGGTGGACTGTTAGCTTTTGTAGTAAACAGTGACAAAACAGCACAAAGACACAGGAAAGAAGCTATTCCAATTTATTATTGTATGTTGGCGTTGTTTGTAGCCCTCCTTTATGTCGATCATATCAAGCTGAAAGTTTGATGAAATCATAACTTCGATATTCTCATTGAATCTTACAATTATGGATACATTTTTATTATCATTTTCATAATTTTTGTTTGCCTGAATCGAACCAAACCAATTTAAAGCAATCTATTATGAGTACCAGTAGGGGACACAATTTGCTGTAATTGCCATCACATCCTTAATCACAATTTGAAACAAAAAAAAGGAAAGAAAGAAATGAAAAAAAAGACTTTAAGGTGCCAAACATAACCCCCAAAAAAAGTTTTTATTTCACATCATTGTAAGTAAAAAAAAGCTGCCTAAAATCAAAATATATAAACATGGAATTATTGTATAATTATCCCTGAGAGAGCGCTATTCCTGCCAAGCTCCCTTAGACATGTATTTTATCTAAAAAGAGGTGTATATAATAACAACAGTACAAGATAGGGCATAAAAGTCGGAAAATGTTCAAAGGTTCTGACACATTTCGCAGTTTGATTTCTTAACCACTTCAGCCCCGGAAAGGTTTTACCCCCTTCATGACGAGGCCATTTTTTGCGATACGGCATTGCGTTACTTTAACTGTCAATTGCACAGTTGTGCGACGCTGTACCCAAATAAAATGTATGTCCTTTTTTCCCCACAAATCAAGCTTCCTTTTTGGTGGTATTTGATCACATTTGATTTTTATTTTTTGCGCTATAAACAAAAAAAGACTGACAATTTTGAAAAAAACACAATATTTTTTACTTTCTGCTAAAAAAACATTCCCAATAAAATAAATTTAAAAATCAAATTTCTTCATAAATTTAGGGCAATATGTATTCTGCTACGGTTTTTTTTGGTAAAAAAAAATCCCAGTAAGCGTATATTGATCTACAAACTATGGGATATTATTATTGATTTTTTTGTTAATTTTTAGTAATGTTGGCGATCAGTGACTTATAGAGGGACTTCGACATTGCGGCGGCAAATCTGACACTTCTGACACTTTTTTGGGGACCAGTGACCAGTGCTAAAAAGTATGCACGGTTGTTGTAATAATGACTCTGGCAGGGAAGGGGTGTAATATCAGGGGCAATCAAAGGGTTAAATGTGTTCCTAGGGGGTGCTTTCTTACTGTGTGGTGGGTGCTTGTACTGTAAGAAGGCAGATTTGTGTTCCTGTTTAGCAGAAACACAAGATCGCTGTCTTCTTCTGTCACAGAACGGCGATCTGCCTTATTTACACACTGGACCAGCTGATTGGCTCCCGCTGTGTCCAATCAGTGGCAGAGCGCGTGGGTGACCCAGACCCAGAAGAAAAAAGCTCGTACAGGTACATGATTTTGTGCTAAAGGGCCGCCCTGCCGCAACATATATATGTGAGCCGGTCCTTAAGCGATTAATTGGGACAGATAAATATGAGTGGGCTGCCTTGGATCTCTGTAGGAGCACATTTTTGCTGAGGGATTGGCAGACTGTTATTCACTGTTTCATAGTTTGCGCAATCCTGTGTGTTTTCTGGTATTAATAATAATTTAGGAGAGGGCCTATTCTTTGGAATGTAGTCATACACCACTGACTGAGTTAAAATGATTGTAAACGATCACCTTGTAAAACAACCTATTACATTTAAAATAGAAAAGAAAGGCAAACCATTTTTGTATAGATGTAAAAAAACATAAGTACCTTTTTTCACTTTTTTTCTAAGTGATCACATAACAGTTGGAGGGAGGAGAAGCAGCAGGACACTGATCTTCACTGTGCAGCGGGGGCATATCAGGACAAGTCTGTTCATTCGAGGAGAGCAGGCTGAGTTCCCAGCATGGCTAGAGAACTGACCCCAGTGTGCTCTCCTGCTAAGTGTGGTCAGTTTTTAATAGGAAAGCAAAGGGACTAGCAGGATCACCAGGGATTTCACACAAAGGAAGGAATACAAAGAGAACAGGAGACTTTCTCATACGAGTACATGGTACAGCAGCTACATATCAGGAATATGAAGTGTTTGGGTAACAAACATTTTAATGCTTCAAGCCATCCACAGAGGGGCTCTCTTCTGGCCACTCACAAATATCTCAGTGTTTTCACCTCTCTGGGGCAGTTTTGGTGATTCCCTTATTGGATGCAGATATATATATATATATATATATATATATATACAGCATCTTATTTATCAATTCGGTCTCCTGATGAAGCAAACAAACTGCAAAATGAGTCAGAACCTTTGAACACTCTTCTGCATGTTTGCCCTATCTTGTACTGTTATTATGTACACAGCTAGATAAAATATATGTCTAATAGGGCTTGGCAGTAATAGCGCTCCTAATAATATAATAATAATTATAAAATGATTCCATGTTATACATCTTAATTGTATGCAGCTTTTTTAACCTACGATATGAAATAAAAATGTTCCAATTTTTTAGGTTCTGTGTCTCCTTTTTTTTTTGGGGGGGGGGGTAGTCTGGCACCTTAAAGTGGTTGTAAAGTCAGAAGGTTTTTTTTTTTATCCTAATGCATTCTATGCATTAAAATAAAAAAACCTTCTCTGTGTAGCA
>BLSH010049906.1:134373-162478 GCA_018402905.1 Glandirana rugosa
TCGTCGTTATAGGAGCCATGGGTATTAGGGATCGCGGAGGTCCAAGGTCTTCGACCTAAGGCCGTGAAAACAGTCGGGCATACGTCGTATGTTTACTCGAGGAATCTAAAAATATGTGAGGAGAAGAACATTCAAACAAGATTTCCGACAAACGAGAAGTCGGAGGGAACAAGGTAACGTCGAACCGAAAGACCAGTGCAGCTTTCGTCGTTCATTATCTCTTCCTTATATTCACTCACACCTTTACGTTTCGACAGAGGACAATGTTAAATAGCTAAAGTAAGACCACAGTAAGTTAATTCTGTCTTTACACTACCTATCAGGGGCGTGTCTAGCTGCATACGGGCTGACAAAAGTGCCGGAATCCAGCTTCTGGAACCTGGAGGCGCTAGGGATTATGGGTACCGAGGATATTGCTGCTTCTCCAAACTATAATGGGGAATGTGTTTGAGTTTAACCCGGTCGGTGCTAAAGAGGCTGTGGGAAAGACTGGAAAGAAAGAATGTGTGTCTGCCGGGGATTAAAAAAGAATCATAAAAATAATAATTCTGTGTATAGTACATTTTATCGTTCCTTTTACGAACAGCATTATATATAGTATAAAAAATGAGGGTATCAACACAATTTGTTGGTCTGCACAGAGGGTTGTGTAAGGCTGGGCTCACATGTGCGGGTGCGGGTTCGTGCCTGGGGTCCGGTGTGTGTTGGTAGTGTAGCAAAAACAAAAGAACACAATGGCGCACTGGCCTAGCGCATTATCCTTTGATAAAATGTTTTAATAAAGGTTAAAAAATATACTCACAAACGAGTCATAAAAGATGCACGACAACCATATAAGAAGTCCCTCCAGTTCATGGACATGCACTGCACGGCTGGTATCCTGCACAGCTCAGGCTAACGCGTTTCAAGGTTTATACCTCTTCTTCAGAGCCTGCTATACATCAACTGTGCCACATTTTTATACACATTATACAATGACATAGTGGGGGTGGTAAAACTGCACAGCCACGCCCTCTTTGGGGGCGTGTGCTGTGCAGGGGACTACTTGCATGCTCCACCCAGTTAACCCTCCTGCCAAAAAATCTTACCGAAAAAATCATTACTCTATAGCCATGGTCATAGGTCCTCTCCTGTTAGGTTACTGATCAAAATGTAATGATGCATGAGCCTGCACATACATACACATGTATTTATGGGTTACGGCAGCATAATACACCCATGCTGTACTATCATATGCTCAAGCTGTATAAACACTCTGTATGTCCCTTAGTGAATGTCTTCAAAGCATGGATATATAGATGTGGGGTGTCATCCAGCACGGCGGGGTGTGGGAATGTCTTCAAAGCATGTAGATGTGGTGGTTTAGTGACACTTACTCCTTCCTTGGGAGGGCTCGGAGAGATAGACTTGGGCAGTGGCGGCTGGAGGGCTTTTTTTTCGGAGGGGGGCCACAAACAACCACCCCGCCCCCGGCGGCACGGCACTGACAACGCCCCCAGTGTGCGCACGTCTGCTGGCTGGTCCTGCACTTACCTGGATATATAGACGTGGGGTGTCATCCAGCGCGGCGGGGTGTGGGCAGCCGCTCCAGGCTAACATGTGTGGGGTTCGGGCAGTGGCTCCAGGCTGACGGGTGTGGGGTCCGGGCAGCAGCTCCAGAGGGTGACGGGCTTCCTCCCTGGCTCCAGCAGTTTCCTCCCTGGCTCCACGCCAGGCGTCTAATTGGGTCGCCTGATGTTTTGGCCAATTGGGAAACAGGTCTCGTCACACAACTGGGTGGGATCGGGACACAGGGCTCTGCACCCGAGCCCATCCTTTTTTGGAGTCTAATAGAGCCTCTGGCTCTAATCAGTTGCTTCAAAACCCCCTCCCCCCATCCATGCCATAGAAATTCCAATAGGAAGCCCCTTTCAGGATGCCAGGCACATGGATAGGGAGGGCGGCGGCGGTGTTAGGGAAGTCGGCACCCGTGCACCCACAATGCATGAGCCGTCATTGGGCTCGGGCGGGTTCGAAATCCCACGTGCCCTATCCCGCCTGGAAGCCAACACTGCACACCAGTAATCACAGGCACTAAGATATTGCCCAGTCTGTGAAGCTGCAGATAGGCAAATGTCTCACTGCCTGTGATTAGTGGTGTGCAGTGTCGGCTTCCTGGCGGGATCGGTCACATGGGATTCCGAACACGTCCGAGCCCATCTCTATTCACCAGTTCAGGTGCGATTCAGGTCCAAATGTTTGCCTGCATTCACACCTGAACCAAACCCAAACACGCACAGGACCCTTTTGCAATCCGCTCTGTGGACAACCCGGACCTATGTGAACCGGATCCATTGGGTGCCAGTCACACTTGCATGTCATGCGAATTGGATGCAGGGAAACCAGTACCCAATTTATATATATATATATATATATATATATAACCAGCCTAAGATCAGAAATAATATTTATTGGTAGGGATAGCCTGCAGCAATAAAATTAGTGAATCGTCTTACAGTTAAATTTACACTTAAAGCGGTAGTAAACCCCAAATTAAAAATGTAATATATTGCAGTTTATCAGTCATTAGATGTGGTGGCTGCATTTGTTTTCTTTTTTAGGCTTTTTTCCTCTGTTTTCACCTGGTGACCTGCCCAGTAACACACCTCTTGTATTAGAGCTCCCCCACTCTGGATGAATGAGCACAGGGGCACCTTTAGACAGCAGCATTGTCAGTCCAGGAGAGGGGAGGGTTAGCTGTACCAGCAGATTTAGATACACCTACAAATTGAAATCCAGCTCACACTACAGTCCTACATTAAAGGAGTTGTTAAGGCAGAAGTTTTTTTTATCTTAATACATTATATGCATTAATATAAAAAACCTTTTGTGTGTAGCAGCTCCCCTAATACTTACCTGAGCCCCAATCTCTTTCCAGCAATGTCCACGAATGTCTAAGCCATCCAGGACACTCCTCCTGATTGGCTGAGACACAGCAGCTGCGCCATTGGCTCCCATGGCTGTCAATCAAAGTCAGTCAGCCAATCAAGGGAGACAGGGGGCGGAGCTGGGGGGGTTCAGTGACTGAATGGATACACTGAGCTCTGGCTCGGCTCGGGTGCCCCCATAGAAAGCTGTGGGGGCACTGGATAGGAGGGAGGGGCCAGGAGCAGCAAAGAGGGACCCGAGAAAAGGAGGGGCTGCTCTGTGCAAAACCAACTGCACAGAGGAGAAAAATATAACATGTTTGTTATTTTTTTTAAAAACGAGACTTTATAATTACTTTAACCACTTCAGCCCCAGAAGGATTTACCTCCTTTCTGACCAGAGCACTTTTTGCAATACAGCACTGCTTCATTTTAACTGACAATTGCGCGGTCGTGCGACATTGTACCCAAACAAAATTGATGTCCTTTTTTTGCCACAAATAGAGCTTTCTTTTGGTGGTATATGATCACCTCTGCGCTATAAACAAACAAGGACAATTTAGAAAAAAAATATTTTTTTTTTACTTTTTGCTATAATAAATATGAAAAAAAATGTAAAAACAAATGTATTCATCAGTTTAGGCCGATATATTCTTCTACATATTTTTGGTAAATAAAATCGCAATAAGCGTTTATTGATTTGTTTGCTCAAAAGTTATGGTGTCTACAAACTATGAGAATTGATTTATGGACTTTTTACTATTTTTTTTTTTTTTTTACTGGTAATGCCGGCGATCTGCGTTTTTTAGCGGGACTGTGATATTGCGGCGGACAGATCAGACACTTTTGTCACTTTTTTGGGACCAATGACATTTATACAGCGATCAGAGCTAAAAATAGCCATTGATTACTGTATAATGTCACTGGCAGCGAAGGGGATAACACTAAGGGGGCAGATCTGTCATGTCCCCCCTCACAGAACGGGGAATCGCCATGTTTACAGTGAACATCATGGCTGCCCAACCCGCGTATACGCTCATGGAGCATATAGTGGGCACAAGAGCGTGCCGGCGGTGGAGCTCACCCACCCGCAAACTGCGGCTGCGTGAATCGCCATTTATAGATGGCGATTCGCGTAGCGGAGCCACTTTGCCGCCGTTTATCTAGGCAGTCGGCAAGTGGTTAATAAATAAAAGCTGTTCATTGTAAACACCACTGCCAGTGGTAAATGGTTTGTCTCAACGCTCCTAACTACTACATTTGCAGGAGAGCTTGTTCTGTTGAAAAAAAACAGACCTACTGGCTGGATGACTAGATGAAAATACAAGATAGAAAGCCTAAGGCCCCTTTAATATGGACGGACCAATCAGGTCATTTCACCAGGCGGACCCCATCAGACCCTCTAATGCTCTCTATGGAGTGGCGGATTTCAACGGACATGTGTCTGTTGACACCCACTGACATCCAATCAGATCCTGTCCGCTAAGAACAGATGGATGGGGGATGTTCCCCATCCGTCTGGCGGATCAGATGACAGCGTTCATTTCCATCCAACTGCCCGGTAGAGAAGAGCAGGCTGTGTCCGTGTCCCCTCTGCATAAGCGGAGCAGACACAAACCTGTCATCTGCCTGTGGATTCCCCGCTGAGCAGGCCGATCCGCTGCTAGAGTCTAGAAAAGGGACCTAGAAAAGAAAGCTAATGCAGCCATCACATCTAAGAACTGGTAAGCTGCAATTTAATAAATGTTTGCTTTTGGGTTTATTACTGCTTTAAGTCAAAGTTAAAAACTAGATTTATTTGAAGATCTGATGGGCACAGACTACCCGGTTTTTAGTACAGACATAGCTTTAGAGTGAATGATCAATTGTCGTTCCAGGCCTATAGTTGGCAGACATACAGGCAATATGGGGTATGACTAAAATATAAACAATTTTAGAATATCAGCAATTAAAGCCATTACACAGGAACAGATCCCTTGCTGAATTAATGCAGAACAGAACAAATGTCACTTTTGTGACATCCATGTTCATTGTTTTTTTCATTTTTTTTCCTCCGTCTTCCTTCAGCTTAACAGTAAGGATGACCAGAACACCCCCCCGCTCCGTTCACAGTAGAACTCCCAAACAGGGGAAATGTTCTAACCCGAATGGCGAACCCCATTGATGTCTATGGGAGCCGAACAGGAAAAATCGAAAGAGCCCATTTTGAAGGCATATATGCGAGTAATTGTCCATAAAAGGGGTATGGGGGTCCGAGTACTGCCCTGGGGGAAATTATCAATAAAAAAAATTAAAAAACAATAATTTTATGCAGGAGCAGTGATTTTAATTATACTTAAAGTGCAACAATACAAATGAAAAATCTCTTCAAATATAGTGCTGGGGGGGGGGGGGGTCCCCGTAGCCTCCTTAGCGGTTATCCCGAGTGTGGCTCGGGGTTAATTTTCAAAAGCGGTAACCCCGAGCCACACTCGGGATCGCATCACAGGATCAGGGCAAAATCACTTGGCTTCTCCCCAGGATCCTGCGATGTCATCCTGCTGTGTCCTCCGGCGGAATCTTCGCCTGATGCTCTGTTCCCTGCGAGCATCGCGTCGCATGGGGGTGGAGCATGGCGGCAAATTCAAAAAGTGAAACACACACAACACATACAGTACACTGTAATCTGTAAGATTACATTACAGTATCAAATCATTTCACATCCCTTTTGTCCCTAGTGCTTTGTACATTTATATTATATATGTCATTCTTTCTGCCTGGAAACTTGAGAACGTCCATGGCATTCAAAAAGTGCCCCTTTACGTCAAAAGTGGTTTTGGACCAGCTAGAAAACAGCGATAGTAAATCAGAATAATTTGCAGAATTGAGTGATACTGATTCGTGGGGAAATTCATTATCAGACCCTGAAAGTGAGGACAGCGACAATTCTGCACCTGAGCAAAAGTGTTTTGATTTGATTACATTATTGAAGAAATTGTATTATTATTAGATTATTAGATTATTATTATATTAATATTTTTGATAATTATTTATAGTTATTTATTATATTATAATTTATGATTTCGTTGTTTCAAACTTTATCATACCTGGGATGTCTACTAGACTCTTGTTTGGACAGATTTAAGTGAGTTATTCCTACAATATAAAACACCAAATTTCTATGCAAAACAATGTACCGCTTTCAGCACCAAAAATCTGACATAATCATACCGCCAGGGAGGTTAATGTGTCAAACTCTATCATCCATGTCTTTATAGACCTTGCTTTGTGCACTGGTGCGCAGTCATGTTGGAACAGGAAGGGGCCATCCCCAAACTGTTCCCACAAAGTTGGGAGCATGAAATTGTCCAAAATGTCTTGGTATGCTGAGACCTTAAGAGTTTTCTCCACTGAAACTAAGGAGCCAAGCCCAACCCCTGAAAAACAACCCCACACCATAATCCCCCCTCCACTAAATGATTTGGACCAGTGCACAAAGCAAGGTCCATAAAGACATGGATGAGCAAGTTTGAGGTGGAGGATCTTGACTGGCCCGCGCAAAGTCCTGACAGCAACCCGATAGGATGAATTAGTGAGTGCAAGCCAGGTCTTCACGTCCAACATCAGTGCCTGACCTCACAAATGAGCTTCTGGAAGAATGGTCAAAGATTCCCATAAACACACTCCTAAACCTTGTGGACAGCCTTCCCAAAAGAGTTGAAGCTGTTATAGCCGCAAAGGGTGGGCAACTCAATATTGAACCCTACAAACTGGGATGCCATTAAAGTTCATGCGCGTATCCCAATACTTTTGGCAATATAGTGTGTGTATATATATATATATATATATATATAAATAAAAGTCCAGGATTGCTGCACACAACTTCTTTAATATTTCAAAGTATCAAAATACAAGCATCGTTCAAGAATTTTCTTCAAATAGTAACATACTGATCATTAAAAGATTATGTAAATCAAACAAAGTCCATAACAAGACAATGGTCTTGCTCCATATTTAGGTAAATATGGAGCAAGACCATTGTCTTGTTATGGACTTTGTTTGATTTCCATGATCTTTTTATAATCAGTATGTTACTATTTGAAGAAAATTCTTGAATGATGCTTGTATTTTGATACTTTGAAATATTAAAGAAGTTGTGTGCAGCAATCCTGGACTTTTATTTTTATATATAGCCTTGGGGTAAGGCTTGATTGCTGGCACCTGAAGAACACTGAAGTGCTGCTCACCTTTCCTAATTGATATATATATATATATTTTACACATATAACTGAACTCATGAGATTAGAATTATTGGAATGACCCAGTATAGGAACTGTTAAAACCATGACGTATCACCACAGACCAAAGTCATTCAAAGTGGAGTTCCACACAAAGTGGAAGCTCTGCTTATCTGCTTCCTCCCCCCTTCCGGTGCCACATTTACCACCTTTCACTGGAGAGGGGGGAAACGGTATCCTGTTTTTGACCGGTACCTGTCCCTACTTCCAGGAGACTGCACCACAACGACGTCCCTTGGAAGTTCAGCGCCCTTCTCCTTCCTCCAGGCCAGTTAGAAAGCGCAGTGCGCTTTGAGCATGCACAGTAGGGATCCGACTATGAAGCTGAAAGGCGGCGGCGGCGGCACACGAGAGCCGATCTAAGAACCAACTAGGGTGCTGACAATGCGGGATCCCTGGACAGGTAAGTGTCCTAATATTAAAAGTCAGCAGCTACAGTATTTGTAGCTGCTGACTTTTTTTATTTTTTCGTGGGGGCGGAACTCCGCTTTAAGTATAGGCAGATGTTTTACTGCTCTTTATTCTTGCTGAGACATCTGCTTGTCTTTGGCTAGTCTATCTGTTTCATAGCAAAAAAAAACATATATATATGATGTAATCACCATGAATTCAGTCTACTTTCTATTCCAGGAACCAGCATATTGTATTTTTGACTGTTCTTTAGACATAAAGCAAATCAGCTGAGTATATCAATGCTGCCAAATGTAATTGGCTTAGGGCACCGTTCCTTGGATGAGCAGGACAGTTAATAAACGAATAATCTGGAACATACAAGTTAAATATAACAAGTGACAGGGAGTGAATGATATAAGCTTAAAGGTATATTAGTTCAGTGTCCATGTAAGACAATAAATCTGTTTCTCTTACTCATTAGAGAGAAGAAAATCCTCTGATGTCTGGACTGGGCCATTACTGCTTCCCCACCTGGCTGCCTCTCAAGGTGACTACAGATGAGAGCGTATAGAAAACAGCCCCATTATCTGCTTGTAATAAAAGTGATGGTTGAGTTTATGTTCTTCTCCAGATACTTCATAACTTTAGAAGAACTGCAGCTGCTTTCAATGAGAGCAGGTCCTTCAGATAATCTTGCAGCTCTAGTGATTCTGCTTTCCTATCAGTCCTTGAGATCTGCAATGCATTATTGATAATCTTATCACCGTGCTAAAAGAAGTGACTGACACAGTTATAATACAAGACCCTCCCAGAAAGGCTTCGGTGACAGCCAGGAATCAATCACTTCAAAATCCAGGAATAAAATTACCTTCACAAGTTGAATAGATGTATATTATCAAGTACAATCTAGAGTTGTATTGATTATTTTATGGTTTGGATACCACAAAGGTATTACTAATATTAGTTAATATTGTTAAAGACATATGGGGGTTGATTTACTAAAACTGGAAAGTGCAAAATCAACTTCCAGATTTTTTTTTGTCAAAGCTTAAAGAAGAACTTCAACTTTTCCTCCCCAAAACAACAGATGCATGTGCATGTAAATAAATCACAATCCCATTGTCAGTTTATGTGTAACTTACCTGCTTTAGCTGTATACAGCAAGTTTTTGTGTCTGTATGTCACTCCTCCTGGCTGAATTTCAAAGTTCTCTGACTTCCCGTTTCCTTCCTTTTCCAGTCTTGATACTACATGCCCCATGATCCTTTGAGCCTCTGTAGTTTCAGGGCTATGGGAGTCACTTGTACCAGTTCTGGGAGTTGATGTGGGTGGGTCGTAGGGTTACTATGAGTGTTTCTGGGCCTTCATGTGGGTGGTGAAAGGTGTAAATGTGTCATATCTCCTCCTGTGTCATTCTTGTGTTGCAGCATGCAAAACTACAGAGGAAGGGCTATGGGAGGTTATTATGAAGGGGTTTCCTTTATATATATAAATTAATGACTTCACAGAGAGCCGGGCTCTGAGGGGTGGGACTTTCCTTGGTCACACTCGTCGGTATATTTAACTGTGCAGGATTGAATTCTAATTGTGATACATCTAATCCTGCCCAGCAGCAGCATAGCTAGCTTTCAGAACAGGCTTTGTATGAATTCTTCTTGAATAATGCTGTGATCTGTAAAGCGGGACTTGGGAGGTTTGAACTCTTCCTGTAGATGTGACTGGGAGGGACTGAATTCTAATTCGGATGTATTCAATCCCACCCACCATTCGAGCTGTGAAGGAAGCTACATCCTTTGCAGAGTCTGAAAGACTGCTGCAGGAAGTGGCTGTGGAAGGGAGAGTGTCTATCAGCAGGATATACAGAGTGTCACATGACACAAAGCCACAACTAAACCCAGAATAGCAGGGGATCTGCAGACAACTGAGCAACAGGGTGCAGAAATATGACCTTTGCTGGGATTGATCATTCCATTCAGTTCTAGTGAAATGAAAGTTGGAGTTCAGCTTTAATTAAACGCGCTGAAGTGAGAAGCAGATTGGATACCATGCACAACTGCACCAGATTTTGCATTCTACAGTTTTAGTAAATCAATCCCAAGGTCTATCTAAAGGAGCTGGCTGCAGACATAAGATGAGATGGCTATAGATCAGGGTTTGATTTAACTGATTGTTAAGGATTTCTTTGCCCGATAACCAACTCCAACATGGCCTCCAGCACCCCCTCCCTTGCAGAATGTTACTAGATCAGCTTGGTTGATATGTTCTCCATCTACATACTCTTTAGTGCTAGCACTTGGTGCTGCAATTAGACCAATCTAACATAGCATGAAGCACATGTTCTGGTTACTTGGCCAGGGTTAGATGATGACAAATAAGGGGTTAGCTACAGCATAGGAAATGTCCTTGACTATTACCTTGAAATTGCAGCATGTCACACAGGGTACAAACAGAACCTCAGTCCTGCAGTGAGCTGAGGTGAGCTTAATGGATAAGAGGAATATTGGTACTTATAAAGAGGCATATGGTGCCACTTCACAAAATTACCCATGTTCATTTTGACTGGGGAATGTCTTCAAGTATTCCATATACACCTGCTGATGGTGCGGGTTGAAAAAAAATGGTATGAATTCTGAACAATGTCCCAGGCTCCTGAAAAACACATGAAGAATGTGATTACATTCTACAAATGTGTATGGCTGTGTGATCGGAAGTAAAGATAAATTAGTATGTAGTCTTTCCCAGACTAAAACCTTTTTTATCTAAGATCATCTGCAAATGTGTCTAATGAGGACTTCTAACATCCAAAGGCATCCCAGTTGATGCCAGATATTGCCAAAATAAGTAGACTCAAGTGATGAATTTATAAGGCGTAAAGCTACAGTTGTACAAAGGAGCATGCAAATTTTGTATATGTAAATGTTCTTATCACTTTAAATATTTTCTATTTTATTAGAAGGAAGCTGTGGCCTATTGTTTCCAGCTGTCAGTCAGTGTCTTGAAATGTCGTCCTGTAGGAATAATCAGCTGCTACCAATTTGTGTTTTTCGGGTAAACCATTTTTTTAAAGGATAGCTACATCCAAAAACAAAAATACAATTTACTGCAGCCTATTAAGCATTTTCAGGAAGCACAGAAAGCACAGAAAGTACCTACTGATCCTCCCAGAAGTGCAGTATCCTAAAAAAAACTGCTGATCCTCCACCCCCATGAATTAGAGATGAAGAATGGAGGACATATTTGACGTCCAGGCTAGGTAGCAACAATGGCTCTCTTTAGATATAGTAGAGGAGTGAACATAGCCACCCAGGGACAGGAAGAGTGTAAGTTTCAAGGTAACCAGGAGACAATAAAAGGATAAAATACTAAAAAAAAAAAGAAAACTAAGGACTGGCAAACTGCAATATATTACATTTTTGTTTTTGGGATTAGGTAGGCTAAAGGTACCTGCACATGGGGTATTTATCAGCCAAAAAAGTAATTTTAGTCAACTCAATTTAGTTTGCTTGGCAGACCTATCTACTATCTAGCTATCTATATATATATCTATCTATTTTTTTTTTTATTTCTAAATCTAGGAGAACTGTTTCTGTGCAAATGGGCTAATTTCTCAATATGCCAATTCCCATTTCAAAAGTACCTCTTGTTTTTAATACATGTATTGCCTATACCTCCTGAGTATAGGAATGTTCCAAAAAGACATAATCAATACAACTGGTTACCAACCTTTGGCAATGGCACTGAAGTACACAGTAAAACCAAAGGTGTTTTTATTGTGGCTGCAGTAGTGATGTTGTTAATACTTTCTTATTTATGCATTTTAAGACTTCATTAATATCTACATGTTTTGGGTGTGTTGTGAATGTGGTGCGCTGGAAAAAGTCCTACTTGCAGCATCTTTTATGTTTCCTGGATAAAGCTCAGGAAAAATACTCCTACTGCTTTGTGGGAGATCGTTCTTAATTTAGACCAATATAGGTTTAAAATACTGCTCAGTGGTCACCCACTGATTCTAAATTTTAAAGCTAAACCCCCTGGTGTACATAGTGTGAATAGGTAAGGTCAATTTAATCAAGCTCCACTGTAGTCAGTGGAGCCAGGGTTATTTGGGGCAGTGTATAGTTCAGCTGACAGGCTCTGAGGGCTGAGTCTCTGTCGCCTCCCTCTGGCTTCTGGAAGCTTCCAGAAAGTTCCAGAACTTAGTGGGCGGAGGGATGGAGACAGAAGCCTGAATATTTATGGGAGCTCTACCAATCCCTGGGGAAGGACGGCCCAGAAGGTGGAGAGTTGGCCCCATAAATGCCCAAGAGCCTGGCCATGTGGAAAGACAATACAGGATCCAAAGGCCTGGAGGGGAACCCTGGAGGCAGAAGTTGCACAGCGTCAGTGGTCAGAGAAGAGTAGAGAGGAGAAGGAATCAGAGAGGGAGCTTCAACCCTTTCAGTCTCATCTTGGCTCAGTTGAGACACTCTGGCAAGCAAGTGGGATCTGAACAACAGGAGGCCTGGGCAGATGTCACCATCTATGCTGAGGACTGAGGGAGTAACCCCTACCCTTTTTACCCCCTCCTCAATGCCTACAAGGGAGATTGCTGTCATGTGCAATATTCAGATAGCTTTCAGAGGGACAGTATACTGTTATCCTCCACCCTTGCTATGGGAATTCTCAGTTAAAGCCAGGTGCACTGGCACTTTGCAGGGAAGACTACAGTACCTGAAATCAAGTTGGGAGCTATGGCTAGCCAAGATGTACAGTTATTCAAGAGGGAGTACAGTCTGTGATCTTTGCTAGAAGTCTGTGATCACTTTTTTTCTACATTGACCAAGTTATGGGCATCTCATAACTTCCTATCCCCATCAAAGTTTTTCCCCTAATAAATTAACAAAAACAAATCCCTTGGACTGGTTTTCTGACTATGTCTACCTGCTGAAAACACGTTACCTGGCTGTAGAAGAAAAGGGGGGCCCAAAATCCAGCGGGTCCTAAGGGGGTAGAGCTACATACATCTACTGTATGTGAATTGCATTATCTGCCTACACATTTGATATTTTGTTTGCCCATTTTTAGGATTCCCACACCCTTGCATACTGCACCATAAGTGTGACAGAAAATGGGTTGTCAAATTGGCCCCTTCTGAAAATGTTAGTTGCTTGGCTGGAGTGAGCGATCTAAAACAAGTATGCCACAAAAATGAAAGTTAGAGAAGAAAAAAAAAATGAATTTCCATAATGTTGTACTTTTACGGTAAAGTAGAAAGTTTGGAAGCAAAGTATAAACAGAACAGCCAAGCAGCTACCATGAAGACAGGTCAGCACTGGCAGTGTATATATTTCATTGAGACAGATGTACCTTATGGGCTTTAATAGAACCTCTTTCTTCTAGTGTGCTGGAAATGGACATTGAATAAACAGCAGAACATCTAAATAGCTCTCTTAACTCCTGTCCTGTAGGCATGTTCACAGTTAGGTCACCAGAAAGTTCAAATGGAAGAAAGATATCCATGCTATAGTATATAAAGAAATTCTGCGTAGCAGAAAGTCCCTCTTTGTATAAATAGAAAAGGGAAGAGGCAGATTCTGTTGGTGCTTTCTATCTTCTAGCAACTGGGGCAGGTTGATAATCTGTGTGATCAGCAGTACTCCTTCACCAGCGGTGGCCAACCTACTAAATACTGAAGTCCTCAAATGTGGCCCCTGACATCCCCAAAAGGCAAATGATAATCAGTATGAAAGCTTTTAGAGACAGTGGGCATATACAGGATATGAACAGATATTATGGACATGCTTCATATTTGGTTGAAGAATAAGGGCAATCTGTGTCTCGTTTTTAAAAATACAGTTTTTGGTTCAATAATTTTTATTGCAGGTATATCATTAATGCATACAATAATACCAAAAGCACCTAGTCTGCCCACGCAGGGGCTATGGCTGGTGGCATAAAGAACACAAAATACACAGCATAAAAAAGGGAGGGAAGGCCTCCTATCTGAATGAGCACAGAAATACTGAATATAAAATACTTATAGTTTGGGGGGTTAACCCCATAGAATGCAAAATTAGCCAGGACCTGTATCCTAATAGCTCTTTTTTTAAAATAGACCTGGGCATCTATAGACAACTAAGGAGGGCTCAGAAACCCGACAAGAGTAAAAGGAGAACAGGGAGGAAAGAAAAGGAAGAGGGTAAAGGTAAGGCGAAGAAGAGAGTGAACGAATAAGGGACCTGTGATCGTTTAAGATACCAGTTAGAGCTGACACATAATTGCCAAAGGAAGATCAGGAAGGGCATACCTCAGCCATGGTTTCTCACACTAGCATGTGTGTTTTTTAAGAATACTGGACATTTGTTCATTGGCCATCATGGCTGTCAAGCGGTCTCTCACTCCCTGGAAAGGGACCGTAGGTTTCTTCCATGCCTGGGCAATCGTCCTTTTAGCAGCTATAAACAAGCAGGTTGCCAATTTCTGCTGACAAACTAATAACCCCGGGAAAGGGCAATATAGCAAAGCAAATTTAGCCTCCTTTTGGATGTTCAAATGAAACAGGGAATACAGCAAACCAAACACTCGGGACCAAAAGCCCATCAGTCGCAGGCAAGTCCATCAAGTATGCAAAGCATCCCCACGATGGCCTTAAAGTGGTTGTTAACTCACTAAGTAAAATTTACAGTATCCTCTCTGTTTATTAATGTAATCTTCCTCTTTGTCTGTCCCTTATAAAAACATGAAGCTATATACCCGTTTTCAAAGTGACGATCGGCACTCACGTGACTTCTCTTGGCCTGACAGCTGCAGTGGGCAGGGCCAAGGATCCCCCACTGACGTCAGCCAGGAGGGTAGGAGGAGAGAGGCGGCCCCACCTGCTGCAGCTGTCAGGCCGAGAGAGGCGGTGGGTCACGTAAACGGTAATCGGCGCTCTGAAATCAGCTATATAGCTGCATTTTTTTATAAGGCACAGACACATGAGCAGATTACATTAATAAACAATGGATACTGTAAAAATTTAACAGTAATTTCTGCAGCAGGATGGGAGGGGATGGGCACGGACATGGAGCTGACAGGCACGGAGGGGAGGGTGGAGAGGACTGAGAACAGGACAGAGGAGGACAGAGGAGAGAGCGGATGATGGAGGCATGTAAACTGACCATGGTGTCAGGGCTCAGCAGACATGATTAACCGTGGTCAGCTTACAAAGGGGAGGGCAGAACCAGGCAGGATCAGCCAGGTATTTCAGGTGTTACAGGAGGCCAAATAAAAACAGCACAGACGAATACTTACCTCAATCTGCAGCCCTTTGATCTTCCTCCACACAGCTTCTGGTTTTGACGACCAATCTGCTAAAGCCATTTTTCGTGGCGGTCTCTGACCAATCTTGCTCCCACCCCTTTGGTCAGTGTAATCACTTCTGCACTGTAATGTAGTGCAAGGCGGAGGTAGTAGGTAGTGACATAGGAGGCATATTTATGTGAATGTGACATTCAACAGTCTGCTGAAGTCCACTGCCAAAGACTCCTCCTAATGCCTGTGTTTTAACTTTCAGTGATTGATTTACCTGCAGTGAATGGTGAATGTCATGTTTGCTACTTTTAAATATGCTCATACTGTGAATTAAAAAATCTATTTTTAAAAACAGGCTACAGTTTACTTTTAAGTCAGAAAGGGTAAGTTATTCAGATTTGGTTGTAGCTCAACTTTAAAAATGCATTTAATAATTTTTATAAGAAACATATACAACGTAACTGGTTTGAATTATGCTTTTTAATATCAGCCCGGAGTGAAGCTATAATTCTTCCACATGTGTGTACTGTAGCTATACAAGTCATGGGGATCCTACAACAATATGTTTTTTTCCCCCAGAAAGAAATATTGCTTCTAAAGTTGCCATGCGGTTATTTTATATGGCGACTTTTGCTGCAAATAGCGTCTTAGAGTGGTTTTCCTTTAAAGCAGATTAAAAATCTAATTGCTTATAATTTTCATATTTTTAGGTCACTAAAACAGCCACTTTTAGGTTAAGCGGCCTTTTATAGTTGGTAAAGTAACAAAATCTACAAACACAGCCTTAAACAATGCTAAAAGTAAACAACCCCATAAAGGCTAATGAGTCAGGATTAATTCAGTTGGAGAAAGTCATTTGAAGCCATTGAAATTTGACAGGAGAAAGGGAGGTCCGAGGCTCTGGCTCATTAGGACGAGGAGCTGATAATGTGAAGATAATGCCATTATCTCAACAATGGCAATAAAATAATTTGTCACCAATTAGTCTCAATTAACTTAAGTGTAACAATTAAGCAGAAGTAGTATAACCTTTGAGACGCTAATAGAGCACCAGCATTTGAATGGCTGTAATCTTAGCAGGCTTTCAATGGCTTACCAGGCCTTTTGTGTCTGTGTGATGTCAATGTAATGAAAAACCCTTCACAATGAGTCCAGTACACATACGGATTCGGACAGATGTCAATTCGCTGCTGAAAATAAAATCATAATAATCTACGGGAGGGACAATTTTTTCCTATTGCAAACTTCTAACATCCGTCAGCAATCTATTGATGTAACGATTTTTGCAGGACATTTTTCAAAAATCTCAAACTCATATTAAAGTGGGTCTTTTCTGAGATAATTGTCTGTGACGTTGGCTGGTGCCTGGGGCTAAACCATCATCCCCCTCACCAGATTAGGTTATGGATGGTTATGCTCTCATGGAAGCAGGATAAACGCTTGTACAATGAAAAAGAACTTGCAAAATGTTATTAAATTGGTTTTCCACTTATTTCACACTGCGAACCAATGAGGGCATTCCATTGGTGGTAGAATGTAAATACTGGTGTACCAATTTTGGAAGTAACCATTTTGCAGTTTTCTCACCTGAAAATTAATTTATTACAACTGGAAAATATTATTTTATTACGCGCTAAAGCATTCATTTTTCACAATTGAAAATCTTCCCCATAAACCCTTGAACCTAACACACCAATACCCATTAACAACTAAATTATCACATGATACTAATGCCAATATATTTTATAGGATTGAAAATGAAGGAGGATTTGAAGATTGACAAGCCGTACTTGTTTTAAATTGAATTATTGACCCGACTTAGATTTGGGTGGACCACTATGTCCCAAAGCAGGTTATATATGCCTTTGTCCAAATGTTGGAAAGGAAGATACAGATAGGAGAGGTTATATAATGAATGGATACACTACTCAATGGATATTGTTCAGGCTGAGATGGTCGCTTCCAGAACTAGTATACGAGGCACCATTTATTCATCAATTAACTTATATCTTCAATTTTTTTTTTTTACAGACCGACAAATTTAATTGTAATTAGGCTATAATACTCAACCTAGGGTCAAGTCAATGTTAATACAGTCCACACACAGCAAATTTTTTAAAAAATTGTAAGGGAAACATCAGCGGGTTCAAATGAAAACAGCCAACATTTGCCCGTGTGTATGTCACCCTGTCTGATAGAAGCCGGCCATTTAGCGAGCATGCTGGAAAACCAGCAGCCAACTGACTCCCGATCAGCGCTCTCAGCGGTGGAGAGCGCTGCTCGGAATGTTCTGGCACGGGGGCCACCAAAGCTGACGTTTTTTTTTATTCGACCCGCTGTGTTGAACGAAAAGAAAAATCACTGTGTGTACCAGGCTTTACATTCCAGACCAGTAACGTTTACTAGGTTAAGAGAATTTCATAGGTCTGCTGCAGGTAGGGAGAAGCATTTCCTCAGTCTCCCCCTGACTCCAGGGATCAGACGACAACTTTGTAACTTTGTAGCAAGTCATGAGTTGAGAGTCTGTAGTAGGGCATTTCTGAACACCTTCAAGAACTTTACAGGCACAAAGATTTACATGTCGTCTCTAAACTGGACGACTAGGAAGTAGATAGAGACCCTGGATGGTGTGCCTCTGAAAGGAAAGCAGATGAAGGCATTGTGAGAGGGAGCACTGTGATCTGTGTGAAAGGTGCCTGGAACTTAGCATGCACGGAGATTAAAAGTATATCTTATGCTAAATCCACTTGAAGTTGGACTGCAACTTTTTAGTTGATTTTGCATATATCCTTCAGCACAAAAGAGTACTGTTTTGCAATTCACATCCCGTGTGCAATCATGAAAGAATGATCTTTTAGCTCTCAACCATCATCAACCACCTATGCTTTGTTTCAATTTAAAAAAATAACATGATCTTCGAAGATAGACAGAAAGCTTTATTTTTGTCAGCTCAAGTTGAAAAGAACTGCTTCTATAGATGCACTAAAGATTGTGTTGGTCTCAAAACGTTGAAATGTTCTAGCATGTAAGACGTATTCAATGCTACAATTTTTTTTTATTTTTTTTTGGTTTCTCTTTTGCTCAAAAAGCTAATTCTTAACTATTTACCACCAATACAAAAAAAAAAGACTGTCAACAAAAGTCTAAAAGTCACCATATTGGCCAAAAAAATGCTTTGCTGTAGTGTATGGAGGCTAGTTGTCAGAGGGAGTCAATTTAGCCAACAAGATGGCAATGGATTGATTGTAGTGGCAGGTCTATTGTGTCTCCTTCCTGTGTATGTATTCACCAGTAAACCAGTATTTACATACCCGGCTAAAACATAGGACAACCCCATACTGAGTAAAGCTTTGTAGGGCAACTATAGAGTCAATAGAGAAATGATACTTTAAGCTCTAAATCACTGAAAGGAAAATTGAAAGAGTAAAGACCTCATAAGCTGAAGTGAAGAAGTCAAATTCTCCTGGAGCTATGCTCAGCCCATACATGACAAAGGTTTATCGTTAAAGAATGGTTGTTTTTACAATAAATGCTCTTTTGTGGTTCATGGCAGGGGTCAAGTAAATAGCAAAGTCTAGTTTTTGTAGCATGACTGCTATCTGATTGTGGAATTGTCAACCAAAATTATGTGACGATCTAGACATCTATAGACACACAAATGGTAATATAGACCCCTTGCTTATGTACAATATCTCAGGAGGTAGGTGCAGGTGACTTCTCGGCCGATAATGCGTGATTAAAGTGGATGTAATGTGAGATATATTTTTACATATTACTTGAATACAAGCTAAGTAATTAGCTAGTGTATCACTTGTAAGTATGTATTACCTCTCAAAGAGGGTACTCCCCCTGGCAATGCTTTCACCTTTATTCCCAGAACCAACTACATCCAGGGTCAGCATCTACATTCTGGACTAAAATCTATTTTGGTGCCTGTAGGTTAGGCCTTGTGTTTTGGGTTCTTGGATTGATGATATAATTTTCCTAGTTTGCACCTCTTGGTGTGGCGCTCACACTGTGACATGGCAGGTAAATTCATGCTGACTTGAAAATATACTGAAAAGATCCCTTTAAAGGACCTACTACACAGGAAATGTCTTACTGATCACAGGACGTGAAACAATTTGCAGAAGCATTCATTTTCTATGCTTATCAGAGGGGTCTGTAATAACCATGAACAAGCAAGACCATTCATTTACAGGTTCCTACAACCTCTGTAGCAAAGGTGATGACGGAGCTACGCTATAAAAATCTGGACCACTCTCTGTTACTTTTGCAGCATGTTCCTCAGTTGTCTCAGCTTAGCACAGTCAGCCAGGGGCCTCATGTAGTAAAGCACTAGCTATCAATGTATTTATATGTATATTTAAAAAAAAATCAGCATTGAACTGATGGATTAATTTTAGCCATTAAATAGGTGCTTGTATACAATGCAGTATATTGGGAGCATAATATACAGAATGTGTGGTTAAGCCCCTGTAAAAGTTGCAGGTCTGCAGAAGAAGAAGAAAACTTTGCGAAAAAGGCCTTGGTAGGAAACAGATAAGACCGAGACTCCAGGGAGAGGCCTGAAACTCTGCTCCGGTGCCTTTGTGTGCACTGCAGGAATGTGCTTGCTTTTCATTTTACTTTTTTTTTGTGTGTCAAGCACACTGGCTTGCAAGCGTATCTTAAGCCATGCAGGGTCAGGGCAAACAGAGAACTGCATTCATGAATAGATCAAGTTTATGTGAGAATCTGCTCCTCCGGTGCCCTCGATTTCCATATGAATTGTTAATAAAATCTCAGGCTGAAAGCACATGATCACATCAGTGGGGAAGTCATGCAGAGAATCCCCCTAGCTCTATCTTTCTCATCCCCCTTTCTGTATTCGTGGGAATTAAGCCTTGTAACCCCTCCCAAATGAACCCCCTTCCGTCTTCAACAGCATCCCAACACCTGATCACCGGGGAACAGATTGCAAAATCTGCTGGAGCACAAAGGGAACATGATGGTAATGAGTCTCACCTGCCTAGCAGTTGGCCATCACAGACACCTTCAACCAGAGAGAATGATAAGATGGGAGGACAATGCCTCGAACAGCTGATGCGAGTGGCTAAATGACTTTCCCACAGCTTCTTGACATTGGGTGAACTAAGGAGCAGCCAAGACAATGAGAGGTCATACATAGAGTGAAGAACAGAACCCACTGCAATTAATGTTATCTTCCCATGGAAATGCAGGGACAAGGAAGCACGTCTGCTTGTATATTCTACCGTAGCTCCTTTCAAACTAATCTCATGCTGGACAATGGTGTGCCACAATTATTAATGATAATCTAGCCTATGTAGCTCATTACTAAATACAATCCTAGCTTGATTTTTTCTTCCCTTAAAAATAAAAATATAAAATCTTTCCTTTAAACATAAGATAATACAAGATAATGATCAATATACTTTACAATTTGTAATACAGAAATGAATAAATATTTTTTGATTTAAAGGGGCATATTTATAAAGCAGTGGAAGTGACTTCGGACAAACATTTACTGGAGGTGAATCAATCACTTAAAAATAAAAAAACATGCATTTAATGTTTGGTGAATGTCAGATTCACTGCTTTATAAATATACCCCAATGTGTTGAAGTTTTATTAAGAGAGCCAGCCAAAAAAAGTGATATCTTGTTTCTAAGTGGTGATATTCTAGCTCTTCCTTCTCTTACCACACACATATTGGAATCTCTGCACATTTTAGAAAATGTTATTTCATAAACTAAATGAAAGCGGTAGTAAACTCTACATTTACGATTGTCCCGAATTAAAGAAACAATGCACATATGGATATGCTCAGAATTACACTGACCTCCGCCGTTAAGTAGAAATCAAGCAATGTTTCTTTAATGGTGTGTCCGACGCATTCACAGATTTTATTATTATTATACAGGATTTATATAGCGCCAACAGTTTACACAGCGCTTTACAATATAAAAGTGGGTACAATACAGGTACAATACAATAGAATACAAAAGGATTAAGAGGACCCTGCTCAGAAGAGCTTACAATCTAATTTGGCCCTATTTATGGCATGCTCAATGTGCCGTCAGTTAATGAATGCAGATGCCATGCCCCCGTCATCACTGCTATGCAATCCTGAGAGTCGACCCACAAGTGAAACAACCCATGTTACTTGCAACATCACAAGGGGTGTAAACATCGGAGCGGAGCAGGGGACTCAGAGTGAAGGAGATCCACTATTGTCTCTAAAACACATTACAACCACAAAAATGTAAATATCCATAAAGTGTATTGTTTACTGTCATGTCTGGCCATGACGGAAAGAAATGGTGGAAGGAAATTACACTTGTGAGGCGGAAGACAATAGATAACATGGTTGGGGGAATATGAAAAATAAAACAAGCTGCAAAACAAGAAAGAGGCAAACTAGGAGGAGAAGTATTGCATACTGCCTTTAATAATATTAAGAGTGACTGAGTTTACTACCGCTTTAACAAGAGAGATGAGAAACCCATCATAATGGTTTTGGGAATACTTGGAAAATAAGGTGCACAAATCTTAGTAGTGGAGTCTCCAAAAGATAAAACAAACCTTTTGGAGGTAGTTTAATTAGCCAGCCTTTAGAAAGAAAAATAACCCGAAATATCAATTTTAGTAAATTATTTATGATCAGAGACAATCCTGGGTCTTTATCACTGACAATACAAGTGCAAGCCCACTATAATTTATTTTATATTATTTAAATGTAGTAAAGACAGGTGTTATTACCCTTTTCATAATAATACATGGATGTAGTATTAAAACCCAATTCACTCATTCTTTTCTCTCTGGAGCTGTCCCCCACCATCATTTTTATTACCACTGCTAGATTTTGTGAATGGAGAATGTCATTGACCATTCCATGGACCATGGAGAGGTAGCAACACAGCGCCCTGCAACCACGGTGTAAATATTAGCGTTGCCCTCTGCACCAGTCATGACTGCCCACAGTCCCAGATAAATTAAAAAAGGAAAAGTGCCCTGTATATCCTGTGACCTGTCTAAAGTAAGTATAACGCAAAATAGTAGAGGAGGATAAAGGGCTCCAGAGGAGTGCAGTGGGAGCTTGGAGTTAAGCTTTAAATTTGAAAGGTGAGGGTCTCCACATTAAAGAAAATGTGTACACCTCAGACTTACAGTATCTCTACCCTTTATCAACAACTGTTAACAAAACCTGGTTGTAATCTCCCAACCTATACACATAAATGGGAAACAGACCTTGGAATTCCTACATTTGCAGGCAGACTGGATGACAATATGGACTAACACCAAATCCTCATTCCAAAACATCACAGCTTTGGAATAAAAACTATAAATGTATGATGTTTTGGTATCTAGTACCCACCAGAATTTCTAAATGTTCCCCATTATTCACCTGCCTTTTCCTCGGTTGTGGAAACTCAGGCACCCACCACCATATCTGGTGGTCCTACCCATAGTTAGCTAATTTTGGGTGGACAGCTTTTAGATCCTCTCCACCCCGTGTGCACAATATTTTGCCCCTAACCCATTAATGGTTCTTATTAACCCAAAAACTGCTTATCATACTATGAACCAGCTCCCTTTGTTACAGCAAGTAATAGCAGCCCCTAAACAGCGCATACTCTGCTCATGGAAATCTCCCCAACTGAACTTGGTTGAAGTTAAGTATAGAATAACACTAGATATGGTCCAAGCTAAAGTCGAGGCTATTATCAGAGATAAAGTTCATACTCCTCCTACAGAACCACTCTCCTAAGAAACCATATTTCCTTAGCAATCAAAGTCCACGAGTTTTAATTAATAAAGGCAAATGGGCAGCTTACTTTGTGAGGGAATTTGCAATACGCACTGGATTTTTTCCCTTAGAATAATGAATGAGGTGAAGCTCTTCTGACTTTCATTATCCAATCATGTACAAGCAAAAGTTCAGTTTTCTTTTATTTTTTTATACCTGTATCTACAAAGTAAATTCTCACTACATTCACTGAGCTAAAGATCAAATTCCCTTGCAAAGTGAACATCCTATTTGCCTTTAGTAAATTAATCCCCACGCCTCTCTGATATGTCAGCAGGAAGAAAGGCACATTTATCATAACCCCAATACCAAATGAATTATCAACAACCGACTCTCTTCCCCAATATCAATGTCCAGAGGCACCAGGCAAGGCTGCCCACTTTCCCCTATTCTTTTTAACCTTGCGCTGGCTCCCCTCCTTCACCTCTTAAAGCTTCAACACACTTGCCAAGGTATAGCTATTGGCAACAAAATTATTAAAATCTTTTTTTTGTTTCCCATCAAGAATCTTTCCTTCCCAGTATAATGTCCCTCGTTAAAGCATTTGTTCTGATCTCAGGTTACTTGATCAATGTAAACAAGTAAAAAGCTCTCTATCTAACCAACCACCTTAAGCCTTCTTAGAGCAATCTCTATCCTTTTATTTAGTGCAGTGAAAACATTCTTTGAAGTCTGGTCTTCGCATGCATAAAGAACTCTTGCGTACAGAGGTGTCAGCGAATCTCCTCTTGTACTACACACGGTTGGCATGGCATAAAAATATGCACGTGTTCCATGCTAAATAACCATGCATCACTCATTCTTCCTTATGGAACAACCTGGACCAGGACTGGGGAGACACTTTAGATACACTTTTGGGATATCCTAATCCAGGTGCTCTATACAATTTCTTCAGACAACCGCTGGACTACACCTTTTCAACGACTGATCTTCACAATGGACTAAGAATTTTCCCCAACTTTGAACTGGCACTCTCTTAAAACTATTATGTTTATCTTGGGCCACACTCAAAGCCCCAATGTACCCCAAAATGATGCTTTGACTTTTCCATCATTCTTATATATCCCCATTTTGCTCCTAACTTATGGGTCCAAGCTCCTCTTCTTGCTGCCCGAAATGTGAAATTAGATGCTGTCATGTTCCAAACCTTGTGGGCATGCCCCAGGATTAAACATTTTTGGAACAAAGTGGTGCATTATGCCACCACATACCTAGTGAACCAATTACCCCTAACTCCTGAATGGGCCTTTTTTAGCCTACTCTACATCCCAAGTATTACAATTTCAAGGGGCTGCAAAAAACTCCTCCTTATCATATCTCTTGTGTCAGAAAGCCATTCTACATACGTGAATTTACCCTGAACTCCCCACTATTTCTTTGTTTAACCACTTCCCTCCCGGCCTATAGCAGAATGACAGCCGGATGGTGGTTGCGTTATCCTGACTGGACGTTATATGATGTCCAGCAGCATAAGCCGCAATTGCGCGACTGTGGGGGTGCACAGTGCGGCGATCGGTGGTGTGATGTGTCACTCTGGCACACCGCAACTCCGATTGTAGTAAACAGCCTCTGACGGAGGTTCTTTACCACGTGATCAGCTGTGACCAATCACAACTGATCACAGTGTGTAACCAGGAAGTGACGGTAAATGGCTTTCCTAGATTTGCGCTGGCAGAGAGAGACGATCGTTGGCTCTCCTGTCAGAGGGGGGTCTGCGCATTGATTATCAGCGCAGCCCCCATCAGAGGTGCCCACCACAATACCAATCAATGCCCAACAGCTGCCAGTCATTGCCCACCAATGTGCCAGTCAGTATATCAGTGCTGCCTATCGGTGCCCATCAGTGCTGCATATCAGTGCCGGCTATCAGTGCCCATCAATTCTACATATTAGTGCCTCCTCGTCAGTGCCCATCAGTGCCAACTTATCAGTGCCAACTCATCAGTGCCCATCAGTGCTGCCTCATCATTGTCCGTCAATGAAGGAGAAAACAAAATGTTATAACAGAAACCAAGAAAAACTTGTTTTTCAAAAATGTCAGCCTTTTTTAGTTTGTTTAGCAAAAAATGAAAACCTCAGTGGTGAACAAATACCACCAAAAGAAAGCTCTATTTGTGCGAAGAAAATGATAAAAATTTAGTTTGGGTACACTGTTGCATGACTGCGTAATTGTCATTCAAAGTGCGACAGCGCTGAAAGCTGAAATATTTTCCTGGGCAGGAAGGGGGAAAAGTGCCCTGTATTGAAGTTATCCTAGGGTTTTCACATGGAATAGGTGGAGGCCTCCTTACATAAGGAATTAAGGGTCCAAAAAGTCTTTGATTTTTGGGAATCTTTCATCCAAACCTTACCCATAGATACCCAACAATCTATAATGTGTTTTCAATATACTCAATTGTATCAACTAAGACTCTAAACCAATGACCCCCTCAATTGACACTCCATATTCCATTCAAACTGAACTATAGCTCTTAATCCAAAGATTGAGTCCTCCTCTCTTTTTATTTCACTTGTTACTTATTATACGGACTGTCATCCATTCAAATGTTTATTAATCTCCATCCCTAGATCCAGCATTGCTAGTTTGTTTTCAAATTATACTAACAAACTGCTCATTGTTTTTCTTACATTGTCTTATTGGCCAAATGTTTCGGCCACTTTTATTGCTAACCAAAGTCTCGCATCAAAATAAAAATATTAAAAAAAAGCAGGAAGAAAAGCTCATCTCCATGATGCAAAATAAAGTTCCTATCTGTTCTACTGTAAGTAAGCTGTACAGTAAGACATTGTGGTGTAGCAGATGGGACAGTCATAGACACAAATTGCTCTAAGGGGTCAAACACTAAACTACATATCAGTTGCTCAAAAATTGGGGGGGGGTGTATTGCCTCAGACAAGGAAAGATACCG
The DNA here is from genome assembly GCA_018402905.1 of Glandirana rugosa. Taxonomy (NCBI): domain Eukaryota; kingdom Metazoa; phylum Chordata; class Amphibia; order Anura; family Ranidae; genus Glandirana; species Glandirana rugosa. The sequence continues at coordinate 159,941 of BLSH010049906.1, forward strand.
CTGCTCCAGGTAAGTTGAATCAAAGATCCGGAAGGACAGGTGCCCACCACAATAATCCAATTAAATGAAGAAAGTTGGCCGCACTCCACCACAAATCAAAATATAATGTTGTTTTATTGTACACAATCGACAACAGGACACAAAGACAAGCAGGCGAGGTTGACGCGTTTCACACTGTACTTCGTGCTTCCTCAAAACCTCAGCCTGCATTCAGAAAGTTCAACAGCTTTTTCATACAATAAAATGCTTTTCCATTGCCCTAGAATTCTTTATTAAATGATAACCTACAGTATGTTTATAACTGTGTTTGCCTACTAACTTAAGAGCAAGCTATGGCAAATACCATATTCTAAACAGTTTGTCAGCATATTTCCATCCAGGTGAAGTAGTCCCTAAACTCCCCATTACATTCCAACATCTTCTGTACACTACATTGTTGCTGATGTCATATAATTGTGCACGACTGTCTTATATCTGCTTTGAAAAGCCTAAGAAAGAAAGATTATCCAGATGCATCCATTCGGTGTGCCTGCCCACGTCCCCTTGTTAAGTAATTCCCAGGACTGCTTATCTCATAGCACTTATGATGAATATGTTCTGAGCACCTAAGTGGTTTCTGAAATGGATAATTCCAGCCATTTGCACAATAACAGAAGTTTACTCAACCTGTGTTTGCATTGCATTTACTGTACTTCTTATACATGACATACTTAGGAATAGATCTGTTATTGCCAAGGTTTAACTACAGTTCTTGCAGCTTATTATTGTTATAACTACAAACTAAGGTACAAGTTATACATGTACATGCCATTTATCAGTACTAGAAATACAGTTAAAGTCAAAGTTTAATAAAAACTTTTAAAAATAAGCACAAGGGATGGTACTTACATTTAATTTGAATTGTCCCTTGTGCTGCTAGCTGGTCCGGTAGTTGATATCTGAAGTCCCCTGCCCATACCTTGCAGCTGTAACCTTCCAGTGCTGCGATTAATACGAGCATTGGACCTGTGACAGGAACTCATTGTGAGTGCCAACTATGCCCACCCTTTTATAGAAGCTTTAATATAGCTTTCATCAATGAAAAACATTCTATGAATGGAGGAGGTGGACATCAGATTTGTACAGCTGTACATACAAAATGCATTTTCATTGAATCCATAAGCGAATGAAAGTGTTTTTATGTATCAATGTTATTAGCTTTGAATGCAGTCCATAGGGATAATTAGTATACATTGTTACTATTAGTATTAAATTCATGTGGATGGTGCTTGGAGGATATTATAGTTATATCAATTAGATGTAGATGTGATTTTGTATACAGTATATTCTATAAATATGATATCTTATTAGCAGGACTTCAACTGACCGAAAAACTCATAATATGAAAGCAAATGTAATTATCACATAACATATTTATCCATTTGCTTACTAGGCACTTAAACCCCCTTCCTGCCCGGGCCAATTTTCAGCTTTCGGCGATGTCGTACTTTGAATGACAATTGCGCGGTCATGCAACATTGTACCCAAATTACATTTTTAGCATTTTTTCACACACATTTTCATAGCTTGTTATAAAATTTTGCAAACAGGTAATTTTTCTCCTTCAGTGATGTGTGCTTATGAGGCTGCACTGATAGGACACTGATAGGCTGTACTGATGGGCACTGATAAGGCGGTACTAGTAGGCACTTATAGGTAGCACTGATGGGCACTGATGAGGTGGTACTGGTGAGCACTGATCAGGAGCCACTGATGAGGCTGCACTGATAGGCACTAATAGGTGGCACTGATGGGCACTGGTAGGCGGCACCAAAGGGCATTGATAGGTGGCACAGATGGGCACTGATAGGTGGCACTGATGGACAATAATAGGCACTGGTATGTGACACTGATCTGCAGCACTGATAGGTGGCACTGATGAGGCACTGATGGGCACTGATTGGCAAAACTGATGGGAACTAATAAATGGCCCGGTGGGCATTGATAGGTGGAACCTTTGAACACTGGTGGGTGGCACTGGGGGGCATTGATAGGTGGCACTAGTGGGCACTGGTAGGTGGCACTGGTGGGCACTGCTTAGCAGCAGTGGGTGTGGAGTGTGCAGGACCTATGCCCCGTTTACACAAGTTGGTAATCTGCTTTTTTTTTCTGACAACGTGGGGAAAACAGAAGCAGATGACTGGCTTCTGTGTACATCACATGATCAGCTGTCAGGTGGTAAGGGGCCGGACTCGATGATCACAGAGGGCAGGGGGCACACAGGCAGCACATGCACAGGAGGACGTACACGGACGCCCTCCCGGCAATTTAGGTCCACGCTGTAGCCATCTTTAGGCAATAGCGCGGACGAGAAGAGGTTAAACAGGGTTCACAGAATCTTGTTAATGTTGTTCATTACTAACCTCAATGAACTTTAATAAGGTGCATGAAGACATACTATTTACATAAAAATAATACATTGTGGTAACAAAATAGATAAGTTAACAAAAAATCAATTTTGGCGCAGCTTTGCCAAATATTTTATGTTGATGACCCTGT
>BLSH010049906.1:170399-193358 GCA_018402905.1 Glandirana rugosa
TGTCGGTCATAGTGTCATACGTCGGTCATGTGTCCATAACGTCGGCCATGTGTCCATAACGTCGGCCATGTGTCCATAACGTCGGTCATGGGTCGTGTCGTCTTACCTTGGAGTCCCCTTAGTCCGGCGAGAGAGAGTGTGCCGAGAGTACGTCCTTATTGTCTGTACGCACTACCTGTGAAGGTCAGGTTCGTGGTCGTACTGGCGGTCAGGGCGGGGGCGCTGGACTGGTTAGTCACTTACCGACCTCCGGTCACTGACTCCGGTATTGGTTAGTCACATAGATACACGCGAAGCCACCGCGTGTATCTAAGTGAAATTTCCGGCTGGTTACCCGAAACCCTGAACGACCGTTTTCTGAACGACAGTCTCTGTACCAAAGTTCCATTCTGCTGTGCTGGGTACTGGCTGCAATACCTGTGTACCGGCTGCAATACCTGTGTACCGGCTGCAATACCTGTGTACTGGCTGCATACTGTGATACTGGCTGTATACTGTGATACTGGCTGCAATACCTGTGTACTGGCTGTATACTGTGATATTGGCTGCAATACCTGTGTGCTGGCTGCATACTGTGATACTGGCTGCAATACCTGTGTACTGGCTGCATACTGTGATACTGGCTGCAATACCTGTGTATTGGCTGCAATACCTGTGTACTGGCTGCAATACCTGTGTACTGGCTGTATACTGTGATACTCGCTGCAATACCTGTGTACTGGCTGCAATACATGTGTACTGGCTGTATACTGTGATACTGGCTGCAAAATCTGTGTACTGGCTGCAATACCTGTGTACTGGCTATATACTGTGATACTGGCTGCAATACCTGTGTACTGGCTGCAATACCTGTGTACAGGCTGCATACTGTGTTACTGGCTGCAATATACCCCACCTGTGATGCTGAGCTGTATACTGTGTCCTGTGATACTGAGCTGTATTCTCCTGACACAATATGTGGAATACAGGGGACAAAGTGGGTGGATTCTATATGGGTGGGGCTTATGAAAAGCTGTCACTGTCAAAAAGGAATGACACCCCCCCATCCTAAAACTTCACCAGCCCCCACTGTTATTATACAGGAATTATATAGCACCAACAGTTTAAGCAGCACTTTATGTTGAATTGCATGTCTTGTTAATTTGATTTGCATTTTTTTTTTGTTTACAAACTGTTGTTTTATTAGAGTATAGACAATACAAAATATGTACTTGATTTGCATTTTAACTGGCAAGTTGTACACTTGCAGAGCACTTGAAGCACAAGTTCTAGTTGACACTTTTCCATAATGTAGCAAATTTGCGTGGCAAGTCTCTAGCAAGAGCAACGTTGCAGTGGTGAGTTTACAGCTCTGCAAGTCTACAGCATGAAAATTCAGCCACAGTGACCCCTGTGGTGGGATGACTATTGTACAACATTACTGAACCAGAACTTGCAGCAGACTTGCAGAATGTTTGCAAAGAAAGTTGATCACAACTTGTGAAGCCTGACAAGTCTAGCAAAAGCTTAGCAAGTCATTTTCGAATTTGCAGCACAATTGCTTGCCATCTGGGTTTTTGTCCAAACTACGAGCATTAGTGCATAGGACATGACAAACAATGCTACCTACTGCTTTATATTATTATTATATTATTTTTTTTGGTGACAGGGTGAATCTTCCTCAGAAACTATACAGACAGCAATAAAAACCTTATTGAGGTACTAGCACCTTCACCATCCTATCCAGAAATTTTAAAAAATCGTTTAGGTTTAGATGCACTTAAAAGTCTTTTTTTGGTGGGTTACAACCTCTGGCAAGTCCCCCTTGGGGACACCGACAGCAAAGAAATCCCTCTCCATCCTTAATCTAAAACGAAATTAAAGAAATAATGAAATTCCAGTGTAATGTGGGAAACCTTTTGGTGTTTTTTTTAATCCTGCAAAATAAGCAAGCTATATTCATTCCTTCAGACACAACAGTTCCTTCTAGTATGATAATACTGGGGCTTATTGTTAAAAACCAATGTAAGAAGAATTTATAGCAACCAATGCAGTGACAGCTGCACTAATAAAGAAAAATCAAGCAGATTTGACCAGTTACTATCAGCAACAGCTCTGCATTATGTTGCTTCACTGTCTATTAATCATTTCCAATGTAAACACATTTATGCAAAAAATTAACTTTCCGATTCATTTTGCTTGACAAATGTTAGAACATTTAAAGTAACAGCTGTGCAGAAAAATACAATTTATATTACAATGAAAACATCATAAAATGTTTTAGATCTCCAAAGAAAATCACATTTTCGTGTCTGGCATTTAAAGTTCCATTCCTCCACAGCAGATACAGAGACTGCCATACTTCACGCATACTGCAAGAAGCTTCACTAACAACATTACATAACTTCACAAGCTTATTCAAAATGCAGTTTTAGAGTAAAGTTTATGTAATACTCAGAAGCTACTTACCAACTCGATTGTTTCCTCCTGTTGCTTGTACATCATTCCATCCTACAACAAACATACAGCATATAATTAAATTTCCAGGATATATGGGAGCTTCATTTTTAGGGCATTAACATACGATTGTTGAATTAAATTATTAAAGAGTTACTAAACCCAGGAGCCTGCATTCACTATATCTGGTCTCCAGTACACAGAACATAGAAATGCAATTAAACGGCTAAATACCTTTTCTCATCAGCAGTATATAGCAGTCTTGTCACTTATATCAGTTCCTGGTGAAGCTTGTAGGAGTTTTCATACTGCACTGAGCTGTCCTATGAGGCTGCGGGTCTCCTGACCCTCTGTCTGGACAGTGCTGATTGGCCCTGTGCTGATCACATGCACTCTCCCAAGAAAGTAAAAAAAACCTCTCTTGCAATACACGCCAAACTGAGCATGTGCAGCCTGACAAAGGCTCTGTCTTATCCAGACTTGTCCAAGGGGACAGTGCAGGGAGGGTAGGATCTGTGCATACAAGATCAAGCAGCTGAGTATAACAAGCATGCTTTACTGCATATACACACTGATTTTACTGTTGTGGGTTTAGTAACACTTTAACTTAAAAAAAAAAAACCTTTCTCAAAGCTGATCTGCAGGTAAGCAGCTTAATATTACACAACTGATATGAATACAGTATGCTTTTGTAATTCTTCTCAACCAGTCTTGTGATGCAGACACCACTGCTATATAACATAGCCAGATCAGGTCATGTCTAGGGTAGCCCATATCATTCTTCTACGGAAAGAAAAAAAAAAACACTAAATTCTCCCTATTATATTTTGACAGCAGGGAGACTTCTCCACAGTCAGAATACATCCGCACTGCCAGCTATAGGTGGTGGTGGTGAAAATCCAAAATGGAGGTTGTACAGAAGCCTTCACATATGAGGTGGATGGAGGAATCCCCCAGCAGGGCATCATTCCTACAAAGCGAGACCCACCAATTGGCTGCAGCTGCTGATCAAGAAACGTTTTCCTTCAACAGAAGTCGATCAAATGGTCTATAACTTCTTTTGAGTGGTGATGGACACACACAAATCGAAAAATGGCAGGTCCCTGCTGAACCAACTGAATTTTGATCAATGTTTGATCAGTTTTAGTCCATGCAAGAATTAAAAAAGCAGAATGGAACCGGGTTGAGGAAAATCTTACAATGCAGAGTTTATTATGTTTCCATTAGAGAATGGAAAGGCATGTAGAATAAGATAACTGTGTTAATATAGTGTCACAGGGTCAATGCTTTGTACTTTATCATTCAAGTCCTGATCTTGTTGCCATCTGTAAGGACAGTTCTTGGCTGAGTAGCCATTTCCCTTGTGTACTTATTAAACAGAACTTACAAATGTTACTAAAGTTACACTGTATTGTCAAAAGTATTAGGACGCCTGCCTTTACACGCACATGAACTTTAAAGGCATCCCAGTCTTAGTCCATAGGGTTCAATATTGAGTTGGCCCACCCTTTGCAGCTATAACATCTTCAACTCTTCCGGGAAGGCTGTCCACAAGGTTTAGGAGTGTCTATGGGAATGTTAGACCATCTTTCCAGAAGCGCATTTGTGAGGTCAGACACTGATGTTGGAGAAGGACTGACTTGCAGTCTCCGTTCATCCCAATGGTGTTCTATGGGTAGAAGCCTGACAGGCCAGTCAAGTTCCTCCACCCCAAACTTGCTCATCCACACTATATTGCCAAAAGTATTTGGCCACCCCCTCCAAATCATTTGGTGGAGGGGGGATTATGGGTGGGGGTGCCTATGATAAGGCTTACCTGTAGGTGCCCTGCATATCTCCTAAACCTGTACGGTTAGGAGATATGCAGTGTTGAAGCTGTGCCGACGTCATGTCGGCACATGCGCAGTGAAGGAATGGTGTGCGTGCCGTTTCTCCACTGCGACCGTGCCGTGATCGGCGGCTTCCGCGCGCATGCGCAGGAGTGACGTCACGCAACGCCGGCCAGAGGGGCAGAAGATGGACGCTGTCAGCAGAGGGGACAGCGCTGGATGTCGCTGGCTTCGTTTGCAGGTAAGTGGCACATAATGGGTTACTATGCGATGCATAGTAGCCCATTATGTTTCTACTTTACAGGGGGAACATAGAGGCAGTAAACTGGGTTTACTTCCTCTTTAAGCAAACCTGTACTCACATAAAATTGATGTGCAAATTATTATTATTATTGTTTTTATTATTTATTTTTGCGCAGCGCTTTACAAATAAACATATTCTGTCCAACCAACATCAAAAAATTCCTGCTCCTACCGTCACCAACAGATCAGAACTTTTAGCTACCAGCATCTACAAAATACTGTAATATTAAGTGAGCCTGTGTTTTATTCATCTAAAAAAATGTGTTCCCTTTAGATTGTAAGCTCTAACGAGCAGGGCCCTCTGATTCCTCCTGTATTGAGTTGTATTGTAATTGTACTGTCTGCCCTAATATTGTAAAGCACTGCGCAAACTGTCGGCGCTATATAAATCCTGTATAATAATAAATAATAATAATAGTGGTTCCAGCAGCAACCTAAGCCGGCCATAGATAGTTCAAATCTTCTCCAGTTCAGGAGGCAACAGACAAGATTCAAACCATTTATGGGAAGGCTGAATGTACCCAAGTTGATCAATTTATCAACTTGGGCACAACCAGCCTGCCGGATTTTACATGTGATTATTGCTGATGGCTTTTATAATTGCTAGCAATAAGCACTGTGTTCTCCGGGCTGGAAATCCCTCCAAAGTGAAGGAATCCCTGATTGACACCAGGGTCACCAGAGCTAGTGCCCCATTAGAAGATTTTTCCTTTGTTACTGTTCTCATGTCATACTAAAATTTGGGATTTTATTTTACTTTCACTTTTGATAATAACAGTAAACAGGATAAATAGAGAGGGTGAATCTCCCTAATTGGGGCGCAGACAGCAATAAAATACTTGACAGGTATTCTAATCTCTCTCACTCTAACTCTAAATACAAGTCTTTATACTTTAATTTACTCCACATCCTTCCACGTGACAGCCTTAGTTGTAGACCACTCAGGCACCCAGGGCTGTCACACGTGGTGGAAAGAGAGTTCTGGAGTCATGTGTAAGCATCAAGCTGTGACTAACGTTTCCTAACAGCGAACAGAATGTACAGAACTTTTCCTAACAGTGAACAGAAAATCAAGAAGTTTTTCTAACTGAACAGAAAATGGAAAACTTTTCATAACGAGTAGAAATTTGAATTTTTTTTCCAACTAAGCAGAAAGTGAAGAATATTTCTTGAGGCCTAGTTTACAGTTGGATTGAAATAGAGCGGTTAAGGAGAGTCTTTAAAGCATCTATCACATTGTTTTATGGTGACCTTACAGCTCCATACAAACAGGCGAGTTTTCATTGTTTTGCAGTGCACCGCAGCAAAAATTATATTGACTGTTCCAATCGACAGGCAGGCAATCCACTGAATGTGACCAATTCAAAAGAACGGGGCCACACCGCAAACGTGAGCTCACGGTTGCAGCATGGTATTCCTATTCAAAAACCCGGTTTGGCTGTCATAAAAAAATTAAAAAACAGGCATTTGGGAGGTGGTAGATTTGCCTTCTGATTGCCTGTTAGCTGTACTGTTCCGCAGTGGACTGCTTTTCAAAGACTGCGGCAAGTGTAAAGAAGCCCTAATAGTGAGCAAAATGTAAAGACATTTGGATAACAGTAAATAGAATTTAATAACTTTTCCGAACAGCGAGCAGCATGTGAAGAACATTGGCAGTCCCACTGCTGTCAATTGGGATGCAGCAGATACACAGGCATAGCCACTGCTCCCGAAGTGACATCCATGCGCAGCCGATGTGTCCTATGACCCTATTGACAGCAGTGGGACTGCCTGCATAGGGATGCATAAAAAACCTGTGCACCCTCATGCGGGTAAACACAGCCCTACATGGGCGTACCGTTATGTACTCTCCATGTGAACGAGGCCTAACAGTGAGCCTAACAGATGAACATGAGTGTGACCCAAACCTAGCCTATTTGCAGCTTGGTGAAAGGCCATAGAAATGCACCATTTTTCGAAAAAGAACACCACTACTGTGCACCACTTGACATGTGGCATACAAAAAGTTGTGCATTTTTTTCACGTTTAAACTTGGCTTGCCATTGGGAACTCATTTCAGTGCAACTGATCTGGCACAAAATGACTAATTTTTATTGAGGGTGTGGGTCATATTTATGATGGTTTGGTTTATTTAATTTAGAATCCTTCGTTTTCTTTGTATATAATTATATATTTGTGTACTGTCACTTTATGTTTTTATTTTACTTTTAGCCTGATGTTTTTCTTTAGAAAAAATTGTAGCTAATGAGGGGATGTTTTTGGCATGAGAACAAGTTTAGAGTAGTTTAGAAGGAGCTTCTGTAACCCTTCCAAGTCCATTACACTCTTAAAAACCACCAAAAACACATTAACTTTACATTTTGTATTGAGTCCAATGTATTTACCAAAAATGCCAAAATTCAGGCACAAGGTATGGCAAAAGTTCTGGGGCTGTGTGAGTCTGAAAATGACATAGTGACCAGAATGAATGTGAATCAATACAATCATGAATCATCAATACAGGTGAATGAGCAAGCTAGGTACACCAAAAAAATGGGAGGCAATCACAGTTTGCAAATATATACCTAGACCCCCTATACTTTAAATCAAGAGAAGACTACAAAAACCTGAAGCACCCAATTATTTTATTAGGTATCACTGGTATTCGGAATGTCATGTTGTAGACATCAGAATGAAATCTTGGTTTAATTAAACTGCAAATGGAAAACAAATCCAAAAATAGAATGGTGATCTGTAATTCACAGGATCTATCACCATCTAAATGTAAACATTCATTATGCAATCTACTGGGATTTCTCAAAAATGCTTGCTATTTTAATCAGAATACCATGCTGCTTAAGATATTCAGTCTTCAATTAAGGAGTGTGCCCACGGCTCGGGTGGACCCGATGTTCGCCGATGAGCTGCCAGAGTGAAAGAACGGGGAACCGCCAATGTAAACCTAGTGGTTCCCCGCTCTGTCAATGGGGACATAAGAGATCTACTGATCCCTGTCACTGGGATCAGTTAGATCTCTTATGCCCATAACAACCGAGCCCCCATACAGTTAGAACACACCCAGAGAACACAGTTAACCCCTAGATCCCCCTTGCAGGTTAACCCCTTCACTGCCAATGGCATTTACACAGTAATCAGTGCATTTTTATAGCACTGATCGCTGTATAAATGCCAATGGTCCATAAAAAGTGTCAAAATGGTCCGACATGTCCGCTACAATATCACAGTACCGCTAAAAATCGCAGATTGCCGACATTACTAGTAAAAAATAGTAAAAAAATAAAAACCCCAGAAATGGATTATCATCCGTAAACGCGGCAACTTTTGCACAAACCAATCAATAAGCGCCGATTGCGATTTTTTAAATCAAAAATATGAGGAAGAATATAAATCGGCCAAAACTGATGAAAAAAAAAATTTTATATATATATATATATATATATATATATATATATTTTTTTTGGATTTGAATTGTAGCAAAAAGTAAGAAATATTGTTTTTTTTTTTGCAAAATTGTCGCTCTTTCTTTGTTTATAGCGGCGATCGGAAATAACGCAGCGGTGATCAAATTCCACCAAAAGAAAGCTCTATTTGTGGGGAAAAAAAGGACGCAAATTTTGTTTGGGTACAACGTCGCACAACCGTGCAGTGCCGAATCGCAAAAAGTGCTCTGGTCCTAACCTGGGAAATCCTTGCGGGGCTGAAGTGGTTAATGAATCAGCCCCCAATGTGCTTATGTAGGATTCTTCCCCTGAATTGAGTTTGCCAGGCTTACAATACACAAAGCAAAATGCTAACTGCAGTGTGCGGAAACTAAAGCAGCCTGTCTTTGCCAGTGTTCCTAGGGGTTCCTTGAGCTGCGGCTGTTTGACCTCCCACATGTTGGGACCTGGATTGTTTGACAGAGCCAGCAGTGTAATGTTTTAGCTGCCTGTAAAAGTGGCATTCAGACCAGCACTGTAATTGGGGGGGGGGGGGGGCAGGGTGTTTTTTCTTGCCAATGTAAGGTGAATTCGTGCCTCTGACTCTCAATAAAATATTTTTCAGGGGTTTTCTGAGAGCTGAGTAGTAGTTCAAGGTTTCATAGAAAAGTGATGGCAGAAAAAGACGGATTAGTCCATCAAGTCTGCCCATTTTTTTTTTCTTTTGTTTTTTTTTTTTTCTCTTTCTTTTATTTTTTGTTTTTTTGGGGTTTTTTTTTCGTTAACTTTGTTGTCTGGCTATAGATTTATGTTTATCCCAAGCATGTTTGAAGCCATTTACTGTTGACTGTCTCACTACCTCTGCTGGTAATTTATTCCGAACATCAACTTTCAGTAAAATAATAGTTTAGTTCCCTTGGTGTAAAAAAGTTGTCCTATTGCAACCAATTACAATCCAGGCTGTTTGCATTTCAATAAAGTATATTCTGATTAATTGCCATGGTTTATGACACTTTACTCTTAACTATTTATTGAATAAGCCTGTTGGGTTTTTTGCAATAAAGGAAACCAGTAAATGGGGATAATAGACCTGTCCAAAGAATTGCACTGGGGTCCCTAAAAATGCAGCCATTCCTGTGTGGAGAGCGGTAAGTTCTGGTCGCCTAAACTCATATTCATAAGTAATACAACCAGTCAAAAAATTATTAGATAGCAGCGGAGTGGTTAAAGTGGCTGTTAACCCAACGTCATATAATCCTGTATGTTTCCTAACGATAGGTGCTCCTGTGTAGTGTTTTATTAAAAAAAAAAATTGCCCAATTATACCTTATCTCGGCCCTCACATGATCGGCTGGCTCTCTCCTCTCCCTGTCTGACAGATGCAGTGGGCGGGGCCGAGATTCCCCCTCTGACGTCAGTCAGGATGGGAGAAGGAGAGGAGGAGAGAGACGGCCGATCACGTAAGCGCCGATTGGAGCTCTGAGATAAGGTATAATTGTAATTTTTTTATAAAACACGACACAAGAGCACCTATCGTTAGGAAACAGAGGATTATATAGAACATTAAATGTCATTTCAGTAGCAGAAGGGGAGGGGGTGGACCCTATCACAGGAGCTGACAGGCAAGGAGGGGGGAGAGGAGGACTCAGCGGATAATGGAGGCTTGTAAACTGACCACGGTGTCAGGGCTCAGCAGCCATGATACACAGTGGTCAGGTTACAAAGGTGAGAGCAGTAACTGTCAGGATCAGCCAGGTATTTCAGGTGATACAGGGGGCCAAATGACACAACACAAGCACTGTGCTGTGTATAATGCTTTATAGAATCAGGATCCATTTTTTTAGGGTAACAAACACTTTAAAAACTTAGCGATACCATCCAAATTTTGGAAGTACTTGTAATCGACCACAAATACTGGAAAAACTGTAAAACCAATTTAAAGTGGAATTAAACCCCAAACCAAAAATGTAATATATTACAGCTTACCAATCAATTAGATGCGGTGGCTGCATTTTTTTTATTTTTTAGGACACATTAAAGCCAAACTCCAGCTAACACTTTATAAGCAGTTACAGTAAACACTCTTCTCTTTGGAATAAAGGTTTACCTAAATGTATCAAAGCTAATCATTGTAAGCAACCCTGTCAGTGGTAAATGGTTAGTCTTAACCCTGTAATCAATACATCTGATAGCCCTGTCCTTTTATGGTAGCCTTACACCATAAGATCATGACCTCAAACACATTTTTCTTACAGAAAGGAGAATTTTGACTAAAGCTCATTTGGCTGTACTTCTCCAGTAGGTCACAGTAGTGCAGTTCATTCTGCACTCCTGTGGCCCATTTTTAGCCAACAGAAAGCTGGGTGGGCAGCACATGCCTGGATTTGCCCTGTCTGTTCTTTTTGCTGGTAAGCATGGCTGGTCAAATATATAACAAACAAAGGTTGAACACCAGAGAAACAGACACTCAGGGTCAGTGGCGACTGGTGTTTTTTTTTTTGGAGGGGGTAGCAAACAATCTACCTGCCGCCACCCTCTCCCCCTGGTCAGGTCAGCCGCACTTATCCCAACGTTCCAGGTGGTGGCGGCTTCTCTCTGGGCTGCAGACAGCTGCTTCCTCGCTTTCACTTCGTCTCCTCCTCCTGGCGGCCAATCTGATCGGATCTCCTTTTCGGCCAGTCGGGTGATGTGTCCTTCCTGAGTGGCCAGGAAGAGAATCAGTGTTATAACAACGAATATCAATTCGCTATTGTCACAGAACTGGGTGGGCTCGGGGCGGCAGACCTTTTTAGGACATGCCCCTTCGACAGAAACTGGTAAAACAGTCGGCTTCTGTCAGACCGGCTGCAATACACACGGGCCGAATGTCAGGCAGTTTCTATTGACCTGGCTGATGCTGCCCTATGCTGGCCCGTGTGTACTAGGCTTTCAGAGAAGGCGACGTAAGCACTATACACGAGGACAGGCAGCTTCTACCTTTTGCTCCCAGGGTAGCTCCTGCCTGTCATTGGCCAGGAACAGCACAAGACAACAAAGTGAGCTTTAGGTAAGAAAAAGTAAATTTCTGAGTGCTGATGAGTAGTTACCGCATTAACCTTGCTCAGAGGTGCTCTTTGGGTTTTGTACTATTGTGCGTTGCACAAGGTGATTAGATTTCAATTACTGATTTTATTATCTACATAAATGTATCTGATTCAGGAGCAAAACATTTTATCTTCACCACAGAACACAAATCCCGAGTGTTCCTCTTGGGGCTCTTCTAGAATTATTCATCCTGTCTAGACTTGGCCTAATTGCCATTCATCTCCATATTTCAAGTACAATAAATGCAGGGCATCCTGCTTATATTTAACACCTTCATCAACATATGACCTTCAATTTAATGTAATTGTAAAGATCTGCATTGAATGTGTGACATATACTAACCACCCAACAATGAAATAATAGCTTTTATTGTGCTTGTAGACACTACATGGGGCCAATTTGTATGCATCACGTGCACGCTAGCATATTAAAACAATGCTAATGAAGCTGCCTTTCCAACTTTAAGCACTCTCTGCTTTATGTAGTGGGTTTAACATGTGTATCCGATGGTTGATACACTAAGTGTGCGCTTGGTTATGTGTGTTTCTTCATTTTATATGCCCACCACATTATAGAATATATGGTAAATCTCAGTTTAAGTTGATATACAGCTAAGGCTTGATGTAAGAGAGCAAACGTCATTGAAGTCTATGACATGAGTTTTATCTTCACTAACCATTTTAAAACAATTTAACATTTTTGGGCAGATGCGGGCCACTCACTTCTTTAACCACTTCAGCTCCAGAAGATTTACACCCCTTCATGACCAGACCATTTTTTTGTGCAATACGGCACTGCATAACTTTAAAGCGGAGTTCCACCCAAAAGTAGAACTTCCGTTTTAAGTGACGGTGACCCCCTGACAAGCCACAATCATTTTATTTTGGGGGGGTATCCAGCTCCCACTTCCTCTCCTGGCGCCGAAAACCCGGAAGGAAGTTCACCTCTCCCCCCTCCCTCTCGGCGATCTTCTGGGACACATCACAGGTCCCAGAAGCAGGGCCCACCCTACCGTGGGTCCATTGGACCCAGGCAGCACTTTGACAGGGGCAGCAAATTGAACCACGTCTGCCTCTCCTTCTCTTCTTTTTACCCAGCAAATTGACGACCAAGATTTCTTTTTGTCGTGTTTTGTGTATGTTGATGACAACTGCCCCCTGGGCCGCTCCACCTGCCCCTATACTACCCTAGCCTGCCCTATACTGCCTTAGCCTGTCCATATACTACCCTAGCCCACCCCTATATTGCCCTACCCTGTCTATATACTACCCTAGCCTGTGTATATACTGCCCTAGCCTGTCCATTTACGACCCTAGCCTCTCAATATACTACCCTAGCCTGTCAATATACCACCCTAGCCTGTCGCTTCAGCTTTGTGTTAAAAATTATACCCCATGTAGCTTTAGCCATGTTTCAAAGCCTCTTCAACGCCTCCATACAAGTCTATAACAAAGCTTGTTTAAAGCTCGCTTGAAGCACCTGCAGCTTTTCAGAGGCTGTAATTCAACTTTAGCTTCACTTTGTTTTTGAGAAATTGCAGGTGTGAGATATCAACAAACACACAGGGTATCGGCCAAGCTTCAACAAAGCTTCAAAAGAGCCTCATCGAAGCAACACCGAAGCCTCGTTAAAGCACCACCGAGCCTCAAAAACACATAAGCGCTTGTTGAAGCATTAGGGGCTTTAATGTGCGTTGAAGCCAAAGCAAGTGTAAACGAGCCCTAACAATTCCCCAGCATTTGATACATGCAGTACAATCCTTAACCACTTTACCAATTACCTCCTGGTGCCCCCTCAGCAAGCTGTGTGCGGAGGGAGCACCCCATGCAGGCACGCTCCCACGCCAGGCTGTGTGCATTCATAGACACACACAGAGCCGGTAAGTCATGCCCCTGCTCTCTTCTCACCAGAGTTTGACTGACCCTATGCCTATGGCTCCTGCTGCTGCATGTGTCATTTGTGAGACCGGGAAGAGAAGAAAGCAGTGCTGCAGCTGGCACAGTGCTGAATCAGTAAGAGGAGTCAAGTAAATGTTTAGGGATGAGGGGATGGGGAACAGGTAGTGGGGTGTTTTTTTTTACCATAATGCATAGGTGCATTAAAGTAAAAAGCATTTAGACTTTAGAACCACTTAAAGATGTATCATTACACACCTGTATTTAGTGGAGGTTTCACTTTGCTTTGCATTTTGAGGGACAATGTGTATGAGAGGTCACAGGCTTTTCATGCTAACAGTTATCCCCTTGGATATTGGAAGGCCAGGATGAAAAACATGGTTATGGTAAAACTTCTTTGGTCTTTATATAGCTGCTTCTTTTGTTCCACACACAATAAAGTCATTTATTATGAGAGCTGTAAGTCCTTGGCTTTCAGATTTAGCCTTGCCCATTACTTGATGGCCATAAGCAGCAATTAAAATGCATCTAAACCACTGCAAAAAAATGTTTATATTGCACCTTACTAATCTCCTTAGATGTGATGGCTGCATTCATTTTCTTTTTTTTTTTCTTTCATCTTAATGTGGTAATCTTGCCAAGAACACACTTCCTGTCCTGGGGTGACAACACCCACTTACTGTACTTTATCTATAAAGTGGCAGCATTGTCACCAATACTCTGACTCCTGATTTGGAGTACAAACACCTCCATCTCCTCATCTCCATTTCATACTGTAGATGGAAGTTGTTTTGTAGTTCACAGAAGATAGTTGGAAAGGCTGATAAAACTGTTTGAAATTTTAGTTCTGTGCACAGGAAGTTACAAGGATACAAGATTTCTAATAGGATCAACATGAATTTCTCAGTAGTTCAGTAAAAGTGAGGTTGTCCTTTAAGAGATAAAATCAATGGTGCTTTGGAGCATTCTGACAGATCAAAAGGGTTAAACATTGTAGTACATCAAAGTCATACAAATGACTGTTTGAGCATAGATGTTGTACTGTCAGAGTTCACCTGGAGCAACAAGTGCCTGTTTGCAAGTAGTAAGGTTCCTTCATGATACCATGGGATGCCCATTAACCCTACACCTCAGACAATGACAGTTAGGACTGTACCCCAACCCCTATTTGAATTTATAAAAATGTTTTTACACTAAACCTTGTTCATTGCAAGAAAATTAATAGCACAGTGTTCGATGAGGGCCCTTCCTCTAATGCTTGGCTCCTGGTTTTAGGACATAAATTCTACCCTGTTGTACAAAAAGCTTATCTATATTTATACAGGTTGTCCATCCAAATATAGCAAAAATATGGGATTGATGGCTACAGTATCTGGGCACACGAGAATGATCCCCTCCAAAAGTGTGCTGCTCTAGCTCTATGGGTGTTGCCCAGTTTGCTAAGGCTATTCCAGCCTAAAGTTTCCTATGTTTTGATGTAAGCATTAATTAAGTACCCAGGATTCCATTATTATGTCACCCCACTTCATCGCCCCTACTCCATCTTTGGTAAAGACACACTATATTGTCAAAAATATTGGGACTTCTGCCTTTAGGTGCACATGAACTTTAATGGCATCCTAGTCTAGGTCCGTAGGGTAAAATATTGAGTTGGTCTACCCTTTGCAACTATAACAGCTTCAACTCCTTTGGGAAGGTTGTCCACAAGGTTTAGGAGTGTGTCTATGAGAATGTTTGACCATTCTTCTAGAAGCGCATTTGTGAGGTCAGGCACAGATGCTGGACAATAGGCCTGTCTTGCAGTCTCTGCACTAATTCATCCCAAAAGTGTTCTATCGGGTTGAGGTCAGGACAGTCAAGTTCCTCCACCTCAAACTCACTCATCCATGTTTTTATGGACCTTGCTTGTTGCACTGGTTGTGCACTCATTTGGTGGAGGGGGGATTATAGTGTGGGGTTGTTTTTCAGGGGTTGGGCTTAGCCCCTTAGTTCCAGTGAAGGGAACTCTTAAGGCATCAGCAAACCAAGACATTTTGACAATTTCATGCTCCCAACTTTGTGGGAACAGTTTGGGGATGGCCACTACCTGTTCCAACTGCGCACCAGTGTACAAAGCAAGGTCCATAAAGACATGGATGAGCGAGTCTGGGGTGGAGGAACTTGACTGGCGTGCACAGAGTCCTGACCTCAACCCAATAGAATACCTATGGGATTAATTAGAGTGGAGACTGCGAGCCAGATCTTCTCATCCACATAAGTGCCTGACCTCGCAAATGCATTTATGGAAGAATGGTCAAACATTCCCATAGACACTCCTAAACCTTGTGGACAGACTTCACAGAAGAGTTGAAGCTGTTATAGCTGCAAAGGGTGGGGTCATCTCAATATTGAACCCTACGGACTAAGACTGGGATGCCATTAAAGTTCATGTGCATGTAAAGGAAGGTGTCCCGATATTTTTGGTAATACAATGTAGATTGTTTTGTGTGTACCTAGTAGACATCCCTGATAAACTTCAATGTATGTGAATTTTTTTTAGATTTTGTATCTCTGTACATGTTACAATGTTCCTTCTGCTTTTCAATGCTCTGTAATGTTACAGATTGTTTACTTTTATTGTATGTTCTGTGCATTATCCTTTTCCTTCTTCTCCATTAAAGCATTCACATTTTTTACTAAAAAAAAAGTCTGAACCCAGTTTCAACCCTGAAGTAATTGGTGGTTAGCTGTATTTGACATATGAACGTATGCTCTTGACAGGCAGATGTCAGGAATATCTGTTTCTGACACGATGTTTCAAACATATGTTCAAAACAATGAATTTACATTCACCTCCAATATACTATTTTGATATCTGAGGTTGCACACTATTTTGTCATAACTGGAAGAAGAAGGAAGTATCAGTGGGGCAATCCCCAACCATATCAGACCTGCTCATGAGGAAATCACCATCAAATGAACAGGAAAACAAAGGTTATTTATGTCTAAACCAAAATGTGTTTTTTTTTTTTTCAAATGTGGATAGCGTTGGGAAGGATTAGAAGCCTCATCAAGCTTTTATTACTGTTTGTGTCCCTGCTAGTGGGACTGACTCCTCTATTTGTCCTGGTTACTATTGTCTGAGAAAGAATGTAAAGGGAAAACCCGAAGGTTTGAGTTGCTGCTACAACAGGAAGATAGAAAATAGCTTCCAATGAGGACACTTGTTGCAGCGAAACCTGTCTGAAGGGGGATTTCCCTCACTTTGGAGAGTTTTCCTTTTACTTCCTGTTGTGGCTACGGGGGAGACGTGAAGGGGAATCTCCCCAATAGAACATAGATGGCAAATAGCGTGATAGGAGTTATAATTATTCCCTGTCTTTAGATATATTTTAAATGTTAAGCATTGTATACATGAGGTTGATTTACTAAAAATGGAGAGTACAAAATATGGTGCAGCTGCACATAGACACCAATCAGCTTCCAGGTTTTACTGTCAAAGATTAATTAAACAAGCTGAAGTTAGAAGCTGATAGGCTACCATGGTTTTGGTAAATCAACCCTATGGTCATACAGGGGCTGTATAGCATGCAGAACCTGCATAATGACATTCCCGGTTCCAGCTGCCACCACGTACAGCCATCCATTGAGAGGCACTAAAGAGTTGGCTGGATATGGTAGTCATGTACTGGGGGTTGCATAAAGCACCAGCATGATGTATGCTCCAAATGCAGAGAGTGTGCATATGTACCTCGCGGTTCACTAGAGCGTACAGCTACCTCTTAAAACAAAGGCGTCGGTAAGGGGGGGCTGACGGGGCTACAGCCCCGAGGGTGCCCCGAAAAGCCTTGGGGCTCAGGGCCGTCAAACATTAATAGCCCAGAGCCCCGAGCGAGCGGCCATTAACAACTGCGGCTGCACGGCACGGCCGGCGGCACCTATGATACACATCACATCACTGGTCCAATCTCGCGATAACGCGGGATGGGACGTGTGACGACAGTGATGTGACTGAGAAGAACTTCAAAAGACAGACATCCGGACCGCCGACCACGCTTGGCGCTTAGCTCGCCATCCTGACTGAACTGAAGCCAGGCAAGGCTGGAGCCCAGGACTCGGCGGGACACGGGACAGACACTCAGCCAGGTGGGTTGCAGGCCCCCAGCCCAGAGACCCAGGGCATGGTACGGAGCGGACTGCGGTGGGTGCGAGACACCCTGATGCAAGGAGGCACTCTGACCGCTGGTGACACCCTGATGTAAGGAGGCACTCTGCTGGGGACACCTGATGGAAGGAGGCACTCTGACGGCTTAGGGACACCCTGATATAAGGAGGCACTCTGACCGCTGGGGACACCCTGGTATAAGGAGGCAATCTGTCCACTGGGGACACACTGATGTAAGGAGGCACTCTGTCCACTGGAGACACCCTGATATAAGGAGGCACTCTGCTGGGGACACCTGATGGAAGGAAGCACTCTGCTGGGGCCACCTGATGGAAGGAGGCACTCTCCTGGGGCCACCTGATGGAAAGAGGCACTCTGACCACTGGGGACACCTGATGTAAGGAGGCACTCTGACCGCTGGGGACACCTGATGTAAGGAGGCACTCTGACCGCTGGGGACACCTGATGGAAGAAGGGACTCTGCTGGGGACACCTGATGGAAGAAGGGACTCTGCTGGGGACACCTGATGGCATCTGGTGGCAGGCGACGTGGCAAGTGACACGCTCACGGCTCCCACTGATTCTGCATTATGGTGAGTTGAATGATTTAATTTTTATATTACATTAAGTAATTATAGAAACAATGCACTTCAATCATCCTGACACCATAAAAACCATGGTGTCGGGATGACTGAAGCGCCAACACCAGGTGTTTGGAGTATCTTTAACTGCTGATGGTTAAACTTTATGGAATACACATGTTACTATTGTGGTGTAGGATCTGGGCCTGCTGTCCCTCCATCCCTCTTTCTTTCCTTCTCTCTCCTTCCCTCCCTATCTCTTTCTTTCTTCCTTCCTCCATCCCTCCTTCTCCTCAGACTCAAACCACACCCCTTTGAGCCATGCCCCCTTTAAGACACACCCGCTAGTTAGTTTAAACCATGCCAAACTAAACCCCTGGTCTTTTTACCACCTAGCAATGCGCCTGTCTTCAAATGCATCTCAATGGGTGGCTGTACACTCCCTGTACACTGTGTGCATAAAGGGTTAATTCTTCCTTACTGTTTGGCCAACAGCCCCCTATGTAGGTCTCTGAGGTCCGCAGCATTCCCTGCGCTGGCTTCTTGATCTGAACTCTATGCCTGTGTAGTTCAACACCACAGACTCCTGTGGGGCTGGTGGAGGAATAGGAACTAGTAGACCTCTATGGGGCTGACCTATGCAGGCACGGACGCTGGAAAAAAGACCTGGTGGAGGAATGTAAACAATGCCTATGGCACACAGCGAGACCTACTGTAGGTGAGTACAGCAATTTTGGGAGGCAGGTAGTCAACAATTACCTAGGTGGGTGGGGGCAAAGGGGTAAAAAAAAATTTTTATGGAACAGTTTCCATACACTCTAAAGTGGAAATAAACTCAAAATTCTTAACAAGTAAAGTTATTATGGCAGAAAGCACTGTGGTGTTGATTTATTAAAACTGGATAGCGCGAAATCTGGTGCAGCTCTGCATGGAAACCCCCATGCCAAACCCCACCTGAAGTTGTATCTAATGTGTTTCTATGGCTGTCTTAATAGCTGCGACTTGAAGTGGTGCGTTTTGAAAATTATTTCATGTATTACTTTTTCCTGACTTCAGTGCGATTTATTTCTCATAGACTGTAATGTAAATTGTACTTAAGTCGCGCCTGTGTCCATATCAGCACGACTTTGAGACATTTTTCACTTTATTTTCAACCCTTTCCTAAAAAACTGGCAGCAATTACTTGAGAAAAAAAAACAGTGTGGGGTCCCCCCCCCCCATTCATACCAGGCCCTTCGAGTCTGATATGGATGCTAGGTGCAACCCCATGCCAAAGTAAAAAAAAATTAAAAAATGCAGCGGAGTCCCCCCTCCCCCCAAAAAAAAATCCATGACAGACCCATATCTGAGCATGCAGCCCGACAGGCCAGGAAAGGGGGGTATGAGCGAGAAATCCCCCCCCCCCCGAACCATACCAGGCCACATGACCTCAACATGGGTGCTTTGGAGTGGGGGGGATCCACCCCCAAGCACCTTGTCCCCATGTTGATGAGGACAAGAGCCTCTTCCCCACAGCCCTGGCCTGGTGGTTGTGGGGGTGCGGGAGGTTACTTATTGCAATCTGGAAGCCCCCTTAAACAAGGGGGCTCCCAGATCCCGGCTCCTCCCATGTGAATGAAAATTGGCAGGAAAACCAAATCACGCCACTTTGATGTCGCATTCAATGTGAACAAGGGCTTATTGCCAAAATTTAATTGTACAAGCTGAAGTTAGAAGCTGACAAAATGCTGGGAATAAGAGTTGGGTGCCGGGACAATGTAAAACTTCTGTTCACATATGCAGGCGTTTCGTCATCTATAGCAGGCCAATGACTAAAGATAGAAGACTCCGGATGAAGATAGCACTGGTGGTGATGGAGCAACGAAGGGGATTACTGGGGATCACTGCCGCACATGTGCAATTCTGTGTAGAAGATGCTGGGAATAAGAGTTGGGTGCCGGGGTGATGTAATTTCTGTTCACATGTGCAGGGGTTTCGTCATCTATGGCTGGCCAATGACCAAAGATAGAAGACTTCGGATGAAGATGGCAGTGACTGTGATGGAGCAACGAAGGGGTTTCACTGCCGTGCATGTGCAATTCTGTGTACAAGATGCTGGGAATAAGAGTTGGGTGCCGGGGCTATGTAATTTCTGTTCACATGTGCAGGCATTTCATCATCTATGGCTGGCCATTGACCAAAGATAAAAGACTCCAGATGAAGATGGCAGTGGCAGTGATGGAGCAACAAAGGGGATCACTGGGGATCACTGCCGTGCATGTGCAATTTTGTGTACAAAATGCTGGGAATAAGAGTTGGGTGCCGGGGAAATGTAATTTCTGTTCACATGTGCAGGCGTTTCGTCATCTATAGTTGGCCAATGACCGAAGATAGAAGACTCCGAATGAAGATGGCAGTGACGGTGATGGAGCAACGAAGGGGATCACTGGCCTGGTATTAATGGAGGAGGGCACACTAATTCTATCTAAATGGGCACAAATGCTATGCATACCTGTACATTCTAATTAGGGCTCTGGGGGCCCCAGTTACATACAGCTCCACTTAAGGGCCAATTATTATTGTAATGGCTCAGTGTTCTTTGCACCATGAAAACGCGTCGTTAAATAAAAGAGGAACATATAAAAAATGTACATATCCATTTAGAAAAGCACCAACCTTAATCTTGAGCCCATGGCCAGCATAACACACTGTCTTACTAATTAGCTGTTGATACTGGCGTCCATATAGAACAGTTGACTGTCACGGTAAGCTGCGGAAGGGAAATGACTCCTCAATGGGAGTCCTAGCAATTATCTAACGCTGTTAAAGATCTCTGCCGAGAGAACAAAAAATAATCATGCCGACTGTCAGCTTCCTCGGACATGTTTTTTGTTCTCCCAGTAAATATTTGTCTTTGCCTTTTGTCTTCGGGGCTGTTGCCGGCATTCAGAAAGAGAATCCGCTTGTATTATTGTACAAAACATTTAATTAAGATGATTTCCAATTTCTAAAAACCCCCTACATGCTGATTAAAAAGCATGCAATAAAGGTAGAAAGAGAAGACACCTGCTGGCGGTAAACAGGGAATAACAAATGTCCCATGGCTTCAAAACAAGGCAATATGGGCCCCCCTGCTGGTTGGTAATGAGAAGGAAGCCATCCCCTACAGACAGAGTCAGCATTGGGGTTAGGGAGGAGTAAGGACTGTACTATCACAAGGAAAGGGGAGGGGGGGGGGGCTTGCTTAATGTAATGATACTACATTCTATTACCACTGGTAGCAGTGGGAACCTCAAATGAGACTTTTACAATCAATTGCTGGCTGAGCAGGAGAACAGTCTGTCCCATAAATAAATCGCTGCTTGTAATGCACAAGAATCGTGAAATGCTAGACAAGCAGATTGCAGAATGTAAAACGCCCGGTCTGCATGCAATGAAAAATTAGAGGCTGCCTACCGTTTACAGGAACACTATAAATATATCATTTAATCTACCGTGGCCAACGCGCATTGCAAGGATAGCAGAAGCACAATGTTTCCTAAGCAAATAACCCGTACAAATTTTACATAGCCAAATCACGCAGCACGTCAAATGAATCAGCAAACCTCTAGCGTTGTCCAAGAAACTTTGCAAATTAGAATTGCTGCTCAATTTACTTTGCTTTTCTGAATTATGTATAAATGTACCTTTATTCTTTGCAACTAGATTGAGCAGGGCTCTCATAGTGCCTGTGGAGGGGTTGGTGCTTGTCAGTCATTCTGTGCTGTTAAAGCGGAACTTAACTCTCACAATTAACTATTTAAAACCCCTACGCAGCTAGCATTAGTAAATCACACCTCCCAACTTATTTGAGATGGGAATGAGGGGCAACTTTTAGACCCCTTTCACACTGGAACGTTTTAGCTCTAAAAATAGGGCCTGTAAAGCACCTGAAAAACTGCCCCCAATCCACCCCAGTGTGAAAGCCCGAGTCAGATCACACTGGGGCGGTGCGCTTGCAGGACAGGAAAAAAAGTCCTGCATACAGCATCTTTGGGGTGGTGTGGGAGCGATGTGTACACTGCTCCTCCACCGCCCCTGCCCATTGAAATGAATGGGAAGTGCTTCCGAAAAGGTTAAATACCGCTTCAGAAGCGCTTTTAACTCCTTGTTAACCCTTACTTACTTCTGCCGCCCGAATAGTGGGGCCAAAGTGCTGTTATAACAGCGGTAAAGCGCTGCTAAACCTAGTGGCGGTTTACCGCTGCCACTCCCAACACCCCACTGTGAAAGTAGCCTTAGCAAAAGTGTGTAGGCATAGGGCATACTCCTTGCCACGCCCGGACACCCCCTTAAAGCATTTGTTACCCCAACATTTCATACTCCTGATATGTGCCTGCTGTACCATGTACTTGTATGAGAAAGTATCCTGTTCTCTGTGTATTGCTTCCTTTATGTGAAATCCCTGGTGCTCCTCTGCTTTCATATTAAACACTGACCACACTAAGCAGGAGAGCACACCATAGTCAGTTTTCCAGCCATGCTGGGAACTCAGATTGCTCTCCTCCAATGATCAAACTTTTTCCTGACACGCCCCCCCCCACCCCCCACTGCACAGCCATTCACTGGGATGCTCAGTGTGCTGCTTCTTCTCTCCCAGCTCTTATGCATCTGAGGACAGAGGGAAAAAAGCTATTATCATGTTTATATATATATATATATATATATATACACACACACACACAAAAATGTTTTGCCTTTTATTTATATTTTAAAGTGAATGGGTTGTTTTATAAGGTGATCGTTTACAATCACTTAACCGCTTCCCCACCGCGCGCCGTCTTTTTACGGCGGCAGTGGGGGAGCCCTGCGCGAATCGCCGTAAATAAGCGGCGATCCGCATTTGGCCACCAGGGGGCGCGCGCACCCGCCGCACTCCTGGGGAGTGTGCCCGCGGCTCGGGCGGACTCGATGTCCGCCGGCGAGCCGCGATGAGCGGCTACAGAGAAAGAACGGGGAACCGCCGATGTAAACACGGCGGTTCCCCGCCCTGTCAGTGGGGCATGAGAGATCTACTGATCCCTGTCACTGGGATCAGTTAGATCTCTCATGCCCATGTTAGCCCAACCCCCCCACAGTAAGAACACACCCAGGGAACACTATTAACCCCTAGCTCTCCCCCTGCAGGTTAACCCCTTCACTGCCAATGACATTTATACAGTAATCAGTGGACATTTAAATTTCTGATCGCTGAATAAATGTCATTGGTCCCAAAAAAGTGTCAAAATGTTCCGACATGTCCCCCCCAAT
>BLSH010049906.1:208785-264718 GCA_018402905.1 Glandirana rugosa
AATGTAATTTTTTATGACTATATTAGTCTGTTCGAACGAGGGGAGTGGTGTGTGTTTTAGTCTGGAGCTGGGGATGTTGGGACCGTTTGTTTGCTGTGGTCCTTGGAGTTTTTTGTATCGGCACGGGAACTCGCAGACACCGTGTTCTGATTCAGGGAGTTTCTGAAGTTGGTTATGTTTCGACGGGAGGTATTTATGTTAAGAGCGGAGGTATGACGGTTCGTCTGGATAAAATGGTGAGAATAATTGTGGAAGAGTAGGTCAGGGGCAGTTGAGAAGAGATGAAAATTGAGGAATGAAGCAGGAGGTGGCGAAGGCGGGTGAATGAGTGAGTGACGGGTCCTCTAGTTAAAAGTAGAGAAGAGTTGACGGGGACTGGATGAGAAGGTGTTAATAAGAGTGGTAAAATAGGTCTGCTTGGCAGTATGGAGGCGAGAATTGTATTTATGGAGGGCAGCTTTGTATTGGTTGAAGTCTTTGAGGGACTTAGTCTTGTGCCACAGACGCTCAAGGGCACGGCTATGTTTTTTGAGGTTCCTGGTGTCGTTTGTTTGCCAGGGTTGTAGGGGTCGAGGTCTGATTTTGTGTGTGGTGAGGGGAGCAAGCTTGTCTGATTATATCAGTATTTTTTAATGTAAAAGCGGGACATTGTTTTGCATGGAAATTTGTTGTTTTATATTGTAGGCCTGTAATTCTTAGGAATAACTCAATCTGTCCAAACAGTCTAGTAGACATCCCGGGTATGTAAAGTTTGAAACACGAAATGATAAATTATAATATAATACAATTCGAGCTGACCCTGACATCCCGGGCTTTTGTAAACCTTCAGGAGCCCATAAGGTGGCGGCGTTCGCCAACAATTTGATTTTCTTCATTTCGGACCCCCTTACCTCCCTCCCTATTCTCATGCAAGCCTTAAAGACCTATGGTTCTTTGTCCCATTTCCAAGTTGACTATAGCCAGTCATCGGCCCTTAATATTTCGGTAAGCTCTGAAGTGATTTGGAGTATTCGGCCATCCTTCATCTTCCAATGGGCCGCCTCGGCAATTAAGTATCTGGGAACCAATATCACCTCAGACCTATCAAAACGCTACAAATCCAATTATAAGCCACTCCTCACTAACGTGAGGAAGGATCTATTGTACTGGCATTCTTTGACCCTGACTTGGTTCGGCCGTTGCAGCGCTCTCAAGATGACGGTTCTGCCACAAATACATTATATCTTACAAGCCATACCAATTCGGTTACCCCCCCCCATTAATTTCGTACGCTCTCCCAGGTATACCGGAAGTTTGTTCGGTCACATAAGAAACCGTGCCAGGCCTTACACCGGTTGTCACTTGCCAAGCATTCAGGAGGGCTCACCCTTCCTGACACTCAGACGTATTACTGGGCAACTCACTTAAATAGGGTAGTAGACTGGCACTGCCACGGGGCGGACAAGCTGTGGGTGTCAATGGAGACGGAGGACTCGCTGGGCATGGCGTTGAGTTGGCCATGGCTCTCCTTACCCATCCCCAGGGAGCTGGGGACCCACGCGACGCTCGGCAGTACTTTACTAATTGCCTGGGAGACATTCCACCGTTTCTCCCCTTCCATCACCAAAGTCCCCTATTACGGGTAACCTGGAGTTCGCCCCGGGCCTGCAGGGGGCGAAGTTTTGACGCCTTGCGGAAGGGGGATACTCTCACCTGACGGACTTCATAACGTCCTCTGGTGCAATCCTCTCAGATGTGCTGTACCTAACAGACCCCCCTCTGGACTTCATGAGTGGGATACAGTTGCGCTCCTTTCTCCGGTGCTCTGCACGTGGTCCGGGCATCTTGCGCCCCCTCACATGCTTTGAGTCAATTTGCCATAAAGGCAAGCCAATACGGCACTCCTTATCCCTGATATATTCCATCTTGATCCATCCAGGGGAGGACTACGTGCCCCCGTTCCTCATCGGGTATGAGACCGACCTGGCCCTTCACCTCACGCCAGCCCAAAGACGTACAATCCTCTATTTCGCTCAGAAATCTTCACTGGCCACCAGGATACAGGAGACTAGTTATAAGATCCTTACCCGATGGTACAGGGTACCCTCCCATCCCCACCGTATCTTTCCCCTGGTTTCGGATTCCTGCTGGCGGTGTGGCGAGGATAGGGGGACCGTGATCCACATATTTTGGGAATGCCCCAAACTTCAGCAGTTCTGGCGCAATGTTACCGACATCATTAAACAACTCACAGCCGTAGATCTGCATGCCAACCCCGCTGCGTGCCTGCTGCATTTGACTGAGAGACCGATCAAAAAGTATAAAGCTTCGCTGACAATGCAGCTCCTGAACGCAGCAAAGGCATGTATTCCGCTCCGCTGGAAGGATGCTGATCCCCCCACGAAGGTGCTGTGGTTCGCCAGGGTTAACGCTGTTAGGGACATGGAGGAACTTACCGCTACACTGCACAATACGGAAGAGGTCTGCAGGGAAGTCTGGAGATCATGGAACTACTTTGGGTTCACAGACGCCTACACTTCGGAGAGGCCCCCCGCCTAGATAGTGGGTACTGTCCATCCCTGGTGGGTCTATTCCTGCCCTAAGCCCTCAGGGGGGGGTGGGATGACTGGAAACCCCCCCGCCGGACAAGATAAGTAACTGTACGCGAATACTCTGGTGTAATCCTGAGTGTGGCTTGGGGTTACCACTTTTGGTACTGAAAATGAATCCCGAGCCACACTCGGGATTACCGCCAGGGAGGTTAACGTAGTAAACTTTGGGGTTTATTTACTAAAAGTGAATAGACTGTGCACTTTGCAATTTGTGGTTGCTCCAGAGCTTAGTAAATGAGCAGAAGCTCTGCTGACTTCCATCATCCAATCATGTGCAACAAAAAAGTGCAGTTTTTTATTTTCTTTGCATGTGATTTACTAAGCTCAGGAGCAACTGCACTTTGCAAAGCTCACAGCCTATTTGACTTTAGTAAATCAACCCCTTTGTCTATTTTATATAGCACAGCTTCAGCTTTGGGTCCTGCAGAGATTTTAAGTAAATGATCTTTGTGGCTTCCGATCATCTGATCGCCATGATTAGCCATCCATGGATGGTGATGATCACACTTTATTACAGTAACAAACTAAGAAACGTTCCCTCTGCGTCTTCTTTTTCTCTGACGGACAATATAAGAAAAAATAAGGAAGGAGGAAGGGTGCACTGCTGACAGCTCCTATATACCATCCATGTAAGTACCTTCTGGACCTGTCAGTTGCACTACACCTGCAGAGCGGGTAATGTTACTCCCAGCAGGAATTGGCTTAGTATTGAGTTCTCTGTCAAACTTATAAACAGCCTAAAGACAGAACAGGATATCCTGAGTCCCAGAGCTGAAAGGAACACTAAGCGAAAATATCTACAGTACATATAAAATATTACAATTGCACACTGACATTAGAGCAGAATAACGAGTTTCTCTGCCCTGGAATATTTTCCTATGTTTTCCTTTTAACTATTAAAAAAAATAAAAATAAATATAAAAACACAACGCGGTTTTAATCAAAATGAAAACTACGTGTCAACTTACTGAACATGAGCAGTTGTGCAATTCTTTCATTTCTTGTTCTTTTCAATTTAAGCTTTAAGCAAATGTGTGCTTTATCCACAAAGGTTGGGCTGACTTTCTAAATATCAGAGGCAGCGTGTTATTGAAAAGAAAGAAATATATATATATATTTTTAATAACACACATGCAACCAGTCTGTGTCTGGGGCTGCTCATCCGTCCATGTACAAGTGAAAGCTCCTGCCGTTGATTTGCACAGGAGGCTATTTGTAAATGCCTGTCAATTCTGGGTGCAAAGATACCAGTGGTGGCCCGTCCATGCAGGGTGCAGGGACGCCGCCCCCCCTTTTTTGTAAGCACATGCCTGCTGCCCAGCCTTTTGTTCTGGTGCCCGCTGCCCAGCCTGCTGTTTTGGTTCCCGTTGCTGTGTCTACTGTTCCAGTGCCAGCTGCCCAGCTTACTGTTCCAGTATCCGCTGCCCAGCCTGCTGTTCCGTGCGCTCTGCCATGCCTGCTGCCCAGCCTGTTATTTCAGTACCCGCTGCCCAGCCTGCTATTCTGTTGCCCACTGCCGTGCCTTCTGCCCAGCCTTCTATTCCAGTGCCCGCTACCTGCCCAGCCTGCTGATCCAATGCCTGATGCCCAGCTTGATGAGCCAGTTCCTGTTGCCCAGTCTGATGATCCCGTTCCTGAAGCCCAGCCTACAGCGCCAGTACCTGCTGCCCAGCCTGATGACCCGGTGTCCGCTGCCCAGCCTGATGACCCAGTGCCAGCTGCCCAGCCTGATGACCCAGTGCCAGCTGTCCAGCCTGATGACCCAGTGCCAGCTGCCCAGCCTGATGACCCAGTGCCAGCTGTCCAGCCTGATGACCCAGTGCCAGCTGTCCAGCCTGATGACCCAGTGCCAGCTGTCCAGCCTGATGACCCGGTGCCAAAAAAAATGTGGCAAAATTTTTTTTATTTTTAAATATATATAAATATATTAATATTTAAAACACATACTTATTCTCCTATATTCAAAATCTATTTCTTGATCAGCACTGAGAAAAACTTGTCTAACCATATCCTATAGGGGACCACTGTTGGAATTGCTGGCAATCGAGTAGCCAGGATGTTATACGTATCTGCTCTGTGCAATAGAATTGCACAGATAGGCCCCGATCTTCCTCTTCTGAGGTCCCCTGCTGGCTCTTCCTTTTCTCGGTGTGCCACCATAGGAAGCTGCTTCCTGTTGTGGCATACCTGTGGATTTGATCGCAAGTCACGCTGCCTGCATCCATAGACACAGAGCCCCGCACCCTTGTCGCAGGATTTGACTGACAGCAGAGGGAGCCAATGGCTTCTGCTGCCTCAGCAAACTAGGGAGTGAGTGGGGAGAGCCACTACAGATGGGCACAGTGCTGCATCACGTGAGGGCACAGGTAAGTTTAAGGAAGTGGGGACAGGGTGAGGGGGCGATACTTAACATTTTTTACCTTAAAACAGAGAATGCATTAAGGTAAAAAAGTGATTAGGTTTTAGATCCACCTTAAGCAGAAAACACACATGGCACACAAGTAGGATTTTTTTTGGATTTTAATTGCACCAATAATATCACCAGACTGTTCAAATTGCCTATAGTAATAGTGGTACAAGAAAAAGCAAAATAGACAAGCAGCAAGAACTGTACAAGTAGGATATTAATGCAGAAGAGACATACAGTATTATATCTCTCCTGCATTAAAGTTCCATTACCTGGCAGTGTGTCTTGTACACTGAGCTGCACATGCGCAGTTCTATGTAAAAATTTGGCAAGGCCAAAGAAAATGGCCAAGGATTAGTACCCAGAAGCAGATTTGGCCGAACATTACATCGGCTGGCGGGGAGCAGCTCTGGACAGGATGTGAGTATGGTGCCACTTTAAAGGAAGTTAAAAATTAACAGAATTCCTGGCTGGATCACCAGGTAAAATAAGGTAATAAAACAAAAAATAAAAATAAACTAAAATTAGGTACTGGTAAGCTGCAACAAAATACATTTTCGTTTTTTGAGTTTAATATCACATCCTATAAAAGATGCTTTGCGATCCCAAAACTGCTAGACCACCACTCCTCTACCAACCTTTTAAAAATAACCACATGAGGCTAAAGATGGAGTACAAAGTTCAAAGCAGACTTTTATTAACCAATAATAAACATATCAATATATGATCATCAAGTACATTGTCAAAGAACAGGAGTCACAAGGTCCTTGTAGGCATCAAGTACTCTTACCTGCGTAACCACTGAAATATATTAGGCCTCCATCTGCAACAAACACCGACTCGCTCTGAGACAAACCACTGCACGCAGATACCACCAATCACAATAATAGTAAGCCGTACCAAGGACGGGTCCCTACAAAAGTACATATTTTTACGCTCAAAAACCCATAGCAGGACCTTGTACCCTGCCAGCTTCCATGACTAAATATCAAGAAATCACATTCCCAGCCCTAGACCACATGCCATGGAACTTCAATAAGGGCCATTGTCCCAAGCACGCTCTTCTCTGAGTGATAACTTCCTAAGACCCTCCTACTGATCCTCTTCTTGAAGTACCACCCTCTACAGTCCTCCCAACCAATCATGAGACTACTCACTTTAATAATACTTCCCACTGATCATAAGCACTCTTCTTATGCCAACGCCTTTTTAACCCTGTCATGCCAGCCCTCCATTTATGCCTTCTTCTTTCAACTCCGGGCCTATCTTTAATGGTGTCTGCAGATATAGCCGAGATGTATTTGCATAACCCCAAGCTTCTGATTACAGATTCATTCACAATATGGAGAAATCGCTCAATGTCTACTGAAAAGTTAGCAAACGGTCATCCATTACTCCCAAGCCCTATATGCTGGCTTACCCCTTTAAATAGGGGTCCTTGCTTGGGTCACCTGCTGGTGGTACTGTTGCGTGGAAAACCAAAGGGTGTAGTTCTGGTGGCCACCAGCGGGTGTCTCCCAGCAGATGCATCATACAAATCATTAGGCTGCACCTGATGGGACTGCTAGGATTATATAAGCCTGCCTTGCACCCAGTCCCAAGGCTTCAGTATTTTCCCTGCAAGCTTTGTCCCTGCCTGAGTCTGATCCTGAATCCTGACCCAGAGACCTGACCCCTGGAAACTGCTTCCTGCTACCTTCTGCTCTCAGTAACCTTGCTCCCTCCCCTTATCTCATGTCCCCCTGTTTTGCTTATATGGTTTCTACACTTGTATTTAGTTAGATAGATAGTTAGGTGTTTATTTTGGGTTTGCTGTGTTTCATCATCTTTCACTTGCTTGTTTATGTTTACTGGTGTTTGGTGTTGGAAGTGTGTCATTTTCCCAATAAATAAATATATATATATATATTCCGCTCCGGCCAAATCGATTGGAGCGGAAGTTCTCCTCCCTCCCTTCCCGCCTGCAGTCTTCTGGGAAATGTGACATGCCCCAGAAGACCGCATCCACCATTCACGATGCACGGTGCTGCTCCCACATGCGCAGTGGGCACCTGGCTGCGAAGCTGCAAGCTGTCACAGCCGGGTGCCTATAGGGAAGATGCTGGCGCTGAGGAAAGGCGGCAGCGGGTGAAACCGACTGGGGTGAGCACACCGCTGGATTGTGGAACAGGTGAGTGGCTGTTTTTCAGGCCTCATACACACGAACGTTTCTTAAAAAATAAACAAAACGTCGGGCCCGCCGTCAAGGAAAAAAAATTGGCGTTTTTCGGCGTTATGCATCGGCGTTAGTGAGCGTTAGTGAGCGTCAGCGTCAATAGGCGTTTTTTTTTAAAATCATCCCTCTGCTATTTTTCAACCTAAAAACGTTGGCGTCAAAAAACGCCGGTAAACGCCGGTACAGTATTAGTTGGCGTTTGTTGGCGTTTTGTGGCGTCGGCGTCAAAAAATGCCAAAACGTTACAGCCTCAGAACGCGCTGGCCGTGGGTTCTAGTTTCAGCTCACTAACGCCGACGCCATCTACAGCTCAAAAACGTTGGCGTTTTTATGGGGCCATTGACTAACATGGAGAGCTGCAAAAAACGCCAGAAAATGCAGGCGTCAAAAAACGTCCGTGTGTATGAGGCCTCAGAAGTCAGCAGCTACAGTTTTTTGTAGCTGCTGACTTATTTTTTCACAGTAGACTAGAACTCCTCTTTAATGTGCTGGTATGTGGTGCATACTAGCACATTATGGCATTAACCTGCACGGGGCCCCTTTTTTTTTTTTTTTTGCATTGACTTTACTACCGCTTTATCTCCAGCTGATGCTGGTGTTGCCTCAGCCTTCTTTATATATCCGCAGAGGGAATCGGAAATCCCAAATGAAACTATGAAGAAAGAATAATTTACTCTACACTTTATCCATCACCAGCTGTTGTAAGCATGAGCCTACTATAGGGGCTTACTCTGCAGTGACCCCGCATCTTAAAGCTGTGATGGACGCGTTTCTGGAAAACCATAGATCTCAGACATGTTGTGGATAGAGGCTGATGGCAGACAAGAACCAGTTGGCTTAACAACCATTGTTATTTTCGACTCCCCTTTTTTTTCACACTCAATGTGATTTCTATATTGAATGTAACGTCCCATCTATCTTGTCACTTTTACTGTAATTCCTTAATTCTTTTCCCAAGAAAGCTTTTCAAACACTCTCACTCAGCTCAGGAACATTGTCCAGAACTACTAAAGAAAAAAAAAACTTGACTAGTTTACTGTGTGGCAATTCCCTAAGTGATCTGAAGCAGAAAGTAATCAAGTGCAAACTTTTATTTATTTTATGTTGTCACATCATTATGGTAACCATATGTTTTGTGTGTTCGCTTTCAATATTTTGCTAACCTCTGCCGTAATAAAATGGTCAAGATCACCAGCTAGAATGTCAACCACAGCTGTAAATATTCTTTGAAACATTGCCACAGTACGTTGGTTATAAAAGTGGCAAAAAAAAGTAAAAATATTTCAAAAATATATAAATATATTAATTTAAAACACATACTCATTCTCCTATATCCAACATCTATTTCATGATCAGCACTGAGAAAAACTTATATCCTATAGGGGACTGCTGTTAGGAATGCTAGCCATCGAGTAGCCAGGATGTTATACATATCTGCTCTGTGCAATAGAATTGCACAGAGAGGCCCCAATCTTCCTCTTCTGAGGTCCCCTGCTGGCTCTTCCTTTTCGCGGTGTGCCACCATAGGAAGCTGCTTCCTGTTGTGGCATACCTGTGGGTTTGATCGCAAGTCGCACTGCCTGCATCCGTAGACACAGACCCCTGCTCCCTCGTCACAGGATTTGACTGATAGCAGAGGGAGCCAATGTCTCCTGCTGCCTCAGCAAACTGGGGAGTGAGTGGGGAGAGCCACTACAGACGGGCACAGTGCTGCATCAAGTGAGGGCACAGGTAAGTTTAAGGAAGTGGGGACAGGGTGAGGGGGCGATACTAAACATTTTTTACCTTAATACAGAGAATGCATTAAGGTAAAAAAGTGTTTTAGGCTTTAGATCCACTTTAAGCAGGAAACACATGGCAAACAAGTAGGATTTTATTTGCACCAACAATATCACCAGACTGTTCAAATTGCCTATAGTAATAGTGGTACAAGAAAAAGCAAGTACTGTACAAGTAGGATTTGAATGCAGAAGAGACATATTATATCTCTCCTGCATTAAAGTTCCATCATCTGGCAGTGTGTCTTGTACATTGTGCTGCACATGTGAAGTTCTATGTAAAAATTTTGGCAATGCCGAGATGAATAAACTCCCACGCATGCACAGGAGGGACGTCATCGCGGCAGGGCCAAAGAAAATGGCCAAGGATCAGTCCCCAGAAACCGATCTGGCCGAACATGACATTGGCTGGCGGGGAGCAGCTCTGGACAGAATGTGAGTATGGTGAAACTTTAAAGGAAGTTAAAAATAAACAGACTTACTGGCAGGATCACCAGGTAAAATAAGGTAATAAAACAAAACAAAAAATAAATAAATAAATAAACTAAAATTAGGTACTGTTAAGCTGCAATAAATTACATTTTAGTATTTTGGGTTTAACCACTTGCTTACTGGGCACTTAAACCCCCCTCCTGCCCGGACCAATTTTCAGTGACAATTGCGCGGGCATGCGACGTTGTACCCAAACAAAATTGGCGTCCTTTTTTTTCCACAAACAGAGCTTTCTTTTGGTGGTATTTGATCACCTCTACGGTTTTTATTTTTTGCGCTACATACAAACAAAGAGTGACAATTTTGAAAAAAGAACAATATTTGTTACTTTTTGCTATAATAAATATCCAAAAATAAAAAAAAATGTATTCATCTGTTTAGGCTGATAAATATTCTTCTACATATTTTTGGTAAAAAAAAAAAATCGCAATAAGCATATTTTTATTGGGTTGCGCAAAAGTTATAGTGCCTACAAACTATGGACATTGGTATATGGCGTTTTTATTATTATTATTTTTTTACTGGCAATGGCGGCGATCTGCGATTTTTATGGGAACTGCGATATTGCGGCGGACATGTCGGACGTTTTTGACACTTTTTTGGGACCAATGATATTTATACAGTGATCAGATCTAAAAATAGACATTGATTACTATATAAATGTCAATGGCAGGGAAGGGGTTAACACTAAGGGGGCAGTGAAGGGGTTAAATGTGTTCCCTGTATGTGTTCTAACTGTGTGGGGGTGGGGGCTAACAGGGACATAACAGATCTAACTGATCCCGATCACAGGGATCAGTAGATCTGTCATGCTTCCCCTCACAGAGCAGAGAACCGCAGCATTTACATCGGCGGTTCCCCGTTCTGGCTCTCTGTGCAGGGATTGCGTAACTCCGGCGGACATTGAGTTTGACCGACCCGCGGGCACGCTCAGGCGGTGGCGCGTGCGCCGCTAGAGGCCGCGAGAGCGCGCCCGGCACAAGCAAAAGGGGAGGATGTCTATTGATGCTGTAGCAGTCAATCGGCTATAGCGTGGATCTGAAGCGGTTAATATCATATCGTATAAAAGATGCTTTGCTATCCCAAAACTGCTAGACCACCACTCCTCTACCAACCTTTTAAAAAATAACCACATAAGGCTAAAGATGGAGTACAATGGCTAAAGCAGCCTTTTAGTAACCAATAATAAACATATCAATATATGATCATGCAGTACATTGTCAAAGAACAGGAGTCACAAGGTCCTTGTAGGCATCAACTACTCTTACCTGTGTAACCACAGAAAAATATTAGGCCTACAGCCGCAACAAACACCGACTTGCTCTGAGACAAACCACTACACACAGATACCACGAACCATAATAATGGTAGCTGTACCAAGAACGGGTCCCTACAAAAGTACATATTTTTACTCTCAAAAACCCATAGCAGGACCTTGTACCCTGCCAGCTGCCATGACTAAATATCAAGAAATCACATTCCCAGCCCTAGACCACATGCCATGGAACTTCAATAAGGGCCATTGTCCCAAGCAGCTCTTCTCTGAGTGATAACTTCCTAAGACCCTCCTACTGATCCTCTTCTTGAAGTACCACCCTCTACAGTCCTCCCAACCAATCACAAGAGTACTCACTTTAATAATACTTCCCACTGATCATAAGCCCTCTTCTTATGCCAACCCCCTTTTAACCCTGTCATGCCGGCCCTCCGTTCATGCCTTCTTTCAACTCCGGGCCTATCTTTAATGGTGTCTGCAGATATAGCCGAGATGAATTTGCATAACCCCAAGCTTCTGATTACAGATTCATTCACAGTAATGGAGAAATCGCTCAATATCTACTGAAAAGTTAGCAAAAGGTTATCCATCACTCCCAAGCCCTATATGCTGGGTAACCCCTTTAAATAGCTGGGTGCCAAAACCACAAACAGGCTCATCCTCACCCCAAAATATCTGTAGATCAAAAGGAAAGAAGCCAACGGTCCACCGTAATTGACCCGACACCGCCTGCATAGTTTAGCTCCGTATATTTTTATTGGGCTGGTAGATTAAAACGGGTCTTGTTCATCTTCCAGCACCATAGATGTTTCTGGGGTCGAACTATGCAGGCATGGATTTTGGACCAAAAAGCTGATGGAGGAATGTAAACAATCAAGGTAAGTACAGGGATTCTGCAGGGGAGGGGGCAAGACCTATTAGAGACATGGGGGCAAAAGGGACATTTTCCCTCACCTTATAGTGGAGTTCCAGTCATTTTTGTGTTTATTAGAAGTCAGCAGCTACAAAAAGTGTAGTTGCTGACTTTCAATAAACACACTCACCTGTCCCACGATTCAGCGATGTGGCCGTCCGAACCCTCGGTTCTCTCCCTCTCCTCTCCCCGGCACTGGCATTACAAGTGTGGGTACCCGGCTGCCACAGCTTGCGGCTTCACAGCCGGGTGGGTACTGTTCATGTGCGTGCCAAGCTGCGCCTCCTCAATGGTTGGGCAATCTTCTGGGATCTGTGACGTGTCCCAGAAGATTGCAGGGAGGGAGGGGGAGTGGAGATCCTCTGTTCGGATCTCCTAGGTGGTCTGAGTGGAAGTGGGAGCGGGTACCTGTCAAAACTAGGTACCCGCTCCCCCCCCCCCCAGAAAAAACGCAAATGTGGCATAGGAGGGGGTGAGAAATGCTTAAAGCGGAACTTCCCCTTTTGGGTGGAGCTCCGCTTAAAGCTGGGTTTATCTAGGGGAATCTGACCTTTAAGAAACATGCAGACCCTTGTGTTATCTTCATGCACATCTAAAAAACATTCTTTAAAGTAGACCCTCACTAGTTTTTAACATGTTCACACAAGCTTATACAGCCTCTAAAATAACTAGCCTAATCAAAAGACTTAAAAAGTTTTTACATGGTTGTTAATGGATTTCACGGGACTTATAGCACAGATGTAACGTTTTCTTTGGCTCAATATGAAATAATAAGAGAGTATGATGTTGCAAAATTTAAATCTCACATTATGATAAGATATTTAGCCAGAAATTGTTACCAGAACACAAATCTGTTCTTCATCTGATAAATGAAGATATATTAATGAATATATAATCAACTCCCCCAAATACATGGAGGTACATTCCAGCAGTACCAGAACAGGATCATCCAGTGTCCAGGGCAAGGATGCAGAACTGCGCCCCTCCCCCTTGCAGGTAATGCATGCTGTACAATGGGTGTACTGCCCTGCGTCCATTCTCTGCCACCTTCCTCCAGTTGCCCATGGTTGGCATGGAATGTGCACTGCATATTCATGGCTATTTGCTTTGCTTGCTTTCTAGCTGCAACAGGGTAGTGGTGCATGCACAGTATGTCTTTCATGTCATCTGTGGGTGGATGGGGTAGAAACTGGGTATGTTGGAGCTTGTATTGGCAGTAGTTGTGAGAGCAGACATGAAGCCTTTACCCACTGGTTACTAACCACTGATCTGGAGCATGTGAGTGGTGAGGGGGAATCCCCTTACCTCTGTGCTTGGGGCAGCTTCCCCTCCTGCCCGTCCTGGCCCCGTACACCAGTAATACATGAAAATGTTGCATTAAAACTCACTTGAAGTACAAAACTTACCTGGCTCTAATTTTCATCCGCAATCTGATACTGCATCTGTCCCCCATCGGCTCTGCATTGAGTACTGAGCGAACAAAGACTGCTGATCGCTCAGTTCTCAGCATTCTGTGAGCAGAGAGCCAGGGGCTGTCAGACTCTGTCAGTTTGTCATTCTCTGGCTTTCTGCTCTGAAGCACTGAGCTGTTGAGAGGGGAGCAGCTGGCTCGGGCTCTCAGCAGCTCGCTGAGAGGCTGAGCCAGCTGCCGGTCCAGAGTTCTGGGTGTTTCCTGACCATATGGTTGGGATCTTCTCTCAGAGGCTAGACTGGCTTTTTGAAGCCAATTAGAGCCTCAGGCTCTAATCACATGCGTCTGGCACCCTGCATGTAGATTAGGGGCTGGGCGCATGGATTGGGGGGTGGCGCCCCTGTGCCCTGCATGAGCGGATGCCACTGCTGTGTATATGGCTAGCCTTATACTGAATTTGGATTGTCCTTCTGGTGGCTATTGCTATGTCAGACAGTGCATTTAGAACTCTTGTGGAATGGTTATTGATATTAGAACAATAAGCAATTAAAACAGTTAGGAAGGGTTCACGTATGTGTGAACTGGATGCGGGTTTCCCCACATCCAATTCGCATGAAATGCAAGTGTGACCGGCTCTCAATGAAGCCGGTTCACACATGTCCAGGCAGCTGCGGTCCACATTCCAAAAGGGTCCTGTGCGTGTTTGGGTTCGGTTTGAATTCAGGCAAAAATTCAGACCTGAACTGGTGATCAGAAACGCACCAGACCCCATGCTGGGAACCGTGGCCGGACATATGTGAACCCAACCTCACTGATAACCTGAATGAATATATATGGTCTTGCACTAAGACAGTGGTTCTCAACTCCGGTCCTCAGGACCCACCAACAGGCCAGATTTTAAGTATTACCTTGGGGAGATGCAGACTAGAATGCTGCAATCACTGAGCAGCAAATGATATCACCTGTGATGCATTTCAGTTATACTGCAAACCTGGCCTGTTAGTGGGTCCCGAGGACCGGAGTTGAGAACCACTGCACTAAGATAAGAAGAATAGTAAAGCCCAACCACTGTGCTGTACTATTAATCAGGGAGGATGGAATGTATTTGTACTAAGACCCACATACAATAAATACATATATTCAATCAGAATACACCATGCTGATACTTACAATGAGCTGATCACATTCACACAATCAAAAATAAAATATAAAAAAAATATACCATTTTGGTACAGGATTTGAAGTCTCGGAGCCCTAAGTGTTAATGATCGGATTAAATACTTGCTGCCCTTCAGTTCAACTCTGACATAAAAGGTTCATAAGGAGGGAAAGAAGCCAATTCATCTTCCGCCAGGCCGAGAGTTTAACAAAGCCCTTAATGGTCATGTTTTAGCTGGACTTTAGAGTCAGCGATATCTGGTCATGAACTGCTCAGCAATCAATACGAGGGCAGACTGGGCAGCGGAGTCAGTGTTTGGCATAGTTGCTCCCGATTTACAGAGGATTTTAAAACGTTTGTACTTGGAAATGTCACTGATTTTACATTTTGACCAAGTAGATGGCTATAGCGACTCTGTCCATTCCCATCAGACACCAATTACTCACCTATTTAGTGGGTAGGAGTCCAAATTTCCCTGTCTTTAAAAGTTCATGACAGCAGCAGATTATTCACATCTGACACACTTCCAGATATTAAGAATTACCTTTCCATTATGATCTGAGGATGCTACAGTAAAACTGTCAAAAAATCCAATGCAATATGACAACCTGGAAGTGTTCTGTACACTGCGTGAACACAGAATGCCCCCAGAAATGGCATGTCCTTGTTTGATTGGCTCACTGCTTTTCTCAGAAGTCTGAACCAAGATACAAGTCAGATTTTAGGCATCCTCTGCAATAGAAAGTCATTTTTTTGTAAGATGCTCCTCAAAGGTTGGATACGTAGACACTGGGTATTTATAGTCAACAGAGACCCTTCCATTAAGGAATCAGTCTTGAACGGACATACAGTGGGCAAAATAATTATTTGATACCCTGCAGATATTGTAGGTTTGCCCACTTACAAAGAAATGAAAGGGTCTATAATTTTTATCATAGGTGTATTTTAAATGATAAAGACAGAAGCAAAACATGACTTAGTACTTGGTGGAGAAACCCTTGTTGGCAAGCATAGAGGTAAGTCGGTACTTGTAGTTTGCACAAATCTCAGGAGGGTGCACTCTTTACAGATCTTCTCTAAATCCTTAAAGTTTCTTGGCTGTCTCTTAGCAACTTGAAGTTTCCTCTCCCTCCATACATTTTCTATAGAATTAAGGTTTGGAGACTGGCTAGGCCATTCCACGACCTTAATGTGCTTCTTCTTAAGCCACTCCTTTGTTGCCTCAGCGGTATGTTTTGGGTCATTGTCATGCTGGCAGACTAATCCACGACCCATCTACAGTGTTTTGGCTGAAGGAAGGAAGGATTTTACAATAGATGGCCCCGTCCATTGGCCCCTCAATGCGGCAAAGACGGCCTTTACCTTTAGCATGGAAACAGCCCCAAAGCATCATGTTTCCACCTCCGTGCTTGGCTGTAGGGATGGTGTTCTTAGGGTCATAGTCAGCATTTTCTTCCTCCAAACATGGCGAGTTGAGTTAATCCCAAAGAGCTCAACTTTGGTCTCATCTGACCACAGCACTTTCTTTCAATCCTTCTCTGAATCATTTAGATATTCATTGGCATGACTGTAATGTCCCTTCTTGAGGAGGGGGACTCACCATGTTTGGAGGAAGTAAAATGCTGACTATGACCCTAAGAACACCATCCCTACAAACAAGCGGTCAAGAACGGGGCCCTGCTATGAATTGTACACAGACCACGGCATAGGGCTTTCATAGCAAATATGTTTAAATCATTCATGAAAGCCTCGTTCTGACTCTGCTTCCATTCTCAGCTTGTAAACAGATACAGCATGTGTGAGCATCACAGGAACAGCGCTGCTTTGAGCACACCTGTATTATTCAATGTTAAAGGGTAACTCTGCAAATAAAGAAAAAATATAGTGTATACAATTGCGACACAAGTCATATTGTAATTAAAAATCCCCTTTCCTTTTCAATCTGCAACCGCTGTAATTTTCTCAAAATGTAATGTAATATGGCTACCTGGAGTTGTTCTGTACACAGAATGTGTACAGTATGCCCCCCCCCCCCCAGAAACATATTTTCCTGCTTGTGTTATTGGCTCACCGATTTTCCCAGAAGCCTGCACCAAAATGCAAGTCAGATTTCAGGCATTCCCTGGAACAAAAATTTCATTTTTGGTGAGATGCTCCCAATTGAAACACGTCTAAAGGGATGCAGACCCTGCAGTTTTTCTTATTAGTGCCCTGCAGGTGCTGCAGCTGATTGAGAACTATGAAACCACTCTCAGTAGACTCACTTTCCCGCATGAGCAGAGAGAAACCCACGTGGATTTCTTCAGAATAACAAAAAGGTAGGAATCTGCAACAAAGTTTGTTAAAATCCTTGTAATGTACTCAGATCACCCAGAGGGTAGTTTTTTTCTAAAAAAAAAGTGGAGTTACACTTTAAAATGCCATGCTCAGCTTCAATGGAAGTCACTGGACAGAGCTTGGAGAACGCTATCGCGTACTGAATCTCAACTTCTACAGCTTCTGAAAAGATGTGACAAATTGCCATACAGCCTTTGTACCCTATGAGATGGGAACATCAAATAAAATTTGAAGTGATAGTTTTTTTTTGTTTTTTTTTTTAACTGTAAGCGCCTCTGTACTTACAGTCTTCCCTTATTCTTCCTGCAAAATCCTACAGGCAGGAATTGATCCTGCCTGTGAAGCCCGCTGCATTCAGCCACCTATGATAGGGTGACAATACGGATGCACTGCTTCTGGAATTCAGCAAAGTGTTGTCATACTGTTTGAACTACAGTGGGATGAGAAGTTATTGCAGGGGCCAGGGCTATCAGCATTGTCACTGCATTTAGCTCAACAACCATCAGCTGGCCAAACCTAGTCCTGCTCACTGTTTTCTAATTGACAGCACTGCCTCTGCTGCTGAAACCCTCCTACTGTGAGCTGCAGTGTCTGGGAGGGGGTGCGTGTGAGACAAAAATAAAGGAGGCTTTGGACTAGGGGAGGTAAAGGGAGGTTTGATGGGGGTTTTTTTTAGATTGTGCATCACATAGTAGCTGAATTTGGGACTTGTTTGCACAGTCACACAGTTCTTACATTTGCTTTAAAAAATGGAGGTGGGGGGGGGGGTACATTTGATGTTCTTTGCTTCCTCCCATGTGACACAGCAGATACTTGGTAGTTGAGAGCGCTGTCACATGGGTACAGAGAGTCTTCAAGACATTTGGCTGAACAGAGCATTGAGGAAGGGATGGGAAGGTATGTGCCAATGGGGAGCAGCTAGGTTAAGTGAACCTGCTGCTTTGCCTGGCATTAAAAAGGCACAGATTCACTTTAGAGAGTAACTCCATGTTTGTTGAGAAAAAAAACATTCTCCTCTGGGTGATCTATGTACATTACAAGGATTTTAACAAGCGTTGTTGCAGATTCCTACCCTTTGTTGTTTTGAAGAAATCCCTGTGTGTTTGTCTGAGTCCATTTGGGAAAGTGAATCTAATGGGAGTGGTTTCATGATTATCAATCAGCTGCTGCACCTGCAGGGCCCTAATCAGGAAAGTTGCAGGGTCTGCATTCCTTTAGAGGTGATTTCCTATTGGGAGTATCTCACCAAAAATTGAATTTTTGCTGCGGGGGGTGCCTGAAATCTGATTTATATCTTAGTGTAGACTTCTGGGAAAAAAGAGTGAGCCAATCACAGAAGCAGAAAATTGTGTTTTTGGGGGGCGTCCTGTACAATTTCTGTAGGGATGGGCCAAACACCCCCCCCATTTGGTTTGCACCAGAACATGCGAACAGACAAACAATGTTGGTGTGCGAACATTCGAACACCGTTAAAGTCTATGGGACTCGAACATGAAAAATCAAAAGTGCTCATTTTAAAGGCTTATATGCAAGTTATTGCCATAAAAAGTTTATGGGGACCAGGGTTCTGCTCTAGGGGACATATATCAATGCAAAAAAAAGTTTTTAAATCAATCGTTTTTTTCAGGAGCAGTGATTTTAATAATGCTTAAAGTGAAACAATAAAAATTGAATTATCCCTTTAAATATTGTCCCTGGGGGCCCCCCTTAGTCTGCCTGTAAAAGGGAAAATCTCTATGATGTTTAGAACAGTGCCAGAGCAAAATTACATTTCTACAGGAAAAATTGTCAATTAAAACCACTTGCGGCTGTAATGTATTGCTGGTTCCCGGCAATATAGATAAAAATAACTGAAAAAATTTGCGTAGGGTCCCCCCACCCCCCACCCCCCAGTCCATACCAAGCCCTCCGGGTCAGCTATGGATTTTAAGGGGAATCCCATGCCAAAATAAAAAAAAAATTGATATGGGGTTCTGCTTAAAATCCATACTAGACCCTTATCCGAGCATGCAACCTGGCCGACCAGGAGAGGGGGGGGGGATGGAGGCACTACAGCTTTCACATTGTGGTGGATGGGGAGGGATTTAGCTAAATAGAACCTGTAAAGTGCCTCAGTGTGAAAGGGGTTTAAGAGGTTTTCTTTTAAGATTGCCCTGTATTTGGCTCCATTCATCTTCCCATTAACTCTGACCAGCTTCCCTGTCCCTGCTGAAGCAAAGCATCCCCCCAACATGATTCCTCCGCCACCATGTTTCACGGTGGGGATGGTGTGTTCAGTGTTAGTTTTCCGCCACACATAGAGTTTTGCTTTTATGCCAAAAAGTTACATTTTGGACTCATCAGACCAGAGCACCTTCTTCCAAATGTGTGCTGTGTCCCCCACATGGCTTCTCGCAAACTGCAAATGAGACTGCTTATGGCTTTCTTTCAACAATTACTTTCTTCTTGCCACTCTTCCATAAAGGCCAGATTTGTGGAGTGCACGACTAATAGTTGTCCTGTGGACAGATTCTCCCACCTGAGCTGCGGATCTCTGCAGCTCCTCCAGAGAAACCATGGGCCTCTTGGCTGCTTCTCTGATTAATGCTCTCCTGCCCGGCCTGTCAGTTTAGGTGGACGGTCATGTCTTGGTAGGTTTGCAGTTCTGCCATACTCTTTCCATTTTCAGATGATGGATTGAACAGTGCTCCGTGAAATGTATAAAGCTTGAGATATTTTTTTAAAATCGAACCCTGCTTTAAACTTCTCCACAA
Organism: Glandirana rugosa; assembly: GCA_018402905.1. Taxonomy (NCBI): domain Eukaryota; kingdom Metazoa; phylum Chordata; class Amphibia; order Anura; family Ranidae; genus Glandirana; species Glandirana rugosa. The sequence goes on from BLSH010049906.1 coordinate 228,118, forward strand.
CTTTATCCCGGACCTGTCTGGTGTGTTCCTTGGCCTTCATGATGCTGTTTGTTCACAAAGGTTCTGTAACAAACCTCTGAGGGCTTCACAGAACAGCTGTATTTATAATGAGATTAAATTACACACATGTGGACTCTATTTACTAATTAGGTGACTTCTGAAGGCAATTGGTTCCATTAGATCAGGGATATGCAATTAGCGGACCTCCAGCTGTTGCAGAACTACAAGTCCCATGAGGCTTAGCAACACTCTTACAGCCACAAGCATGATACCCAGAGGCAGAGACATGATGGGACTTGTAGTTTTGCAACAGCTGGAGGTCCGCTAATTGCATATCCCTGCACTAGATTTTAGTTAGGGATATCAAAGCAAAAGGGGGCTGAATACAAATGCATGCCACACTTTTCAGATATTTATTTGTAAAAAATGTTGAAAACCATTTATCATTTTCCTTCCACTTCACAATTATGTGCCGCTTTGTGTTGGTCTATCACATAAAACCCCATTTACATTTTTGGCTGTAACATGACAAAATGTGGAAAATTTCAAGGGATATGAATACTTTTTCAAGGCACTGTAGCTTATTTTGCTTTTGGTCCAAAGAACACACTGACCTGTATTTTAAGGGCTTAGATTCAACTCAAAAGAAGAGGATAAATATACAAAACTTTGTGCAGTAATGTTTATTCTTATATCATATGTGGTACTGATGTTCTACTAAAAAATTAAAATAGTAAGGAAAGGAATAATAAATTCTGCTAAGGCTATGAGTGCAACCACAGGACAGGTTAAGAGGGCCCTGATTACAGCAAAGCCCTAGCAGTGCCACCAACCAGTGAATATCAGTGCCACCAATCAGTGCATATCAGTGCCACCAATTAGTGCCCATAAGTGCCACCAATCAGTGCCCATAAGTGCCACCAATCAGTTCCCATAAGTGATGCCAGTCAATGCCTCCTATCAGTGCAGCCTATCAGTGCAGCCTCATCAGCACATATCAGTGATGGAAAAAAATGACTTAGTAAAAAAAAAAATGCCAGCAGTGATTAAATACCACCAAAAGAAAGCTATATTTGTGTGAAGAAAAAGATAAAAAATGCGTTTGGGTACAGTGTTGCATGACCGCGCAATTGTCATTCAAAGTGCAACAGCGCTGAAAACTAAAAAATGGCCTGGGCAGGAAAGGGGTGAAGGTGCCAAGTATTGAGATGGTTAAAGGAACAGGATCATATTTTTTTTTGGGTTACAACCACTTTTATAATGGTCCACTTATATAACAAAACAAACATCTTGTAGGTGGAGGGGATTGAAACAAAATAAAAAGTAGAGCATAAACTAATACTGCCTGTATTTAAGTAACTAGCACTACATACCAATAAGCTTTCTTCATAAATTCTGGACGTCCATAAAAAAAACTTAGATAAACACAACTTAACTCAAGAGGAAATTCAGGGAACAATAAATTATATGGAGCATGGAAAATACGTACCGACAGACGACTGTACATTCTGAAATACAGCTCTACCACCTGTTTCGTTTTGTAGGCCATTTTATAGGGCCAGAAAAACTTCATCAGATTTCACACATAAACAAAAGCAGTTATAGTCAGAGGTCAAGCCCGGACAAAGGAATGGAGAAGCTCAATGACTTTAATGTGTTTCGTTACAGCTCATTTGTGAATTGCTTTTAGGCTAAGAAATGGAGGCACACTTGTTACCATGCCCTGGTGACTCGGCGGGGACAGCTGTTCTTAGGACACTCACATTAGGCCGATTCTGACAGTCAGAAAAAAAACGTATCAGTCTCTCAGATGTAAGTATGGCCATACACTAGTTGATTATTCAACCGGTTAACGACCGTCTCGCGTACATTTACTGCTGCAGAGTGGCTGGATAGCAAGAATCGCCATCTATAAACGGTGACAGCGTACGTGGCTAGCAGGCAGGAGCGCGCCCGCCCTCTCCAGCAGTATGGCCGTGGGTCGGGCGGGCTCGATGTCCGCCGGTGACCTGCGATCACCTGGCACAGATGAAAAAACGGGGAACTGCCGATGTAAACATGACGGTTCCCCACTCCCCTGTCACTGGGATCAGTTAGATCTCTTATGCCCCTGCCAGCCCAGCCCCCTCACAGTTAGAACACGCCTAGGGAACACAGTTAACCCCTAGATCTCCCCCTGCAGTTTAACCCCTTCACTGCCAGTGACATTTATACAGTAATCAGTGGATATTTAAATATCTGATCACTGTATAGATGTCATTGGTCCCAAAAAAGTGTAAAAAATGTCCGACTTGTCCGCTACAATATCACAGATAAAATCGCAGCTCGCCATTACTAGTAAAAAAATTTTAAAAAATAGTAAAAACGCCATAAATGAATTCTCATGGTTTGTAAACACAGCAACTTTTGCACAAACCAATCAATAAACGCTGATCGTGATTTTTTTTACCACAAGAATGTAAATCAGCCAAAACTGATAAATACATTTGTTTTTATATATGTTTTTTGGATTTGTATTTTAGCAAAAAGTAAAAAATATTAGTATTTTTTCAAAATTGTCGCTCTTTTTTTGTTTAAATCGTTGATCAGAAGTGACGCAGAGGTGATCAAATACCACCAAAAGAAAGCTCTATTTGTGGGATAAAAGGATGCCAATTTCGTTTGGGTACAACGTTGCACGACCGCGCAATTATCAGTCAAAGTGACGCAGTGCCGAAACGCAAAAAGTTCCCTGGTCCTACAGTGGGAAATCCTTCCGGGGCTGAAGTGGTTAAAGAACGTTCATACAAAAATTCTTATGAGTACATTGGATGACATAACAAATGTTCTTCGAAAGTACCTCAAAAAGCATTTGCTTACATTCCATTTTGGAGTAAGTGGGCTTTCCCAAAAGAAAACTCACTGTTGAAAATTCTTTTGCTCAAGAAAAAATTTCCATCTTCTCCCTTCCACATATATTTGCAAATGTGTGCAACTAAATCCTCTGTTTTTAATGTGAATTGTTAGGTAGGATCAATTTGTTTTGTTTTTGGTAAGTGTGCTGGGAAATTTTGTCTGCTTGTGATGTGCGGTGCCCTTCCATGTGCACCTTACTGCAAAAGGCTAGTTATAAATTGGGGTGGTTGCCATCTTTTTGTATAACTCGTTTGCTGGATTTGGTATGGGGATACATTGAATGACTTCAGCAGCCATTATACTCTTGTGAGCATCCAGTGTGTCCCTATGTTAATTATCAAAAGTTCGCCTTTTGTCCTGAATTAAGAAAGGGGGGGTAGGTGGGACTTTAAATTAGGCAGTGACTGACTGCGTAGTATTATATGCCGCTATCCCTGGCACAATGCAAAAAGAGAAGGGAAATTTGAGACTTTAAATGAAGCACACGGCTATACGGTAATGCTAAGAAAATCAATACATAATATCATGTTTATTGGCACATATACATGTGTTGAGCCATACCAAAATACAGTGAATAAATAGTATTGCTCATTAGTAACACATGGTACATATATATATATATATATATATATATATATATATATATATATATATATATAGATAGATATACACACATACATGTTGCTGCACCATCATGCTGTGGGTGGTGTTGGTTGGTAACCTAGACCTCTCAAAGTGATATAAAAAGTCCATAATAAAGCATGATTGTAAAAGCAAGTATGGTCAGATGTTAGTAATAGTGTAGCATCGAAAAAAAGGCTCTACACGTTTCTTGGGTTCTTTCCACTCATCAGGAGCCAATGTAGGGTACATATACTTGTATCTACAAAAAAGTGCATGTATATGTAATCTGGCAATTAGATGCAAAAAAAGAGAGGGGAAGGAAAATGGGAGGGGGAGAACCCCCTTGGTTACTCACAAGTCAGCTATAGGATTCAAATGGGGTGCTGAGAGCCGAAGACATAGTGGGGGACTCATCTCCACCTAACCAACACCACCGACACATGGTGTTGATGTAGCGATATGTATGAATCTTAGTTTCTGCAAATAACTGAAGGGCACTGATTAGGTGGAACTGATGAGGAGGCAATAATATACCACACTGATGGGCACTGATAGGTGGCACTGATAGGCGACACTGATGGGCCCTCATAGGTGGCACTGATGGGCACTGACAGGCAGCACTGGTGGGCAATGATAGGCGGCACTGATAGTCAACACTGATGGGCAGCACTGGTGGACACTGATGGGCGGCTCTGATGGGTGGCACTGATTAACAGGCACTGATGAACAGGCACTGACTTGCATCACTGATTTGCACTGATTGGTGTCTCTGATGGGCACTGACTGGTGTCACTGATGGGCACTGATTGGTGTCACTGATGGGCACTGATTGGTGTCACTGATGGCCACTGACAGGCAGCACTGGTGGGCAATGATAGGTGGCACTGATTGGCGGCTCTGATGGGCAGCACTTATGAGCAGGCACTAATGAGCACTGAAAGGTAGCACTGACTGGTATCACTGATTGGTGTCACCAATGGGCACTGGTTGGTGTCACTGATTAGTGTCACTGATGGGCACTGCTGGGGCGGTACTGTAATCAGGGCACTTATGATCAGTGCGCTGATTATCTGTATAGGTCTCCCCTGTTGGGAGATGCTGCTAATCGGCTCTCAACACTGTCAGTGTGAGCTGATAAACAGCACATCCTTGTTTACATGTGACTGGCTGTGATTGGACACAGCCGATCACATGGGTAAAGAGCCGTGTCATCTGCTCTTTACCGAGATTGGGGTTGCGCCATGTCCTAGGAACCGGCAGTCGGGACGTGGTTAAATCCCCTGCCCAGCAGATTAGATTTTCCTTCATTCCCACAATGCTCCATTCATTTGCTGGGAACAGGAGAAGCCACCCTTTGAAATCTACGAGTCACTCATTTCAGTTCTCTAAATTGTTTAAATGCACATTTAGGGCTGAAGATTACATAAAAGCCCCCATACATGATATATTTTTTTCCAAAATTGACACTAGCGAATGATTTATAATCCTTTACAGGTTACCAATTTAGAGTTAACCATGAATGATGGCCCTAGAATTATTGCTGTCACTCCTGCATGTGTGGCAATACATAATGGGGTATGTACTAATGGCAAATAGTTCACTTTGCACGGAAATTTTCCCCAGAGCTTAGTGAATGAGATGAAATTTCATACTGCAAAGAACACCCAATCATGTGCAAAGAAAATGAAAAACAGCTTTTTGCTTAAAGGCTTTGTAACCCTACACTAGGATTCACTGCCAGCCCCTCTCTTTTAAGGAGCCGTCCTGCACTGTGTAATTGTTTGTTAAAAACAAAGCTTCTAAATACAATTTTACCATGTAGCTTCAGGCCGGTCACGTGACTCCCGGCCGCTCTAATACTCAGTTACAGGGCTACAGCGGGAGGGACTGAGATCTTCCTCTAACGTCAGCCTGGAGGTCACATGAATACAAAGGAGAAAGGGAATGACGACACAGCCAGCATAAAAATTATAGTTTTTGTGTTTTTGAAAAGTTTTTGGGGTTTCTTCTTTAAAGCAGTTGTATCGTCATTCTGACCAGATTTTTCCTTCCCAATAGTACCAGAAATTAGATTACATAGCGCTGTATGTCAGTGCTCCTACCAGCTTCTTTCTGGAGATATCGCTGTATTCTTGTGCTGTGACGTCGCCCGTGCATGCTCCGTACACCCTCGGGTGTATGCCGGGGCGGCGTCTTTTCCTATTGCTGATGTCAGCCCCGGCATCCTGCGATGCTTCAATGGGGAGAGGAGTGTTGTTTACAAAAAGTCCCATGCAACGTCATTGGTGAAGGAGAGAGAGGCGGAGCCACAGACATATAACTAGAGTGGGGAGCGTAATGCGCATGCATGGGATTACGGACTGGAAAACCAAGTGAGGGCGGAAATAGACACCAGTGAGGCCTCATTTACAATGCTGCTGGTAAACGGACGTTTAGAGGCATTTGGGTGTTTTTTTCAGCTGCCGCTGAGCTCTCCTCTGTTATCTTATCAATACACATACACAGGGTCGTTTAAGGTGTTTCCAGGCAGTTGAGTTTAGAGGCTTTTTTTGACGGCAAAAAAATGGGTATGAGACGCCAGTTCAGAGGCTTTTGAAGCGCCAAACAGCGTGTAAACGCGCCTAAACGTGTTAACTAGCGTCTAAGAGCGTTTTATTTACAGGTGTTTCTATTTTAAGAAAAAAAATAAAAATTTTTTTCAAAAACGCTCCTAGACGCGAACGCGGCAAAACGCGGCTAAACACGGCATGCAAAATGCGGCAAAACGGGCGTTTTAGACACCGGTTTCTAGCTGTCAAGATAAAACGTTCAGGGGAGGTTGAAACCACGTCCTGTGTAAATGGAGCCTTAAAGACGCAGAAGCCCAGAATCAACATGGTGGCGGCGATCAGGAGTCCGGAATGATCAATTAATCATTTTTTTTATACAGTAAGAAAGATTTTCAGGAATTCAAAATCCAGTAGTTTAATTCATATTAACATATTAGATTGTATTAAAGTTAAAATAAAAAAATTTTGGTAGAGGATACAATTGCTTTAACACATAGGTATTTAGCTTATGTTATGTATCATCAGAAATGTTACTTTTTGTTTTTACAAGTGTATGCTATGTGTGTTGTTGGTTTGGTTTGTCTGTTGGATCGCAAAGGGGGTTATTTTGATTTTTCCTCACCTGTGATGAAACAGACTTAAAGCAGAGTAGAACCCGTGACTAATTAGCAATGACTAAGCACAGGTGTGTGAACCGCGTTTGCTGAAGCCACAGGAGATGTGTGCGCAGGCTATGTCCTTGCTTTTAATGGACTGGAAATAAAACTATCATTTTTTTGCTGGCTGTGCAGCCATTCCCTTTCTCCTATGGTTGCGGACCATGGCTGGCACCCAGCAATTGTTACAGCAGGAGAGATCTCATATTTTACAATCTTTGTGCTTTATTCTGTCTGGAGGTCACGTGACCCGCATGCTGGCTGCTCGGCTCCTCCCTTTGCAGCCCTGGATCGGAGTAGGAGAGCGGCTGGGAGTCACGTGACCGGCCTGAAAATACATGACAAAAAGGTATTTAGAGGCTTCATACAATTACACAGTGCAGGATGGCAGCTTAAAAGAGATGGGCTGGCAGTGAATTTTTTTAAAGTTTAATTTTCTACTAACATCAGCAGAGGGGGCAGAGATAGGAGAGCTACAGATGGGGGAGGCACGTAAACTGACCACGGTGTCAGGGCTCACCAGCCATAATAAGCCATGGTTAGTTTACAGAGTGGAGGACAGAACCAGGCAGGATCAGCTAGGTTTTTTACAGCTTCCATAGGGGCGCAAGCACTGAGCTGTTTAACCTGCTATAAGGGAACAGGATCTCTTCTTTTTTTTTCTTTTTTGGGTTACAACCACTTTAAACATGTTTGGATGATGGGAGTCCATAGAGCTTCATTTCATTCACTACCTTCCCTTGCAAAGTGCAACTTCGCTTGCCAAGGGGACACTGTATTTAGTAAACCAACCCCAATGTGTCTGGCACAATTGTCATTTTCGTTCGGGTGTGCACTTAACTTCCATATATGTATGTGTGTGTGTGTATGTAGGGACATGGGCTTTTAGGATTTTTTTTTTGGGGGGGGGGGGGGGGTGTCGTTTTTAAAAATTAATAATTTAAACTTTTTTAACTTAACTTTATTGCTATCTCAAGGGGGCTGATTAGTTCATTTTACTCAGGGAAGATCAGAAACAATTGAGTACTGTCCATGATACTTTTTTTTATTTGCACTAACATACAAATTTTCAGGACAAGCTTTGGGGATGTGTCCCCTTCATTAAGGTCCAAGCAGTACTAATTGCACAAAGGGAAGATCAGCAAATGGATGTTCGCTGATCTCCCATTGCTCTTGATCCTGACAGCCGCCATGGATGTTTCAGGTACACTGAAAGCACAAGTAAGCCCAGGCAGGGGGAGGCACCTTTTCCTACATATAGAAGAGATTGAGTGCCTTTACAGTTTCCTGAATCCCTTCTAATTGAATGTCAGCAGCAAGGAATAGCAGCCAGGAGTCTGTGTACATACCAGCTGGTGTAATAGTTACGTAGTGGAATCAAAAGCTGAACTTCAGGCTAAATACACAGATGATATACAGGTATGAGAGTGGTTTTAACTAACAATAATATGATAAGTTCACTTCTCTGTCACTCTACTCTCTCCTCCGAGAGCCGTAGGCTCTAATTGGCTTAAAAAAGGGTGGGCTTGGGCCCACCCAGTTGTGTGACATTAGTGAATTAATATTTGCTAATGTTTTCCTGTTTCTTCTCCCGAAGTGGGTCCTGAGACCCGATTGGCCGGGAGTCCCAAGATCTGATTGGCTGCGAGTCCTAACTCCTGATTGGCCGAGAGGAGAAGTGACCGCTGGGACTCGGGAGGAGACGCAGGGAGGGGGAAGCTGTGATCTGGATGGAGTAAGTATGGGGCTAACGGGGGGGCCTCGAGGGCGACGGGTGAGTGATCGAGCGATGGGGGGGGGCAGCAATTGATCAAGTGAGCGTGGGGAGGGGGGAGTTGTGGTTGGTTGGATGGCTGGCTGGGAGGGGTTGTCGTCTGGATGGGGCCCTGCCCCCCCCAAGAAAATTGAGCACCACCCGCCACTGCATTTATTGATAATGGATGATTACTGAGCTGGAATAACTTGTGTCTTTTCCAACTTCCTAGATTTCAGCTTGATGGATATATTGGCACACACCATTAAAAATAGACCTATCATGTATTTTCTTTCTAGATTAATTTAATATAAACAGCCACTAGAGGGAGCACCTACAAAAATGTATGAAATATAAGCAAAGAAATATGGAATGAAAGGCACACAAAATGCAAAAAAAGCCCAAAAATCTGCAATCAGGTAAATTTTTCAAATGACAGCTCAGAATGAGGCCTCACAGAAAACACATTATAGTGTCCCTTTAAAAAGCCCAAAGCCAAATAAAATGTTTATGCTCAGTCCACTGGAAATCTTTACACACTGCTGTCAGAATTTTAAAGACCCATAATCCCACATCTCCTGTCAGCCTGGTATATCTCAGCCTGTCACCAGGTCGACATATCGCAAATTAAGGCCTAGATCCACCAAGGTCCATTAAATCAGGTAAAACAGCAAGATGTTACATAAAACAGGAACAGGCTTTATATGCCCCCGGGCTAAGACTTTGTTCACTTTCATAATTGTAAGAAAATCAATGTCTATAACAAAACCCATACGCAGCAAAGTAATACAGTATTGTATAACAGCAGAAAATGCAGCTTTATCCCATAATCTCTCCGCAACCTCACTTTCCATATAATTCAGTTAATAACACACAAGAAATGCTGTTTTGCATATTATTTAATAAAGGAAATGGAAGGGGAGCTCCGTATATGGTGGTTTTTCTACTGGATGGAAGCCACTAGGTATACTTACTAATGAAATAGCAATAAAATGTAATATATACTGTATATTCAGCTTTATAAGGAGTTTCTTTGGATACATAGTAAAACCTTGGTTTGAGTGTAACTTGGTTTAAGAGCGTTTTGCAAGATAAGCAAAATTTTAAAATAAATTTTGACTTGATATACAAGCAGCGTCACGTCACAACTGAGAATAAAAGAGAAGAGAGGTGCCTCTGAGTGTAGCAATATGGTTACATTTAATGAAGGTACAACATTTAGCAACTCAAAGGGTTGATGATTAAAAAAGGCACATCTAGGTATGCAGGCATTCCAGATAAAGTGGTCCACATAGACCGTCCTCCACACCGCCACCGGTGTCATCCATTCCACGCTGTGCTCCATGAGCACTTCAAGTCTCGCTTTCAGATCGCTCTACTGCAGGGTAGTCTTCCCGGTCACGATTGCAGACTGACATTGGTGGGAGCCGGCGATGCAGAGGAAGGTCTATGTGGACAGCTTTACCCTGGATGCCTGCATACTTAGAATTACCTCTTTTAATCATCAACCATGTGAGTTGCTAAATGTTGTACCTTCATTAAATGTAACCATATTGCTACACTTAGAGGAGCCTCTCTTCTCTTTTATACACTGTAGTTCCTGCTGGGGTTTTCTTCTAATCTCCTTGTGGAGGCTGCCATTTGTGGATGGACATTTTATGGTTACACAAACTATCACATTGCTATAATCTTTTTATATGGACTATAAACTGAAGGACTATTAAATAAATGGTTGTGGAACGAATCATCTGATTTTCCCTTATTTCTTATGGGGAAATTTGCTTTGATATACAAGTGCTTTGGATTACAAGCATGTTTCCGGAACAAATTATGATCACAATCCAAGGTTTTACTGTAATGGGAATCTGTCTGATAAGAGACCTTTGACTTGCATCAATACATTTAGCAGAAATAATAATAAAATACATTGTAACATTTTTATATTAAAAAAGAGAAAGACCTATTAACACAAGAGCAACCATTAGGGTTCATTTACCCAGGTAAAAGGCTCTACCGCCCCTCTGGATTACTTAGAGCCGGTTTACAGGTATTCATAAGGCCATACTGCTGCCTATTGCATGCCTTGGTTTTCAGCCCCAAGGAGGATTTTTTTTTATCTCAATGGGGATTTTACATTGAACTACAAGTGCCATAACCGAGTTTGGTGCAGCCCCATTGATTTCATTGGTCAAGTTTGACAAGCATGCTAAGGGTCAAACTTGGAATTGCTGCATCACGAAGCAACCGTGAAAATGTAAACAGACTTAAGCCATGTCACATTGCAGGTTGACAGTCAGGAAGCGGTATTGAGCACGCTCAATATATATTATACTTGCTTACAAGATTGGTCCTCCAAGTTTTGCTTTACTCAGTTCTGCAGAGCCATATGCAGAATATTTCAGAATGGCACCTTTATATGTCTAATGCAGCCTCTACTCACTACAATGGGAAGCCCTTTGGTCACACTCTCAGACAACTGGAATTCCACTGGGGAGTTCAACTAGCTCAAAGACATGTTACAATTGTGCTGCAACCCACAGGAGTTATATATATTGGAGGTTGTATACGGGAGTGCTGACACCAGAGATGTTCTCTGCTGGTTTGGTGCTGGAATGGTTGGTTGCCCATTGATGGTGGTCCTTGGCACTGCATTTTCTCAGAATGTGGGTAAGGGGTAGATAGGAGACATGCTGTTCACTGGTTGCATTATATATATGAAGGGAGCATTTGTGTGCTTAAAATGAACTTGTGCCTATCCATTGTCAATATGGACAGGACAACCAAATTGTTGAGACCCGTCAAAAATAGGCATGTTAGGCTAATGTGTGCAGAGTTTACCTATGTCTGAATGTGACATGTTTTGAATTAGGTGGTTTGTGGAGATGTACCTGCTTTAAGCAGTACATGTATATGGTGGGCATAAAAATCTTCCGAGGATCTAATAATTTAGTCTGTTAAGCTGGCCATAGATGGTTTGCTTTGTTTTTTGGCCAGTGGGCTGAACAGACTCTTCCATCCACAGAAATCAGGTGGATGGAGGAAATCCCCCCACTCCCCTCGTGGGACATTGTATTGTAACAGCAGCACCCCAGAAGTATGAATTAATACACATTTTTAGTAGAGTGGGAAAAAGTTGGAACCAATGACAAAATTTTTAAAATTGACTGCGCCTTGTGCTTTTTCTTGTTCTGGTGTCACAGAAACCAAAATTGAGGGACAATCTTTCTAGTGGAGCCACAGATAGAAAGTCAAACCTGGTAGCAATTGTTACTCTACCTAAAACAATATCAAAACAATGTTTCCTACAATTAGGCTTTACTGCACTGTTTATCTCGATTTCATATAACCTATTGCATGCCCCATCTAGATTTTTTGAAATCTATACTTTGCCTCCTATCTATCCTGATTACAGTTGGAGAGTCCAGCATTTCAGGTAAATTTTGATGGTGATTGCAGCACTCTGAAACTCAGGATTCCATCGTTTTTGAACAATAAAGTTAATTAAAGCAGAGTGAGGCTAAAGTTCTGTCTCCTCTTTCCACATTGAGGCATCACCAGCATAGCCCACTGGTTATTGTTCTGGCAGCCGATGCTGAAGATGAGGAGGCTCTGGGCAGCAGCTGAAGGCCAGGCTGGTGACAGTGCAGAACTGTGTGGGGTAGATTGAACAGATGTGTGCCTCCCAGTCTGGAGCTGAAATAACTCCTACAGCAAACTACATTGCAAGCCATGCCTTTACCCTCAGCCAGTGGCAGCACTCTTACCACAATTCATAAAATTCATCTGTACCACAAAAACCATGAGCGCTCCAGTCACGTTACTTTGACTTGGCTGAAATTATGTAATCAGTCTTCTGCAAGCTAGAGGAAACATTTCTTCTTTCTTTAACTTTCTGGAATATCACCTTCATATCCCTGCAGCAAGTCACAGAGTTCAAGTCTGAACCAAGGACTAATCTGTATCAAACATATGCGAACACAGCCAGGAACTACAAAGACACCAGGACTGTAGCCTCTCTGAGCTGGCATCCCAACCCAAGAAGTAGATCCTGACACTGGATGATGCCTGGACAAAGATGGCTTTGTCCTTCTAGAGAGAAAAGCAGATGAAGGCATTGTCAGGAGTAGGAATGAGCTTGGGTTCAGCTCTGATTTCGAAACCCATGTTTGACTGAACCCAGAAGTCAACTGTCACACCAAGCCAATAATCTACGGACAAAGTTTTTCCCGTCCCCCAGGAGCATGTACACACAAAGGGGTGGGGTGCTTGTGGCACAGTTGACCTGCTATGACCACATGACCATTTTAGCCCAATGTTATTGACTCATAGCAAAAGGAATGGTCCCAAGAGAAGGGATACTAGGGTGGATGCTGGACAGTAAAGAGTATAAAGGAAGTAATAAAATCTTAATGGTTTATTGAAACGTATAAAAAACACATAAATACATGTGAATAACATAGATAAAATGCAATACAACATATGAATACCACCTGGCGGACAGACCAAGCATGGCCCACCGGTGATTTACAGCGTATATCCCAACATGTTTCAATATGACAAAAGTGTTGTATCTTCTTCAGGGGAGTAATGTATTGCCAATAGGATCAATACTATGAGATAAAATGCACACACATGAATATTATGCATACACATATGACAAAGAAAACAAATTGTTTGAAAATACAGTAGTACATGTGTCATCAAGGAGATAGATAAGTATACAAGTGCATGCTGGTAAAGTAGCTCAAAACAGATTATTGCATAAACAGAAAAAGGGGGGGCTCACCCAAGTATATAAGGCATTCATCGTGGAGAGACCTTTACTTCATATCACTCTCCGTGTAGTAGAAGAATGATGATTAATCAGTAAATTGTGGGTCAATGTAAAACTACTAGTTGCAGGTAGACGTAGCTCTCCACAAGGACCGAAAAAAGAGGGAAAAACAGGAGACGCTCCTACAGGCATAATAGGAGGATTTCAAAGGTAAGTATCATAGCTAAGATAGTATGGCTCAAAAAACACATAAAAGCAAACAAGCAAGGAAGTATAGAAAAATATGAGGGTATCTTACATCTGGGTCCACCGAGTCCTGGTAAGGTACGGATCAGGACAACCAAGTGAGGGTGCTTAGATGTTGCGGCCAACACAACGGCTCAGGGGAGCAGCCCACTGGAAGGTTTATGAAAAACCAACACTTCTCCAAACAGCTGAATGTGTATACAAAAGAAAAAAAGAGTAAAGAGACACTAGAATACCTAGTGTGTAGCACCGAATAAACAGGAGATGGGACATCATGATATTGCTAGACAACTACCAACAAAATACTGACCTGTGTCTGGGTATAGTGGCTATCACTATACCCAGACACAGACAATACCCTTCCTTGCTTTTTTTCTTTTGTATACACATTCAGCTGTTTGGAGAACTGTTGGTTTTTCATAAACCTTCCAGTGGGCTGCTCCCCTGAGCCGTTGTGTTGGCCGCAACATCTAAGCACCCTCACCTGGTTGTCCTGACCCGTACCTTACCGGGACTCGGTGGACCCAGATGTAAGATACCCTCATATTTTTCTATACTTCCTTGCTTGTTTGCTTTTATGTGTTTTTTGAACCATACTATCTTAGCTATGATACTTACCTTTGAAATCCTCCTATTATGCCTGTAGGAGCGTCTCCTGTTTTTCCCTCTTTTTTCGGTCCTTGTGTAGAGCTACGTCTACCTGCAACTAGTAGTTTTACATTGACCCACAATTTACTGATTAATCATCATTCTTCTACTACACGGAGAGTGATATGAAGTAAAGGTCTCTCCACGATGAATGCCTTATATACTTGGGAGAGCCTCCCTCCCCCTTTTCTGTTTATGCAATAATCTGTTTTGAGCTACTTTACCAGCATGCACTTGTATACTAATCTATCTTCTTGATGACACATGTACTACTGTATTTTCATACAATTTGTATTCTATGTCGTATGTGTATGCATAATATTCATGTGTGTGCATTTTATCTCATAGAATTGATCCTTTTGGCAATACATTATTCCCCTGAAGAAGATACAACACTTTTGTCATATCGAAACATGTTGGGATATACGCTGTAAATCACCGGTGGGCCATACTTGGTCTGTCCGCCAGGTGGTATTCGTATGTTGTATTGCATTTCATCTATATGTTATTCACATGTATTTATGAGTATTTTATATGTTTCAATAAACCATTGAGATTTTATTACTCCCTTTATACTCTTTACTGTCCAGCATCCACCCTAATATCCCTTCTCTTGGGGCCACTCCTATTGCTATTGTCCAATTGGGATGTGGTGGTAAGCTTGTTTGTGTTAGGGACACACCCCAGGGCTTCACTAGTTTTGTAATGTTATTGACTTAATACAGCCATTTGGCCATGTTATGTCAATAATGGCAAAAGCATCTTCACCCCTTCCGTAAATGCAGGGAACGTCCAGGCCAACCTTACAGGTTTAACAAAACCAAGTGCATCCCTAGTTGGAAGAAGCTCTGTTAGAGGCAAGAAATCCCTGAAGGTGTTACACATTATTCAGCATGCATGCTCATATCATGAAAAAATGCATCTAATGCTAGGTCCTCTTTAAGGGATTTATAAGACAGAGCCGATTTGTGCCAAATAAGTCCTCCAAGCAAACAGTGTCAAGTAGTTTTGGAGCTACCTTAATGGACACAAGGGATATCTGTATGCCAGCGGTATCTATGGCATGATCTCTGCTTGTTATATTCAACCTACAAATGGAAGAGGATTCCCACCAGTCAAGAGAAGGTGAAAAAACAAAGATCTAGCAGGTGCCTTGTTGAATTGACCTCATGTGCTCCATGTACTTGTCAGCTCTGTTATCCTATATTGCCTACTGCCAGTAAATGGCAGTGAAATAAGCAATGAAATAATAGTTGATCGGGAGACACATCCTGGTATTATACAAAGCTGAGCCCTCTCCCACCACTGTGCTTCCAGAGGCATTGCTGTAGTGTGCACAGGATTGCTTCACCCTAACAGAGCATGGACAGCAAAGGTCTCCTACAAGACAGATGCACAATATAAACAGGACATTGTCTGCGTAATGCACAATGATAAATATTTAATGCTCCTTTGTGCCCCTTGGCTTTGCTTCTTGCTTCTGACACACTTCTCCTATTCCTTGGAGCGAATGCTGAGCGCAGCAATTTCCTATCACACCTAGAGCTGCTATTTCCAGCACCTGCTTACTCTGCAATATTTACATAGAGCAATAGCTCCACAGACACTGAAATAACAAGGATATGACAGGTTGAACTATAGCATGCATTACAGTACTGCGCTTCAACACAAATCGGCTTTTCTGCTAAGGCTGTGTAAAGAACAATGGCAATGTCCTAAGAGCAATTACCCAAAACAACCAACCAGATTTCATTATGCTGACTCCAATACACTGATTCTATGTGTACTGCACTTTGTACATTGCCATTGCTGTATGCCTGTGTGTGTATGATTGCATGCAGGGTAGATCATACAACTAGCCCACTTTTGAAAGAAGTACAAGGAGCAGTTTACGACAATCAATAAAGTGGTCATTTTTACATTGGCAGAACTACAGTATGCAGTAACCCAGGAAGGTCGGGAGTCACGTGATACACTATATTACCAAAAGTATTGTGACATCTGCCTTTACACACACATGAACTTTAATGGCATCCCAGTCTTAGTCCATAGGGTTCAAAATTGAGTTGGCCCACCCTTTGCAGCTATAACAGCTTCAGCTCTTCTGGGAAGGCTGTCCACAAGGTTTAGGAGTGTCTATGGGAATGTTGACCATTCTTCCAGAAGCACTTTTGTGAGGTCAGGCACTGATGTTGATGAGAAGGCCTGGCTCACAGTCTTTCATCCCAAAGGTATTCTATTGGGTTGAGGTGCAGGCCAGTTACGTTCCTCCACTCCGAACTCGCTCATCCATGGGCCTTGCTTTGTGTAATGGTCCAAATCATTTGGTGGAGGGGGGATTATGGTGTGGGGTTGTTTTTCAGGGATTGGGCTTGGCCCCTTTCCAGTGAAGGGAACTCTTAAGGCGTCAGCATACCAAGACATTTTGGACAATTTCATGTTCCCAACTTTGCGGGAACAGTTTGGGGATGGCCCCTTCCTGTTGCGTCCTGACCTCAAGCCAAAAGAACACCTTTGGGAGGAATTAGAGCGGAGACTGCGAACTCGATATTGAACCCTACGGACTAAAACTGGGATGCCATTAAAGTTCATGTGCATGTAAAGGCAGCTCTCCCAATACATTTGGTTACATAGGGGTTGATTTACTAAAGCTTGAAAGTGCAAAATTTGGTGCAGCTCCACACAGAAACCAATCAGCTTCAAGGTTTTATTGTCAAAGCTTGATTGAACAAGCTGAGGTTAGAAGCTGATTGGCTAGCATGCAAAGCTGCACCAGTTTTTGCACTCTCCAGCTTTAGTAAATCAACCCCTTAGTGTATCTCAGGTTGGTCAGCTTGACAGAATCTGAAGACCCCTTTTACACTGAGGTGGTTTTCAGGCATTTTAGTTCTAAAAATAGTGCCTAAAAAGCGCTTGAAAACCGCCTCCCATTGGTCAAAAAAGTCCTGCAAGCAGCATCTTTGGGGCGGGTTTGAAGCGCTAAAAATAACCAACCAGGCAGCCGATTTTGATGTTTCGTAAGACAAAAGCTGGTTGTGCCGACTAGAATTTTTTTTCCGTATGGCAACTCAACGTCCAATTTCCATATCATTAGCATGGTTTTCATATGAAAAAAATTGTATGATCGCGACTACGCATGCTCAGAAACGAATACATACAAAACTATTCAACACATTACGTCACTTCTGACATTGAATTTGGTCATATACGAAAATTTTCATATGGTTAGTACGCTCTTCACTTTCGACATGAGACAAGCGTCCAACAAAAAATGGACGTTCTGTTGTACGAAATTCACATCGTGTGTACGAGGCTTTAGGGTTTCAGATGCTGAGTTATTGTTGGAGTTCCAACACCCAGAACTGATCAGGGTTGAAGTAAAGAAAATTGCATAATGTATGGCCTGCCTTCAGCTGGATACCCAGTATACAACTTTTGTTATTCAATTTTCCTGACTACATACAAAGGGAAAGTGTTTAGGAGTGACCTCATATTATATGGTTTTGGTAAATCTAAAGGAAAACATCTAAAGAAAATTGTATGGTGTATTCAGCTAAGATTAGGGCTATTGCTTATATTTAAATTCTGTTGCCAACTCCCACTCAAAGTTCTCAAAGTTCTCTGCCACTTCCCGAGCAAAGTTCATCAGCAATCAACACTTCCAGGAGTATCAGATGCTGCGGTCCCCTGCTAAGCTTGAAAGTTGTTGAAATTGACTGAAAATTGCCATGCGTGTGGTCAATTTTACAATTCTTACCCTTCTAGGAAATACACCTCTATTGCTAAAATAAATAATAAATGTCATCTTGCACCAACTCTGGTCTATCAGCACTAAGGATGGGCTCGGGCGTGTTCGCAAGTGCACGTGCCCGAGCCCGCCAAGAATTGAACCCTGCACTGCGCCAATCACAAGCAGTTAAGCCTCGTACACACGGTTCGATGGTCATATACAACAGGTCGTACAAACGACCGTTGCATGCAAAATCAATCGTTAGTACGCGCGATTAGAACAGCCGATGTACAACGGTCGTACAACAGAAGTTGTATGAGCAGACTAGAAAACTTGGTAGTACCAACAAGCGGTCTTACGACCGTTGTGTCGTGTGTACAGAGAAGTTGGTCCAACAAGTTGTATTGTGCAAAACACGCATGCTCAGAAGTCAGGAACGGCCAGGCACTAATTACATGCACCTGAACTTAATCTTTATAAGTTCATAACACGCCATTACGTTCAGCTTGGTCGTATGATCGTGTAGTGCATGTCAGTTTGCTAGATACAACAGCCAACATACGATTTGGTCCGTTCGGTCGTACGACCATCAAACCACGTGTACGAGGCTTTAGACATTTCCAAGATGCGCGGCTGCAGCGATCGGGGAATGTCTTCTTGCCTCTGATCAGTGCAGTGCAGGGTTCCCTTCCCGGCGGGCTTGGGCACGTGCACTCGCCCGAGCCCATCCTTAATCAGCACATACAAGGTGCAGACCCCCAAAAGAGGAATTTCCCATGCATTAATGGTAATGCTGGACAGATTTTGCAAACAAAGGACTCGGAGCTGTTAACTGAATTCCTGACTATTATAATTGCAATCCGTACTTCTTGTAGACACAAGCCTTGGCATTTCTGTGAACTTCCTGGAAATGCTTTCTAATAATGTCTCTCCTGTCAAAGGCTGCTATATAAATCTCTCAGCGGGAATGTATTGTTTAAAGGAAGCATATTAAACACACAGATTTACAAAATGTATAACAATTTTTAATGTTTATTAACAGGGATCACAGACACATCCTCAAGGTGCTATAAAAAGTGTTCCTAGTTTAAATTAAAAAAAAAAAAATCTATTCAAGTACCGTATGTATTTTTACCTGAAAAAGTCCTTCTATTGCTCTCCGCCTCCTCCTAATCTCCAAATCCATTTTTTTTTTTGCTGCTGTGATCTGACTTCTTGTTTGAAGGTGGCTACCTTTGTTCTCCATGGTCCCACTGTATGTAGAAATGTAGCCACCCTCCCCAGCTCACTCCCAAGATGGACTATGGACTATGGGATGTGTAGTCTTCATAGAACAGTGCACATGACCATAACTAACGTGCACTGCTCATTCCAAAGAAAAAAAACGTGAGAGGAAAGGGAGGAGTTGGGGAGCTAATTTAGGAGGTTACAAGGAAGCAGAAAAAAACACTGTAAACAAAATCCCTAAAAATGGATTGCAGGGCCATTAAAGTGTTACTAAACCCACAACAGTAAAATCAGTGTGTATATACAGTAAAGCATGCTTGTTATTATCACTGGGGGACCTAAGGGGTTAATCCTCTGCATTGTGTAAAAAGGCTCATTGATCTTGTCTGCACAGAACCTCCGCTCCCTGCACTGTCCCCCTGGACAAGTACACATAAGAGAAAGCCTTGGAGTCAGGCTGCACATGCTCAGTTTGGTGTGTATTGCTAAAGAGTGCGCATGTGATCAGCACAGGGCCAATCAGTACTGTTCAGACAGAGGGTCAGGAACCCTGAAGCCTCATAGAACAGCTCAGTGCAGTATGAAAACTCCTCCTAAGGAACTGATAGAAGTCACAAGACTGCTATATACTGCTGATGAGAAAAGGTATTTAGCCGTTTATATTTACTACAGTAATTGCATTCCATGTTCTGTGTACTGTGGGAGACCAGATATAGTGAATGCAGGGTCCTGGGTTTAGTAACACTTTAAGTAGTATATGTGTATGGATTATCTTTGGAGAATTAAAATATTGTTACATAGTCTGGTTGAGAAAAGCCACAAGTCCATCTAGTTCAACCAATGTTCACTATCACTTTAACCATTTCCCACCCAGGCCAATTCTGACCTTTCTCTCCTACTTGTAAAACTCAATATTTGTTTGCTAAAATTATTCAGAACCTCCAAACATTATATATATATATTTAGAAGAGACCCTAGAGAGACAAAAGGAGGTCATTGCAATGTTTTATGTCACACGGTATTGCACAGCAACTTTTCAAACTCAATTTTATGGGAAAAAATATTCTTTACTGAATTTTAATGCAAAAAAACACAATATATAACCCAATTTTTTGCTAAATTATAAAAGAGGCTGTTACGCCGAGTAAATAGATACCCAACATGTCACGCTTTAAAATTGTGCACGCTCCTGGAATGGCGCCAAACACGGTAGTTAAAAATCTTCAAGTTAAACACTTTTACTGGTTAGCAGTTTAGCGTTACAAAGGAGGTCTAACCCTACAATTATTGCTCACACTGTAATGTTCACGAAGATAGCTCACAAATGTGGTGCGAACAAAGTTTGCATATGCGCACACAACTTAAGTATGCATTCCCTTCTGTGTGTGAGCACCAGGGGATGGAGGTGCTTTAAAAATATATATATTTATATTATTTATGTTATTTTTACGCTGTCTCATTTCTTTTTGTAGCTGCAGCGTCATCTAAATATCTCCACTTCAAGTCCAGGAGATCATACAATGTCTTATGGTCAGGAAGTGGTTAAAGAGGACCTCTAGCTCCAACTTTAAAAGTATACCTTTTACTTTATAAACTTGATTTTATATAAACTATATACAACTTTATAGTATACATTTATACCCAACTAAGCCCTTTAACTGGTTCCCGACCGGCTCGCGTACATTTACTGCTGCAGAGTGGCAGCGTCACGCGAATCGTTGTCTATAAACTACGGCTCGTGCATGCGCTGTAGCGGGAGAGAACTCGCCGCCAGTGGCACGCTCTCATGCCTGCCGCACTCTGCAGAAGTGTGGCCGCGGCTCGGGTGGACTCGATCTCCGCTGGCGAGCCGCGATTGCCTAGCAGAGAACAAAAACGGGGAACCGCCGATGTAAACCTGGAGGTTCCCTGCTCTGTCAGGCAGCATGAGAGAGATCTACTGATCCCTGTCACTGGGATCAGTTAGAGCTCTTATGCCCATGGAAGTCCAGCCCCCTCACAGTTAGAACACGTCTAGGATACACAGTTAACATACACAGTTGACATTTACACAGTAACCAGTGGATATTTAAATTTCTGATCGCTGTATAAATGTCATGTATAAATGGTCCCAAAAAAAGTGTCAAAAATGTCTGACATGTTCGCTGCAATATCACAGTCCTGATAAAAATCGCAGATTGCCACCATTACTAGTAAAAAAAATGGTAAAACCGCCAGAAATTAATTCTTATGGTTTGTGTACGTGGCAACTTTTGCGCAAACCAATCAATAAACGCCGATTGCGATTTTTTTTTTTACCAAAAATATGAGGAAAAATATAAATCAGCCAAAACGGATGACTACATTTGTTTTTTTATATATTTTTTTTTGGATAAGTATTTTATCAAAAATTAAGATATTTTTTTTTTGGAAATTTGTCACTTTTTTTTTGTTTATAGCGACAATCAGAAATGACGCAAAGGTGATAAAATAGTACCAAAAGAAAGCTCTATTTGTGGGGAAAAAAAGACGCAAATTTTGTTTGGGCACAACGTCGCACGACCACGCAATTGTCAGTCAAAGCGACGCAGTGCCAAATTGCAAAAAGTGCTCTGGTCCTAACGTGGGAAATCCTTCCGATCCTTAAGTGGTTAAAGCATATCTACAATCACAATTTAATTTTATTATTTAATCTGAATGATCTTGAAGATGGTTAACTTACTTTGGGAAGATCCCCACACATTTCGTTCCTTGATGCCCTCTGGGTAGGCACTAGACATATACATTTTCCGTAAATTTTGAAGCTACGAGAAAAAAAAAATGTTTTTCTCCCTGTTTTTTCCAGAAAAAAATGAAATTTTCAGAAAATTTGAAAAAAAAAATCAGTGTGAAGTAACTTTACAAATTGAAAGTCATTTTTTATTTTATTGCTCTGGGAATGTGAATTGCAATATATATAAACATATTATGCTTGAAATAAAAGTACAGATTATTCAGAAAATATAAGCTAAACTTGCTGTTAACATTTAATTTTTTATTACAAATGGAATAACATGGACTGTATATGTATATGTTTCAACTATACATTAGAATAGGTAACAACCCCCCCCCCCCTCCCCCTTCCTTCATAATAATGTAAAAGCTTCCTGCCAATATGTATTTTCAATTATTGATAATGCTGATCCAGAAGCATATATTGCCCTTGCAAGAGCGTCATCAATTTTCTCCTGATTTTCAGGTGTCATTTTATCTATGTAGTCCTTTTCCGTCATCTTTCCTGGACCTTGACGGATCCTGAGAGAGGCTCATGTAAACAAACATTCGCCTGTCCATAGGGTTGCATTGAGCTTCTGATTATGGCCCCCTAAAAAGGTGACAGACGGACCTGATCGGAATGCTCATATGAAAGGACCCTTAATAAATATTTGTAAAATTATGTTTAAATAATCTTAAAAATGTGACAGCTACAGGTATTTGGGCAATATTTGCTAACTCAATCGTTGTACTAAAATCGCTACTATAGGCAGTGATGGATCGTTAATAGATGGAACAAATTAATCTCTGTTTTACAAAGTTGACCATTGTATGCACCACCATAGGTGTTATAGGGTTTGTCTGTCACATGTAACTGTCACTTTTGCAGGACAGCTTGGCCTGACCAATAAGTAGAAAAACAGTAAATCTACGGGCAGGATCAACAGGTAACAGAAACTGCTGCTGCATTAATGCTAGTGACAGACTGCATCATATTTATTTTGCCCATAGCTCCCCATTATGTAAACCTGCCATAAACGTAGACAATTTATGCAAAATATATAATGAAAAATGCATAAGCAGAGGATACCTTCATTGAAAATCAGATGTCAGCAATCAGTGGATCCGGAGATATAGGCAGCTAAAATGAAATGCAAATTTTGACTTTTCCTGTAAAAGTTGGGCTTCGCTGTACCGCAGTCACATTAAAAGACTAGAGATAAGAGAATCTGCCTGGCTTCGGTTTACAGTTTTGCAAATCTTGTTCAAAGTTGGAAGTTCACAAACTTTGTGGTAAACCCAACTCAAGTCTATGGGGGGAAACCTTGTTGATCAATTTGGCTGACAAGAAAGTCTATTTTTAAACAAAAGGCTTTGGAAGCTGGGCACTACCATGGGAGATGTGTACCAGTGGCAAAAAAACAGTATGGCCTCATTCATGTGGCGCCCACACTCACTAAATATCAAATTGGGAACAGCAGCTGTGCCCATGCAACCTCTGCATCCCATTGGCATCATTGCAACTGCCTGTATGGAACACCAGTACATCCCTGTGTCGGTAAATACGGACCTTGCATGGGCGTACGCTGACCCAACTCTTCTCATGCAGAATTGTCAGCTCTTCCTAACAGGTCCAACACACACTGACGATATTCACCTCCAGACCAGACCTTTTCTGGCACTTTTTGCTTACATGTATCAATCAGTTATTTTACTAGAAAAGGACTTAGAACCCTGGGTCATTGCTTCCAAGTTACCATACCTGAGAGCCGATCAGAACCTGAGAAAGTCGTGGAAGGCAGCAGGAGGGGAGGGGGGCATCCCCTCTCATTGCAGCTGCTAGTTAGCTGCTAGGATTGCTTTACAAGAGAGCTGACCACCAGCTCTAAAAAACATGCAGGCATCATCCCAGAATAACCATCTAAAGTCGAGCAAGTACGGGTACGTCGCTGGTCCGGAAGTAGATATGGCTGCTGTGAGCCCACCGTCTTATAGAAAGGGGGCTGGATTATCCATCATTTTAAATTTGTGGCTCTTGTGACTCAACTGATCAGGAAAAAGCTATGCACTGCATTATAGTTTGCTCCTCATTTTTGCACATTTTGCAAATCTGGAATTTTTTTAGCCACCAGTTTGCAGATCCCAAACTTTGTGAATCCTGATATTCACCACAATCTCATAGTGGTGGTGAACCCATTTTTCGTCCCTATAAAGGACCATAAGAGTGGCTCAGAAGGAAGCATGAGCAAGATGAACATACAGTTATATATATGTGTACACTCATGCCAAAAAAAAGGAGCGTTTAAATGTGTATGCTTTAAGCAAATCTGAAAAAAACGTATTTTTGACCTGCTGCTGTGTAAGGGTTTCCTGGTCAAGGAACCAATCGTGCAATAAGAATAATAAACAGCGCTTATCTGCCCCTGTAACCCTTTAAACCTAATCCTCTAAAGTGCCAGTTACAGTATCTCACAAAAGTGAGTACACCCCTCACATTTTTGTAAATATTTTATTATATCTTTTCATGTGACAACACTGAAGAAATGACACTTTGCTACAATGTAAAGTAGTGAGTGTACAGCTTGTATAACAGTGTAAATTTGCTGTCCCCTCAAAATAACTCAACACACAGCCATTAATGTCTAAACCACTGGCAACAAAAGTGAGTACACCCCTACGTGAAAATGTACAAATTGGGCCCAAAGTGTCAATATTTTGTGGGGCCACCATTATTTTCCAGCACTGCCTTAACCCTCTTGGGCATGGAGTTCACCAGAGCTTCACAGGTTGCCACTGGAGTCCTCTCCCACTCCTCCATGATGACATCACGGAGCTGGTGGATGTTAGAGACCTTGCGCTCCACCTGCCGTTTGAGGGAGCCCCACAGATGCTCAATAGGGTTTAGGTCTGGAGACATGCTTGGCCAGTCCATCACCCTTACCCACAGCTTCTTTAGCAAGGCAGTGGCCGTCTTGGAGTTGTGTTTTGGGTCGTTATGTTGGAATACTGCCCTGCGGCCCAGCCTCTGAAGGGAGGGGATCATGCTCTGCTTCAGTATGTCACAGTGCACGTTGGCATTCATGGTTCCCTCAATGAACTGTAGCTCCCCAGTGCCGGCAGCACTCATGCAGTCCCAGACCATGCACTCCCACCTCCATGCTTGACTGTAGGCAAGACACACTTGTCTTTGTACTCCTCACCTGGTTGCCACCACACACGCTTGACACCACCTGAACCAAATAAGTTTATCTCGGTCTCATCAGACCACAGGACATGGTTCCAGTAATCCATGTCATTAGTCTGCTTGTCTTCAGCAAACTGTGTGCTTTCTTGTGCATCATCTTTAGAAGAGGCTTCCTTTTGGGACGACAGCCATGCAGACCATTTTGATGCAGTGTGCAGCGTAAGGTCTGAGCACTGACAGTCTGAGCCCCCACCCCTACAACCTCTGCAGCAATGCTGGCAGCACTCATACATCTATTTCCCAAAGACAACCTCTGGATATGATGCTGAGCATGTGCACTCAACTTCTTTAATCGACCATGGTGAGGGCTGTTCTGAGTGGAACCTGTCCTTTTAAACCACTGTATGGTCTTGGCCATGGTGCTGCAGCTCAGTTTCAGGGTCTTGACAATTTTCTTAGAGCCTAGGCGACGTTATCAAAAGCTGCGGAAGTCGGAGCTTTTGATAACGCTGCCGTATCCGATGTAAACGCGTCAAGCTAAGCAACTTCCACAAACAATTCTAGAGGCCCAGTGACTGGAGAGTGTGCAGCAGACTTTTATTAGCAGGCACCACCTCTCAGAGCAAGGGGCCAAATACTGCTGGACTATTGCTTTCTCCATTTAAAGATTTTAGTATTTGTAAGTATGAATACATTTTTAAACAATATCATGCTATGAGGAGCTTTCTTACCTGATCCCATCCCTGCAAAAAAAAGTCAACAACAACCTATGGACAGAAGTGGAAGGATCTAGCACAACCACCACAGAGGGAAAGGTCCCCCCTCAAGATACCTACAAGCCTTCCGACTTGTTTAGCTGTAATGCCCCGTACACACGGGACGACGATCGCACGTACGACCGTGTTGAATCATATGTTGGCTGTTGTATGCAGCATACTGACTGCACTACACGATCGTACGTCCGGGGAAAGAACGTTCAGGTGCATGTAATTAGCATCCAGCCATTCCTGACTTCTGAGCATGCGTGTTTTGCACAATACAACTTTGTTGTACCAACTTCTCTGCACACATGATACAGCGGTCGTATGAGAGCTTGTTGGTACGAGAAAGTTTTCTAGTCTGCTCATACAACTCCCTTGTACGACCGTCGTATGTTCAACTGTTCAAATCGCACATACGAACGATCAATATCGCATACAACGGTTGTGAGTACGACCTGTTGAATGCGATCGTCGTCCCATGTGTACGGGGCATAAGGCTAACAAGTCCAACATATCTGGTTAGTGAGTTATATCCCTGGGCTGCAGTCAAGTGGATGCACCGGAATCACAGTTACCAGAATCACAAGAGAATAGAGCACTTTATAAAGACTTTGGCACTAATTGATTTGTTGCACTATTTGCACATTTTGTTCACTGTAAGCACTTTAATATGGTCATACTATATATAATTGGCACTTTAGAGGATTAGGTTTAAAGGGTTACAGGGGCAGATCCGCTCTGTTTATTATTCTTATTGAACATACAGTTATAAGCTGCCTATATCTGGATTTACAAATCATCCAGAAATGTATTTTTCACTAAAAGTAGTCTTAACTTTTACATTTTTCATCATTTGCTCAATTGCATTGCCCAGGTGTGTGGCAGGTTCACTTTCTAACATACAAAAGACATTTTCGACAACTGGATCCATGTTGGAGAATTTTCATTGCCAAATGAGTACTAGCTTGGTTGGCATGCTTCAAGAGTTCCAAAAATCTAACGGAGGAGTAAAGTATTTTCAGGACATGAGGAATACAAGGGAATTTACAAATACAGCTCTTTAACTGGTTCAATGGTTAAAAATACAAACTTCTACAGACTTCAGCGTGATTGCTTTGAAAGAAAATTTTCCATGAAAAACGATTGTTTCCCCTTTTTCTTCTACCTTTGCTGCACAGCTGAGAATGTTTATCTTGGCCTCCATGAGCCCTGTGCCTGCTCTCCAGTATTTTTACACTGCGTCCTGTGTAGTTGGGATTAAGTTTGATGTTCAGCAGATGTTGACCATTATCTCTCCTACCCTCCTTTTTCTCCAGCATGAGGTAGTTTGTTGGCTTTAACGTTTAGTAGGAACCTAATGGACTCAGCAAACCCTTTTTTACAAGAGAATGCGAGTTTTGCCGGACTTCTACAGAAAGTTATGAATTTCTACAATAATGCTGCCATGACCGGACAAAGAACTTGCTTATAAATTTATGTATTCACACATTTTATTTATATATTAGAGACATATGAATGTTGCTATAATGTTGTTTCACTTTATTACCACTATTAAAGTGATATTAAAGTATTGTTTCTTTAGTTTAAAAATACCAAACATTTTACTTACTTGCTCTGTGCAGTGGTTTTGCATAGAGTAGCCCAGATCCTCCTCTTCTCTGGTCCCTCGCTGGTGCCCCTGGCCTCTCCTTTCTGCCAAATGACCCCACAGCAAGCAGCTTGTCATGGGGAGAGCCAAGCCACTGCTCTGTGTGTCCATTCAGAGAGGCTCAGCCCCGCCCCTCTCTCTCCTCATTGGCTCACTGACTTTGATTGACAGCAGTGGGAGCCAGCTGCTGTGTCTCAGCCAATAAGGAAGGAGAATCCCGGACAGCTGAGGCTCTCGTGCAACATCGCTGGATTGAGATGGGGCTCAGGTAAGTATTAAGGGGGTTGAGGGGGGCTGCTGCACACTGAAGGTTTTTATCTTAATGCATAGAATGCACAGATCTTCCTCTTCTTGGGCCCTGCTTTGGCACTCTTGGCCCCTGCCTTCTGTTGACTGGCCCCATAGCAAGCCACTTGCTATGGGGGCACCCAAGCTGCTGCTCTGTGTATCCATTCAGACACGGAGCTGTGGCCCCTCTCTCTCCTGATTGGCTCATTGACTTTGTTTGACAGAAGCGGGAGCCAATGGTGCTTTGCTGCTGTCTCAACCAATGAGGAGGGGAGTTCTGGACAGCCGAGTCTCTCGTGCAACATTGCTGGATCGAGATGAGGCTCAAGTAAGTATTAGGGGGGCTGCTGCACACAGCATATTACAAATGAAAAGATACAAGGTTCTGAACTTTCACATGCCTCGATCAGGCACTTAGGCTGGGTTCACATATGAGCTACAGCAGGAGTCCGGTGCGTCCTAGTTCACCGGTTCAGGTCTTATTTCAGCCAGAATTTTTGGCTGAATTCAGACCTGAAATGGACCAAAGGACACACAGCGTTCTTGTGCAAATCGCACCGGACCCACTGTGGAGATATGCGAACCAACTCCACAAAGAGCCGGTCAAAATCTCCTACTATTGCGAATTGGATGCGGAGAACCTGCATCCAATTCGCAATGGTGTGAACCTAGAATGAGGTGGAAACTGCAAGCCGAGAGCTACTTATATGCTGAGCCATGAATGTAAAGCATCTAAACTGTGCATGCAATGTACAATAGAGACAACAGACTCAAAACTACAATCCTGAAAAATGAATGATCAAGCGCGTGGGACTTGGAGGAAAATGTAAAAAATCAGCAGTGCCCCCAGGGGGTCCGGGAAAGATGACAACTATAGTGCAAATTAAAAAAAAAAAAAAAAGCATCAACGCTTTGCCTTGTAGGGTTGAACAAATATGGCTCCAGCGAGTTTTCTACTGTAACTTTAGAGACATAAAACCCAGCCTGTGAACGCCTGACAGCTTGACAAACTGCCGGAGTGAGTCAGACTGTAGCACAGGCCTTTCTGGTTTCCTAGAAAGCAGAGAGCTATGCAAGGGAGACTGGAAACATCTGCAGTGGAGTAGAATACGTGCACAACCGGGTAATCAGCAGATGACTGCATGAAACTGTTTGCTATGTTTTATGCTATAAATTTGCTCACAGAGTAAATATAACAGAGCCCCAACCTGAAGCAGATGCTATGGAAATAATGCTATTTTTTTTATGATTACACATATATGAAATGACACACATTCCTTTAGATTCTATACCATACTAAAAAATGGTAAGACACCATAATGGTAAGACAGGCAGACACGGCTTGAGCTGGTAATGCATTGCAATAGGGTTTACTGTAGAGATCAGTGTTTTTTTTAATTTTTGAATAAGGAAATATGCAATTTGTTATGGAATAGGATATTTTAGCACCCTCTACTACACATCTGGGTAGTCAGATTCATCCACTCAGTAATTCTGAATTCATCATTAATTGTAAAATGAAAGCCAATCTTTGCTACTTCTAAAAGTTATTATACATGATTAAAGAAATGATCAATTTCTCTTCGATCTCTTCCTATCACAATAAGCAATCTATAGTCAACAGCCCATTTGATTGATACTCCACACACCCATGGAAGTGAATTTCACGCAATAATTAAAGTGAAACTTCACTCTCCCAATCAACACTGATTATTTTTAATCCTCATGCTGTCAGCAGGGGCGTAACTACAGGGGTTGCAGGGGTTGCAATTGGGCCAAGGGGGGCCCATGTGCCTCCCTTGCACACCTGGATAGAAGAGATGGCAGAGGCAGCATTTAGAGCAGGGGTAGGCAACCTCAGCCCTCCAGCTGTGGTGAAACTACAAGTCCCATGAGACATTGCAAGACCCTGACATTCACAGGTATGACTCCTAGAGGCAGAGGCATGATGGGATTTGTAGTTTCACCACAGTTGGAGTGCCAAGGTTGCCTACCCCTGATTTAGAGGAACCAATCTCCTCCATTAGAGATGTGTTCCTCTATATGCTGCCCCTCCTATCCAGTTTACTTGTCTTCTGCTGTTCCCAGGGTTCCTGTGTGCTTCCCTGCCCCCCCCACACCCAGAGCTGCTGCCCCCCCCCCTCCTCCTCTCTCCTGCCAACTGCTGTAGAAGATGTGTCATGATGAAGAGATGGGTCGGTAAATTTGTCATCTATCAGCTCCTTCCTTTTCTGAATGGACAGAGTCAGTGATTGGTACCAATTGGTTCATTCATAACTGAAGCATAGTAAACTGTTTTTACTATACTTTTGTTTCTGAATGAATGGGAGGCTCGGTACACAACTATTTGTTTATTCGGTGGGACCGTAATAAAGGGACCCATGACAGGAGTAAAGGGCCCCAGGATCAGTGGGAAGAGGGAAGGGCCCTGGCCAGGGGGGCCCTTCATAATTTCGTGCACCAGGGCCCTGAAGGTTCTAGTTACCCCTCTGGCAGCTGCCAGCATTAGTAAAAAGATAGGAAAGTATACCATATTTACTTGTTTTAACCGTTTTTTTACATTTCTTCAGTTACTTCCTGGTTTCTTGCCTAGGCAAATGATGTCACACATGCCAGGAGTCTTCAGGAGAGGAGGAGGGTTTTTTTCAGCTAAGCACACTCTACTGCATGCACGTTTGAGCTAAGGGCAGATGGATTCCAGAAAGTAAATGCTACATGAATCCTTTGCCCTTACTCGAGATGGTCATGACCAGAAATGCTAGGTGATGTTTTCCAAAGTGATTTCTCAACAAAATAAAGCATGAAGACATGGATGGATGGGGGAGTTGGCTTTAAATAGTAAAAATGTATTAAATAGTGTTTTTGGTTTGTGGTGTTCAGATGCAGTGAAGATCCGCTGTAAGGTATGATTGTAACTTACAATCTTATATCATCAATCACATCTATTTCCATCATATAATCTGATCAATCAAAATTTGATTGTACTCATGAATACATTATCTTGGTGCTGCTAATCGATACAAAACAATCATTCATTTCACCCCCTTAAGATTATAAGCTCCATGAACAGGGCCCTCCTATTCTGCATTGAAATATATTTTAATCATACTGTCTGCCTTAACCTCCCTGGCGGTATGATTATGTCAGATTTTTGCGTCTAAAAGCGGTGCATTTTTTTGCATAAAAATTTGGTGTTTTATATTGTAGGCCTGTAATTCTTAGGAATAACTCACTTAAATCTGTCCAAACAACAGTCTAGTAGACATCCCGGGTATGATAAAGTTTGAAAGGCAAAATCATAAATTATAATATAATAAATAACTATAAATAATTATCAAAAATAATAATAAAATGTATTCAATAATGTAATATAGTCAAAAACACTGAAATTGCTCAGTTGCAGAAGTGTCGCTGTCGTTACTTTCAGTGTCTGATGATAAATTTCCCCAAAAATCAGTATTACTCAATTCTGCAAATGATTCTTATTTACTATCGGTGTTTTCTAGCTGATCAAAAACCGCTTTTGATGTAAAGGGACGCTTTTTGTTTGCCATGGACATTCTCAAGTTTCCAGGCAGAAAGAATGACAAATATAATATAAAAGTGCAGGCAGGGGACTGGACAAAGCACTAGGGACAAAGAGGATGTGAAATGATTTCATACAGTAATTACAGTGTACTGTATGTACTGTGTGTGTTTCACTATTTGAATTTGCCGCCAGTCTCCGCCCCCGTGCGACGCGACGCTCGCAGGGAACGGAGCCCGGCGGAGAACACAGCCTGCAGACACAGAGGGGGACATCGCTGGATACAGGGGACAAGGTAAGTAATGCTGCCTGAGTGTGGCTCGGGGTTAGCGCTCTTGGTACAGAAAATTCACCCCGAGCCGCACTCGGGAATACCACCGGGGGGGGGGTAATATTGTAAACTCTTGGCGCTATATAAATCCTATATAATAATATAATAATAATTTTACGTCCTGGGTGATTGGCTCAGTATGATCAGATCTGAAGGAACCTGAGTCTAAATCAATTGGAAGGGAAGTCATGGCTAATCAATTTTTTGAAGGTTTGAACCTTTTGATTGAATCACAGATCGATTTAAAAAAAAACAAAGTGTGTATGGACATCATAAAGAAAGTAAGGTCATTGGTGTTGATTTACTAAACCTGGAGAGTGCAAAATCTGGTGCAGCTCTGAATAGAAACCAATCAGCTTCCAGATTTTTTTTTTTTTTTATCAAAGCTTAAAGTGTTAGTAAACCCAGGACCCTGCATTCATTATATCTGCTCTCCCACAGAACATGAAAATGCAATTATTTTAGTAAATATAAACTGCTAAATACCTTTTCTCATCAGCAGTATAAAGCAGTCTTGTGACTTGTATCAGTTCCTAGTAAAGCCTGTAGGAGGAGTTTTCATTCTCCCCTGATCCTCTGTCTGGACAGTGCTGATTGGCCCTGTGCTGATCACATGCACTCTCCCAAGGAAGAAAAAAATTCTCTAGCAATACACACCAAACTGAGCATGTGCAGCCTGTCCCTTGGATCTGTAAATATCAGGTTATTTTTTTGGAGACAGTGGAAGAAGGGGAGGATCAGAGAGACAGGAAACAGCATTTTTACACAATGCAAAGGATTAACCCCTTAGGTTCCACAGTGAGTATAACAAGCTTGCTATTCTGCATATACATGCTGATTTTACTGTTGTGGGTTTAGTAACACTTTAACTGAATAAACTAAAGTTAGAAGCCGATTGGCTGCTATGCACAGCTACACCAGATTTTGCTCTCTCTCCAGTTTTAGTAAATGAACCCCCCAGTGTTGGTGATTAGAACATTCCAGATATAACGTTTACCTCTCAAACCCATATAGTCATTGTTGGGTACAGCACTCCACTTTATGATTAAGCCCAAGGGGTGGGGTGAACTGCATTAAAGGGAAGGGACGTGGAGTTTTCGTAAATTATTATTATTTCCACTGACATGCCTTTTTTTTCAATATTCCCTGATTGAAGTGGATGGTGTGTCTTCATTATAACACTGGAAAATGTCCCCCCTAGGTAGTCAGTAGTGGAAAACCATTGTTAATATGCACTTCTTATATACATCCTTATATACTGCATGGAGTCAGGAGCTCTGCTTAGTGTTCTATGCCTGGACACTGCAATTAAGTATTCAAAATGGCTGCATCCACTGTGAATTTTTAGACATTGAGTGACTCGGGGTAAACATATTATTTTAGTTGGTGGGCTGCTGTGAATTCAATCATACCGCTCTTGGTGACAGCTGGAAAAATAAATCCCTTCCCATAAAGGCCAGTAAGGTTTTAGATTTCTTCTTCTAAACTGCGCGGCCAAATCAAAAAAGTCATCAGATTGATTGGGACAGGAATCACAAAAAGCTTGCGCGAATCAACCGCTGGTTTCCAAAATGATATTCCAATACGTATGTGAATGATTCCAAGCACATATTCCTAATTAACAGCATGTGGCAAAAAACAATAAAAAAAGCTTATCAGCCAGCTGGAAAATTTTTGTTGCCCATCAGAGGTTTATAGTACAAATAAACGCAATGTTTTCTCTCAGAAACCATAAACATAGCGTGAAATCGGGAGAAAAAACACGCCAATGCTTACAATGTGCGCTACATAATATCTGTGAAATAGATTGGTCTTTCCTGTTATATGCTATCTATGGTGTATCCAGGTACAATGCAATGTGTGCTAAGCTCACCTCTTATACCATGGCGGGGATAACAGTAGACCATAAGGGTCCATTCACATTAGATGCAATGGGCGGTTATTCTGGCGCATGACAAGGCAAAATGCTTTGTCTACTGGGTGCCTGATTCCCACCACTGCATTGCGGTGCTGTGCGGACATGATGATCTGAAAAAAAAAAGTAGTGTATGCACATGTATGCGGCATCGCTTCGCACCGGGGAGCGGCCAATTGATCTTTGTGTGACATTTCAATAAAGTTAGTTAAAAAAAAAAAAAAGGAACAGTGCAGTGATCCCACCGAACTGCACTGCACACCAGCTGCTGCATTATATAATACAATGGGCGGTGTGAATTGAGGCGCTTGAAAACTGCCCATAAAACGTTGGGTGCTTTTCAAGCACTTTCAAGAGCTTTTGAGGCGTTAGTGGTGTGCTTTTTTTGAGGTCACGTGACTCAAAATAATAATTTTATGGTGCTTTTGAAGAGCTTTTCATGTGCTTTTGAAGCGCTTCCCATTCAATTCAATGGAGAGGGGCATTTTTGAGGCACTTTTTTGACCCCTTTTACAACGGGGCCGTCTGAGCGTCAGTGGTAAAGCGCCGCTAGTTTAGCAGCACTTTACCACTGTTATAGTGGCGATTTGGCGCCTCTATTTGGGTGGCTGCGGGGCGCTTAACCCCCTAGGAAGGGGTTAAAAAGGGGTTAAAAGCTGCTGCACGTGGTGCTCCCGAAGCGTCTGAACACCTGAAATGTTGCCCATTTATTTCAATGGAGGGGGCGGGGTACTCGGGCTTTCACACTGGGGTGGATAGGGGGAAGTTTTTCAGGTGCTTTACAGGCGCTATTTTTAGCACAAAACGCCTAAAAAACATTCTGATAGGGGTCTTTAAGCGCTCCAAACATGCCCCAAAGATGCTGCTTGCAGGACTTTTTTCACCGCCCCACCACTGCACCGCCCCAGTGTGAAAGCATCCATTGATATTAATAGGAAGCAGTTTGAGAGCTTTTCAGGCACTTTTTTAGCGCAAATTTGCCTAAAAAGCGCCTCAGTGTAAAAGGGGTCAAATAGTATTATAATAAAGAATAAAGATGCAGTATGTAGATAATAATAATAGTACAAAATACACAAATTACATGACATAAAGATAAAGGAGCATTTATAATAATTCAGAAAGCTGTGTGCAAAGTGAATACCCAATAGCAACCAATCAGATAACATCTTGACTGGTCATGCAATTCTAAGCTAAAAATTTTATGGGGATACTAAAAATGGGGCGGGCGGGGGGTACTTTGGATACTGCCTGTTAATATTACATTTTTCATTTTAAATGCAAAATTTTACGGAGCACAAAACTAAAATATTATACGTTAACCGTACAAATAAAATATTAGCTTGAACTTATAAGAATTGCATCAACCAGTAAATGTTTTAATGCAATTATTTAATACATAACAGATTGTTATACTTGCAATAATAATAGAATAGAGGAAGGTTATAATTAGTTATAGGTTCAATTCACAAAGCTAACACAGGTTAATAAGGATCCTTTTTTTTTTTTTAATTTGATATTTTCAGCTGAGGTCCAATGAAATTTGAAAATTACAGTCACATGGTTAAGAATACAGATCCTTTTCCTTGCATTAAAGTGAATTGAACCTACGATGGGCATAAAGATTAGTTGTGTTGTAAAAAGTGTTAGGCAAAAACAAAAAAAGTAAATTGTTAAAAATTATAGTGTACATACATGTTACATTAAAACGTCTTGTTTTGATCGATTTTTACATTCGGTGGTTTAATGATTGCAATGTGTCTTATGGTGTGCTTGGTCTGTTGCAGTTGGTACCTATCGAGCAGTTTAAAAGGAACACCAATAAGATGAGGCTAAAAAAACGACTTCTTGTGTCGGATCAGATTGCCACCTATGGCATTTTTGCATGAATGTGTAAAATTTGTGACCATTAATTCACACATAGTTGGAGATAAAATAATTACTAATAAAATAAAATAAATAAAAATCAAAGTATTAATAATGATAAGAATATTATAATAAATATTGAAAAAATATATATTTTTTAAATTAATAGAGTACAGCAAAATGGACAGATTTTGAATAATGACAGTACAAAGTAAGAACAGGTTTGATCTCACACTTCGTGATCCAGCCCAGATTTTAGTGCTGAGATATTTTGCTGAAAGTGAAACTGTTCAGCTAACCGCAAGCCGGTTTTAATCATCTGTAAAGCCTCTTATGTCACACTAAGCAGTGGTTTACTTACACAATAAAAGGGTGAATCATAAAGGTTTGCATTCACTTGTATTGTCTGACTCCGTTCACTAAACATAACCTCTGTATGTAACCTTGTAATATGGTTTTCAGACGTTTTCATTTTATGATAGTACGGGTATAAAAAATGTTTCATACCGAATAAAATATCAACTACAGGCAGAAAAATATCAGGAAGCCAAGGACATTTTTGTTGCCACCTTGCTCTTATATCAGATTCATTTTTGCTTACTATTCATACAGTGAAAGGTAGATCAAGGAAAAAAAAAGGGGAAAGAAAAACAACTTTGTGCAATTAATGATCTTCATAAGATTATGAAAAATTAAAACACGTAGACAAAACAAACATAAAAGGGCATTGTAAAAAAAAAAAAATACACACATACATTTTTTTTATAGGAGCTGATACACCACTATGCAATTTAAACGGTTTAAGAAAAAGAAAATGTATTATTTATGAAAGCATCAAGTTTTCAAATTCAATACAGAATAGTGTATTTTTCCAGTGTTTCTCTTGCATATTTCAACTTATATTGTGAATAATTTATAAGATATAGATATATATATTTATTACTCAGCAATCAGAGACAAGCACTGCTCATGGAAATGTTATGCTGCTGTAAATAACCCTTAAAAAAAGAAAAATGCAGTCTATATAGCTCTGAACTATGTAGGGTTAGGATATGATTATGGATATAGATCAATATTTAATAATGCATATATTTTAGACCAATAAATATCTCCATTTTCTTAAAAAAGACAGATTATTAAAACTTATTTTCCCGATTACGGACAAGTCTAAGTTAAAGTCACCTTTGCAATGTTTCTTTTTTAGCGGATGTCAAACTACTCCGTTTTTTTTTTTTTTTTTTTTTTTTTTT
>BLSH010049906.1:270187-315880 GCA_018402905.1 Glandirana rugosa
AAAACATAAACATATTAGGAAAAATAGGCCATAATATAAATGTATTATTCTATATGTACAGGCAGCTGTGCAGTCATAATCAGCTGCAACTCAATTTACACACACCGGCCACTTTATTAGGTACACCTGTTCAATTGCTTGGTAACACAAATTGCTAATCAGCCAATCACATGGCAGCAACTCAATGCATTTAGGCATCTAGACGTGGTGAAGTTGACTTGCTGAAGTTCAAACTGAGCATCAGAATGGGGAAAAAAGGGGATTTAAGTGACTTTGAACGTGGCATGGTTGTTGGTGTCAGAGGTGCTGGGCTGAGTATTTTAAAAACTGCTGATCTATTGGATTTTTTATGCACAACCATCTCTACGGTTTACAGAGAATAGTCCGAAAAAGAGAAAATATCCAGTGAGTGACATTTGTGTGGACGAAAATACTTTGTTGATGTCAGAGGAAAATGGGCAGACTGGTTTGAAATGATAGAAAGGCATCTGTAACTGAAATAACCGCTCGTTACAACCAAGTTATGCAGAATACCATCTCTGAATGCACAACACATCAAACCAGCAGATGGGCTACAGCAGCAGAAGACCACACCGGGTGCCACTCCTGTCAGCTAAGAACAGGAAACTGAGGCTACAATTCGCACAGGCTCACCAAAATTGGACAATAGAATATTGGAAAAAACTTTGCCTGGTCTGAGGAGTCTCAATTTCAGCTGCGACATTCAGAATTTGGCGTAAATATGAAAGCATGGATCCATTCTGCCTTGTATCAACGGTTCAGGCTGGTGGTGGTGGTGTAATGGTGTGGGGAATATTTTCTTGGCACACTTTGGGCCCCTTAGTACCAGTTGAGAATTAAACCCCACGGCCTACCAGAGTATTGTTGCTGACCATGTCCATCCCTTTATGACTACAGTGTACCCATCTTCTGATGGCTCCTTCCAGCAGGATAATGCACCATGTCACAAAGCTCAAATCATCTCACCACTGGTTTCTTGAACATGACAATGAGCTCTCTGTACGCCAATGGCCTCCACAGTCACCAGATCTCAATCCAATAGAGCACCTTTGGGATGTGGACGGGAGATTGGCATCACGGATGTGCAGCCAACAAATCTGCAGCAACTGCGTGATGCTATCATGTCACTATGGACCAAAATCTCTGAGGAATTGTTAAATCTATGCCATGAAGAATGAAGGCAGTTCTATCGGGAAAAGGGGGCCAAACCCGGTACTGGCAAGGTGTACCTAATAAAGTGGCCAGTGATCATATATTCCACTATATATTGAACTTATTCATGCATTTTATACACATTCTACAGTTCTTTACAGAAAAAATCTATTTAGAGAAACCCCCGATTAAGGTTTTCATTTTTTAAAATTCCAGTATATTTATGAGTTGTAGGAGGGCCCTTGTGCACCAGAAGGAAATCCACATAAGAACATACAACATACATGGAGAAAGGGTTCCTGGTGGAAACTGAACTCCAGGCCTCAGTGCTGTAAGACAAGCAAGACAACTACTTATCCACCTCCCTCAGCTTTCAGTAGAATCAATAGTGGCTATTACAGATTTTATCTGCCCCCTGGTGTTTCAATCTAGCAATGCAACATGACCATGTGCTGAACAACGTCATCAGTAACATTTGTAGTATTTTAGAAATTAGTCTCACTTAGCATGTGATACGTTATATCTCTAAAGCTACTAAGAACTACATATAAACACCGTATATCTGTTTAACGTTTAGCTCAATATATGCAATGAGAAAAAAGCAGGGCTGTGTTCACTGCCTATACAACTGTGTACTTATGTTTAATTTGTGGAAAGTAAATACACATATTAAATTAAATACCCACAGCTGCACCGCACATGCTCTAGGCAAACATTTACACACTCTATTCTGACCCAGTTTTGTTTAGTGAGTGTACAGTGCATTGTTGTCTGATGATACAGTTCCGTGTTTCTTAATATATGAATGTTTAATGAAAAAAATTAAGAAAAATCAGCCAAGATTATTAACCCAGATACCGTGAATATATATATATATATATATATATATATATACATACACACATACACACACATACATACTAATATATATATATATATATATATATATATATATATATATATATACATATATACACAAAAACAAACTACAGTTTAATTACTTCATCTGCAAATCATTGGATATTTGAAGAGAATCTTCTCTACTCCTTTAGTAAAGCAACCTCAGTATGTACAGCCTCAAAAAATGGGGCGTGATTAACCTTTAAATTGTTTAAAAACATTTAAATAAACCCATGTATAAGGTTTTAGGGAGCAGTATTTTCAATATTAAGCTAAGATCAAGAACACGGGCCATGGCATCGGTGTTGCCAATCTACCAGATTGAAATTTACTGGCACAGCCAAGTTTTTACTGCCATTTCCAAAGGTTGCACATTTACAGTTTTAAGTGAAAATTTCAGTATTTAGGCTACAAACAAGTGCAATATGTGAATAACAATGTGATTTAATGTAGATATTAAAGCGGAGTTGCACCTACTTTGCCATCTTTGCACCATCCTCTTGTTCAAGCATCATTGGCTGTATATATTTTTTTTATCTTCATGTACCTTGTTTCTATGGGGTAATCTTTTTTTCTTCCTGTATAGCACCACTGCGGTGAGGAGTCAGTGGGCATCGCCGCCTGTTAGCATTGCGTTATTTCCAAATAGGAAATAACACGATGCAAGGTGGTGGTAAGTGCCATTTTTAATCCTTATCCAAGGAGAGAGTATACTAGTGGGCTTCACATGCCCACAATTAAGATGGGCGTATGCTGGCAATTAAAGATAAAGGTTAGTTTTACGCAAAAATGCAACAGCGGCATTGCATATAATTACCTTGTTAGAAAGATATTAATAATAAGAACATCACAGGTGTCTATAGTAAGTAAGTAGCTAAGGGACAGCACAGATGATGATGACGACACCTCACTGACACATCCCCTCCTGAGTCACAGTGACAGTCTCTTTCCACGCCACGTGGTCACTTCAGTCCACTGCAGTCCAAACAGCACTGACAGTTCCTCTCCCAGCTTGCCTTGCTCCCGCCCCGCACACGAGGCTCCGGACGCTCCACTCGGCTCCTTTGCACCATGACATCACAAGACACACTCAAGCAGCGCCTTCGCCAGACCCAGCACTGCCCGAACACACTGTAGCAGGCACTCAGATGGTCTCAGCTGGCTCCGAACCAGAACAGCACATGAGCAGTTCCAAGCCGAGCGTCACAGCCATATTTTTTACTGGCAACCATTTCCTGTCATTTACTGGCAGGAGAAAAGTGTTTGTTTTTTACTGGCTGCCAGTAAAAATACTGATGGTTGCCAACACTGCATGACATTAAACTATAAAGAAGAAAGCTCAAACCTAACCTTAGGAAGTATTTTACCAAAAGATTAGAGGATGCATGGAGCCAGCTTGCAGCAGAGATAGGTAATCCATGAACAGTAAGTAAATACATTTTGGATTTACAAAGGTCTATACTCAGACTAAAAGGTTAAAAACAAAAACATATAATAAAATATAAATACCGTAATAAAAAAAAAAACTTTAAAAAAGGGCAGACTTCTATGTTTCTTTATATAGGGATGCAGGCAGTATTCCTAAGGGGGGAAATGTATGTGGTATGAGAGAGATTTATTTCACTTTAGTAGAAACATTAAGGCAGAGTAAGATTATTTATCAGACAATGCAGGGCCTTGTACTCCTTTGTAGTAACTCAGGAGATGGGTACAACTCAGCCCAGGTGGAATAAAGAGCCATAGTTTGTACTTTGTGGCACCACATCCATGTAAAGTGAACAAAAATACAAAAAATAGAAATATGGACTTTATCGTTAGCCACCTAAATCAATCCCAAGTGTGAAAATCAGAGTCCCTGATTTTAACACTTGGGATTGATTTCGTTGGCTACCGATAAAGTCCATATTTCTATTTTTTGTATTTTTGTTAACAACTCAATCAAGGATCATACTTTAGACCAGGGATCCTCAAACTTCGGCCCTCCAGCTGTTGCGGAACTACACATCCCATGAGGCATTGTAAAACTCTGACATTCACAGACATGACTAGGCATGATGGGAATTGTAGTTCCTGCACAACTGGAGGGCCATAGTTTGAGGACCCCTGCTTTAGACAATGTGCTTGCACAAATCTGCTTCCTCTGTGATGGATAGGACCTTCCAGGCCAAAAGCTTGGTATACATGGATTTAAATTTAGCCGGTTTAGCAGGGATCAGCCAAATTTAAATTCTGTGTGTAGCCCTGTCTCTTCAACAGAAGCTGATCATTAGATTGGCTTCATTTGAACAGACCCGCTGGAAACCCTTCTTCGATCAGTGGCTTGCAACCAGTCGGCTGCAGTGCTGATCAGTGTAGGGTCAATATAACGCTGGGGGGATCTCCAGCATCTACCTCATTTATGTGGTTGCAGGCATCTGTTTTTTTTTTTTTAGTTCAGCCCGCTGGCTGAATGAAAAAAAAAAATAAGCCCCATGTACCCAGCTTAAAAGATGCAGAATAGACCCATGGTGTACCTGCCTCTCAAGCTTGCAGACATCAATTTGCCACCCAAATATCTCATTTAGGAAGGGAACCCTTACCAACAGAAAGTTCTCCTCTTCTTGGTTCTCTTTTCCAGAACTCGACAGTCTCTGCATTCTTTGTTCTTGGCCTCGGTCAACTCCCTTAATCTGCTGCTGCCTGCATTACCTATAGATAGGCCCTGTTTATGGCGCAATAGAAGTAAAGGAACTCCACATGATTGTATATCTCAAAACAATAAAAAAACGTTTACTGAGAAGTTTCTTTTTGATGGGAAAACACGGTATTCCATTCATTTTGAAGTACACTGTAAACTTTTACCAGAGCTTGAAATAACTTCCTGTGCACTCCCCTTAAGCCAACCATAGAAGAATTGAAATTCGTCTTGTTTGGCAGGAACTGGACAAATTTTTCGATTCATCAACAGGCAAGCTGGTTGTACTTAAGTTGATCTATTAATCAAAGTCAGTACAACCAGCCAGCCAGGTTTTTTTTTGTATTCACTGTGTTGATGGAAGAATTGAGAGATTTTGTATGGCCTGCATTAGGTCTCTAACTCTACCTAGAGAAATTCGAACAGGGAGATATAATCAAAGGCGGCAGTGTGGGGGATATTGTACAGTGTATCCTGGTTGGTGCTCTCTAAACAAGCGTTCACTATAAACCCATGGATACCAGCATCGCACCTGCTGGGCTCCCAACATCTTAGCAGAACCCCATGTGTGTGTGCACTATCTCCTCATTAAAGTAAACCCAGCAATCAAGACAGAAATTGGACCATGCAGGGAAGCTTTTAAGGAAAAGACATAAACCCCTTAATGGCCTCATGTTGAATTAAACACACAACTAGTGATGCAATTACAATTCTCTACAGTCACTTTTGTGATGGACACACCTCTGCCACACTGAACAGCCAGGAGGGTCGCTCTTCCACTTCCTAGTTTTGGCTCCCTGGATCACCTCCTTGGTAACTGGACAAAGGTTTTTTATGCTAATTCATCATATAAAAGTGCATTAGTGAGTTAATGGAGTTAGCCTCCCTGGCGGTGTTCCTGAGTGTTGCTCGGGGTGGATTTTCAGTACCAAGAACGGTAACCCCGAGCCACACTTGGGATTGCATTGCTGGATCCAGACAGCGCTACTCACCTTGTCCCCTGGATCCAGCGATGTCCCCCGCCGTGTCTGCGAGCTGTGTCCGCCGCCAGATGACTCCTGTGTGCTGGGCTCCGTTCCCTGTGAGCGTCGCGTCACACGGGGACGGAGACCGGCGGGAAATTCAAATAGTGAAACACACACAGCACATACAGTACACTGTAATCTTATAAATTACATTGCTGTATGAAAACATTTCACATCTCCTTTGTCCCTAGTGGTTTCCCAGTGCCCTGCATGCACTTTTATATTATAAATGTCATTCTTTCTGCCTGGAAACATGAGAATGTCCATAGCAACCAAAAAGTGTCCCTTTGCGTCAAAAGTGGTTTCTGATCAGCTAGAAAACATCGATAGTAAATAAGAATCATTTGCAGAATTGAATGATACTGATTTTTGGGGAAATTTATCATCAGACACTGAAAGTGACGACAGTAACAATTCTGCAAATGAGCAAATTTCTGTGTTTTTGGTTTGATTACATTAT
This sequence comes from Glandirana rugosa, assembly GCA_018402905.1. Classification (NCBI taxonomy): domain Eukaryota; kingdom Metazoa; phylum Chordata; class Amphibia; order Anura; family Ranidae; genus Glandirana; species Glandirana rugosa. The sequence goes on from BLSH010049906.1 coordinate 276,420, forward strand.
TGAATAAATTTTATTACTATTATATTATTTTTGATAATTATTTTTAGTTATTTATTTTATTATAATTTATGATTTCATTTTTCAAACTTTTTCATACCCGGGATGTCTACTAGACTCTTACAGAATTACAGGCCTACAATATAAAACGCCAAATTTTCATGCAAAATAATCGTACCGCTTTCAGCACCAAAAATCTGAAATAATCATACCGCAAGGGAGGTTAATAAGGAATACATAACAATGCTGAGTAGTGTTTTTTAACTATCCGCCTGGGTGGATCACAGCGCGCAACTGCGGTTTTCCTCTTTCCTAAAGCATCAGCAGATTTCAAGCAAGTTTTTAATGCTGTACAATACCATAATACCATATATTTGTAATAAATATACAGTGATGCATGTGTATTTGGTTCTGTTCTTTTTAAATTACAGAAGAAAATTAAAATTTCATAACACTTTAATTAAAATTCCGATAGGGACAAAGAGCACGCTTGTCCTAGCAGCCCTGATACTGCTTCAGTAGCATGCTGTTAGATAGCCATCTATTGGTCATAAAGCCAATGGCAGATATTTTTATCCTCTATTTTGCATTAAATGCAAAATAAAACTGAAATTCTGAAATGTACAATAATGTTTGCTAGTTAAGTTTCAGAATCATAAAAACAAATCATTTTTAAAAACAATATAATCAAAATTCATTAAAAAAAAAAACACCTCCTGTAATAATAGTAGCTCCATAGTGTCATCCCACAAAGGGGATAAACAGGCTGCCATCACATCTCCTTATGGAGAGTGCAAGAAAGAAAGTGCCTAGCCCAGCCGTAAATAGCAAAGTTATATTACTAAGCATCTAGTAGGAGTTGGCTTGGTTTTTTGAGTACTTTCCTCCATTTTTTTTTTACATTCTATTTATTAAAGGAGTTTTATGAATTTTTTGGTTTTACTTTATTGAAATCTACTTTATACAAATACTGTATATATGCTGAGAGTTTGAGAAAAAAAGCGCCTGACTTGTTTGTCAATGTAACAGTGTTAAACGCAATTACTAAATGGAATTATAACAAAATCTCATCATTATTCTGACGCCACTTTTTTAAGTAAAACCTTTTTGCTCTCCTGCCAGTTTTGCTCATTGGTTTGTCCAAAAAGTTGGCTCTTTGATTCTTAATTTTTAAAAGATCTATACAGCTCCTTTACTAGTTACGCTAGTGTGTAAATCCTATCTACATGTTTTCATTAAAATAAGCTAGATCACATGATCAATTTATCTTGATGGACAAAATGAAAGTGGTACAATACACATACCTAAAGTGTATATCTATAGAAAATTTTTGATTTACTAGTTTGGGATAGACTAGGCAAGGATCAGAACCCTGTCAGGTCTTCTATTTTTCTAGTTCAGGATGTAGTGGGAAAAGTTTAGAACCCGGTCAGGTTTTGCTGCAATCCCGGGCTCTCTTACTGAGATTTTCCCTCACTTCCTGTTCTGGTGACACTGTTTTACCATAGAGGAAGTGAGGGAAACTCTCCAACAGCAGCACAGACAGAAGTAAAAAATGCATTATCGAGACAGGAAGAGAGGGGAAATCTCTTGAACAGAGTCCCGAAAAGCAGTAAATCCTGATAGGGGTTCTAACCATTCCATCCCAAACTAGAAAAAGTTTTTAACTTTACATATAGTTTAAAGTAGAACAGTATAGGCAAAACTATTTTTTTTTTTCATTTTGGATAGAGTAAGGTAAGGTTATAACCCCAGTCTGTTTATTTTCTTGCCATTTGTGTCCCATTGGGGATATTTACCTTAATTTCCTGTCCCATAGCCAAAACAGGAAGTGAGGGGAAATCCCTGCAAATTAAGGAAATCCCTTGGGGACCCCCAGGCCACCAGAACTAATGCCCCCAATGGAAGATTTCCTCTCTTATTACTTTTCTGGGGACAACCTAAAATTTGGGATTTTCCTCAAAGGTCTCCACCCCAAACTTAGAATTCTCACCCGCCCAATTTCTATTACATCACAACACATTCCCCAAACATCGTTACTTCAGATCCCTGGCGATGCATATGCTTAACGCTGCCAAGTTATGCATCCTAGTTTGATGGGGTAAATCTAGGGCACCCTCAATTAGAGAATGGTTCCTGCGAATAGATAGAATCGCTGAAATGGAAGAGCTCATCGCCATTTCCCACTACACTATCTCCAAACACAATAATACTTGGGCCTGCTGGCTACATTTTAAGACAACCATGGAATACACCCAAGCAATAAATCCTCACAATAAATAGTCCCGTCGCACCTGCCCAAAACGATCCTCCCGACTCTCACACAAGAGTATACAGCCCCCGAAGGCCACAGGGCTAGAGAGATGGGATCCCAGGGTTAGTTGGAGGCTCTCGCCCCCCCTGGATTGAGGCACCCCACCCCTTGGCCTTACAAAAGCACATCCCATTGTAATCCCTGTGAGGCTCCACGTCATTGCTCCCCCAAAGCCCACCCGCCCCCTTCCTCCCTTTTACCACCCTACTGGGCCACTCCCCTCCACAATGGTCACGCTCACCTCCCCATACATGGTCGACTTCCCCATACCAAAGAGCCCCCTAGAGGCTATCAGCTGGTCTGCTAGCCTGAATAACATCCCTTTTCTCAACATTCCCCCACCCCCCCCCCACCAGTTATCCCGGTTATCCCTCCCACAAAGGCGCAGGAGAGCAAGGACAACCCCCTACATCTCGCCCAAATCTCTAGCTCCAAACGTCATATCGGATATTGTCTGATTTAATAGGCCTTATAACCTGAGACTCGGATACTCATGCCTTGACAAGCTGCCAAGGAAACTTATACCGATGGACACGACAATCTAATTCCCCCCCATCCCCCGGTTCGGTTTGACCTCCGACAAGGTACTGCAGTGGGGGATCCCCTCCGACTATGCTGACTCCTTGTCACCACACTCAACTATAGCGCAAGCCCCAAGGGTAACCTCAGGGGCAACAATCCGACTTCCCAAATGTTTAACCGCTCTATGTTTTTGGTCATAATGTGTATCGGATGTTGGCATGGTTCCCTATCTTATGCCTGAAATACCTTTGTACTTGTTCTTCGTGAAAACCCAATAAAACCTTTTAAAATTAAAAAAAAAAAAAAAAAATTGGGATTTTCTTTTACTTTCACTTTCAATGCTTATGGAAAACAGGACAAATAGAGAGGGTGGATTTCCCTAATTACTTTTAAAATGACATTATCATTAAAGCATACATGAGACTTTGGTGATTGGGTTTATATACAGTTTAAAGAGAAGAATGCAAAAGAAAAGAGCCATAGTTATAAGGGAAAAGGCAGTGGTGCCACCTGGGAAAAGCAAGGGGAGCACAATGGCACCATTGATGACTGGACCATCTGATACACTTGGATCTGAGCAGCAAGTGCAAGTATACACCAATGATTTTACTGTGCAATACAGTGCTGTACAGTATGTATGCTATCTACAATAAATATATTTGGGATGCCATATACTGAAGAGAATGTTTTTTCCAACTAAATATTTCATCAGAATCTATAAATGGACAAATCAAAATTCATAAAAGCTTCCAATTATTTTATTCCATTGTGATCATTTTAATACGGCCTCCCTCGGTAAGTATGGCATCAGCATAGAGACATTACAAATTATTGACATGGATTCTTGTCATATAGATTATAACATGATTATAACAAACCAATTGGAAGAATGCCCAGTAGAATACATGTATGGATATTTTTCAATGTGCAATATTGCATTGAATTGCTCATACTGTAAGTCTTGAGCTCAACAGAAGTGGATATTGAATGATTCATGATTATACTGGATACTCCATATGTATCAATATTCATAAGTATGGATTTGAGAATTACATCGTATTGCATTCAGAGGACATTGTAGCTAGAAGACCTTTACTAGCACCCTCTTTTACCCTTATATATTAGTGCAGTTATATGCATATTTAGGGAATGACAAGTTATATTTAATAAGGCTAAGCATTGGCATCTATCTCCACCAGTCTAAGTCCCAGGGTGAAACTGTCTTTGATACCCCAGAATCCTTGGCAAACATGTAAATCCCTCCTCCTTCCCCACTACTGCCACTTGCAATAAGCGCAGTGGGGTCGATTTACTAAAACTGGAGCGTGCACAATCTGGTGCAGCTCTGCATAGAAACCAATCGGCTTCCAGGATTTTTTGTCAAAGCTTAATTAGATAAGCTCAAGTTAGAATCTGATTGGCTACCATGCAGAGCTGCACCAGATTTTGCACTCTCCAGTTTTAGTAAATAAACCCTAGTGTCTAATATATCATAAACCATACCTTCCCTTACACTGCTGTGTGCTAAGGGCAGGGGCTATAGAGAATTGCTCAGCTGTGCAATTGCCAAGAGCTTTGCACACTACGGGCTGGCCACAATTATAGCAGAATTTAGGCTTCTGAAGGCATGTGATTTTGCTTAGCCTTATCATCTATCTGTGTCACAGTTAAAGTAATCGTAAAGTTATATTTTTTTAAAATAACAAACATGTCATACTTACCCGTTCTGTGCAATGGTATTGCTCCTGGCTGCTCCTTTTCTCCTTTTTTGCCACCATAGGAAGCTGCTTCCGATGCCTGCACATGCGTGGGCTTGATCCCAAGCCGGGCTGTATAACATCTATAGACACACGTAGGTGCAGCTCCCAGTCATTTGCTACTGGATTTGATTGACAGCAGCAGAAGCCAATGGCTCCTGCTGCTCTCACCAAGTCCAGGGAGGAGGGAGAGAGAGAGCAGCACTGCTACCCTTGAGCACAGTGCTGGATCAAGATCAAGCTCAGGTAAGTATTTGGTGGTGGTGGTGGTGGTGGTGGTGGTGGTGGTGGGGGGGGAGCTGACATTGGAAGAGCTTTGAAATTGCAAGAAAAGGGGACTTTAGCGGTGCCATGAACAAATATTTAATAAAAATATGAATTTTTATTTTACACCAATATAAAAAATATGTAAATACAAACCTATATTAAAAGCAAGCAAGGAATATTATATACAAATTTTTATGCTCTTCGCTCGACATGTTTCGCCAAATGGCTTCTTCAAGATCTATAAAGCATTGTGTGTGCTGTCACATCATCGATATTCAAAAGATAGATTAAACAGACTTTTGCAAGAAGTCACTAGAATTCACAAATGGAAGGAGCCAGCCCCATCAGTGTTAGTAGGATATAGGGGGAGTAAATGGAAAAAACTCACCTTTCCCCCATGATGCTCTCACCAACCTATTGAATATTAATATTCATGGATCAATTTAAGTTGGAGGGATTATCCTGGTTTCCATTTGTTCCCCTATAGCTTACTAGTACTGCTAGGGCTGGCTCATTCAGTTTGTGAATTCTAGTGACTTCTTGCAAAAGTCTGTTTAATCTATCTTTTGAATATCGATGTTGTGACAATGCACTGAAGAAGCCAATTGGCAAAACATGTCGAGTGAAGAGCATAAACTTTTGTATACAATATTTCTTGCTTGCCTTTAATACATGTTTGTATTGACATTTTTAATATTTGACTAAAATAAAAGATAATATTTTTATGACATATCTGTTTATAGCACCTCTTAAGTCCCCCTTTCTTGCAATTTCAAAGATGTTCTTCCTGGGATGTCAGTGTCTCTAATCCCCAGGTTGAGTGGTACATTCAAAAATACTGACATTAGACTTTTTTTCCCTTAATGCAGAGAATGCATTAAGGTAAAAAAAACCTCCAGCCTTTACAACCACTTTAAGATCAGTCTGAGGGCTCATTCAGATGGGCGCTAAGATCTATCCTCTGTGCTGAGCCTCTTTTTACTGCATGTGTATCCACCTCCATGCACCCATTCCGGCCCGCATGTTAAATTTTGACAGGCGACTGCAGTTGCTGCATTCGCATTCACTTCTATGGGTGCTTGCACCCATCCCCGAGGTAGATGCACACTTAGCAGAAAGTGGCTCAGCATGGAGGACGGGTGTCAGTGCCAGTCTGAATGAGCCCTTATCACTATCAAAAGTAATAGGCCCTGCCAGACATACTATCTGAGGTTCAGGTATGGAATTGCATTATGTACTACCTTATTCTAGCCATACGGGCACACATTATTGTGGCCACATCATTGTAGGCATCTTGTATGAAAGTATTACATTATTCTAAAATGAAAATGAACTGCCCACAATGAGAATAAAGTTATCATTTGTATGGCTTCGTACAGATCTGACAAAAAAAAAAGTTTTTTTATTGTGTGATGGACATGATCACATAATAATTAACCGCTAGTCAAACACCTTTCATATCCATAAAAAAAGTATACAACACTGCAACCTTTGGACTGGGCATCAGAGGTCTCTATGTTTTCTGGTCATTAAGGGGTATTGATGTGCTCTTTTGAAGGGCTTTTTGGCCCACTGCAATTTAATCTGGTTGGTTATCTAGGATCATTGCCACCAGTGGCTCATCTCCATAAAAGTCATGGTTTCCATAGCTTGCACAGATGATTGCTGACAAGTCTGAAATAACTAAGAGCCAGTTAATATGTTTTTTTTTTTTTTGCCATATCTGTGCCACAAAACAGCAGTTCTGGAAGCACAATTGACCGTTTGACCACAATTTAATTCTTTGCATGGCTCCACCCACTACCATCTGTTATAAGAAGGCAATTCCCTATGTGATGCCCAAATAAAGAAGAAATTTGATAAAACAATGAAAGTCTAAGGCCAGCCATTGAAATTCTTTCTCCCTTGGGCAGGACCTCTGTGGCCTTCATACACGTCTGACTGCCAGCCCTTTATTTTCCTCGAGTTCAATTAAGGACATAGATTACGTGATATGGAAATAATACACTGCGTCAAGGGAGAGCGATGTTACATTCACAATAAACATACATTATAGAGACCTTTTTTTCCTCAATAAAGTGAACTTACCTAAATCAATGGGAGTCTTTCCTTTAAATAATAACATCTGAAGCTCAGGATCTGTAAGGGAAGGAAACATGAAATAAATGTTTCACGTATGTTTTGTTTCTTACTGTGTGAAATGCAGATAACAGCACCTTTGTATTACACTATTAACCTGCAACCATAGACTTGGCACAAATTTACATTTACTTTGTTGTAAAAAAAAAAAAAAAGTTTTCAATCGGGAGTATAATCCCACAAATAGTTACCATGCAGCCTGCGGATACGCCCTATCAGACTGTAATGGCACCCTTTACCTTTCTCAGCCCAGCGCAATACATGGCCTTGGACCCATAGGCGTTGATTTGCTGAAGGTAAAGATACTGTACACTTTGTAAGTAGAGTTGCACTCATTTTTCCGAAATCTTAATGAATGCGGTGAAGGTTCATTATGTAAAGATTTCCCAATGAGGTGCAAGGAAAATTAAAAAACAGTATTTTGCTTGCACATGATTGGATGATGAAATTCAGCCAACTTTCACCACATTCACTAAACTCTGGGGAAAATGAGTGCAACTGCACTTGCAAAGTGGACAGTCTACAGTATTTGTCTTTAGCAAATCAACCTCGGTATGTGCCACTGATTCCAGTGAAAGACCACATTGTAAAAAGCTCAAGAGGTACAATTGGGACAACTTCTCGCTGGACTATCCAAGCTAAGTCAACAGCATTTCAGAGCTATAGTTGACCTCAGTGAATCTCTAGAGCTATTATGGACTTTAACTTGGATTATTAGTATTAGAAATATTATAAGTATACAGGCGGTCCCCGGGTTATAAACAAGATAGGCACTGTAGGTTTGTTCATAAGTCTAATTTGTCAGAACAGGTACATTTTTTAAGTGTAGCTCCAGCCAAAAAAAACTATTTTTAAGCATTTTGGATAGCATAGGGAAAGCATCAGTGGAGACCCCTTTTTCCCATAATAGCTCTAACAGGAGTGAATTTCCCTTCCTAGGGGAAGATGTCCTGTCACTTCCTGTTGTCTACCTCTGTTTGTAAGTAGGAGTCGTTTGTAAGTCAGATGTTTGTAACTAGGGGACCGCCTGTAGTTTGAATAAAAAAGGCTAATCTTGCATTTGCACATATAAAAAAAAGATAATTTTGTTTCTCATTTCAGCTAAAATATACTCTGTCACAACTTAAAAAAAATTGCCAGCAAAAGCACAAAACATTTTAGTTGTTCCTTTCCATAAACAATTTTTGACTTGCAATTTGCTTCTAAACTTGCTAGAAAATTTGAGTACTCCTCAAAAAGTCAATTCCTTAGCGCAGCCCCCTCTATCCTTGCATCTCATAGCCCTCTCCACCTTTGGGAGTGCCTAATTCTTATCGGTGTTGGTTCAGCTCCTCTGCCCCTCCCTTCTCCTTCCTACATACCCTTTTATGTAAATTCCGGGGGGGGGGGGGGGAATACTATAGTATGTCAATTAAGTGACAGCTCTGTTTCTTCTGGGGCTGACATCACATTAAAGGTGACAATGTCCAGCATCAGTCTCAGGGCTTTTGTAGGGAGGCTTTTACAGGTAAATGTTATATAATCAGATTGTCCCTGAACCGATTGGTCTGGTGACAGTGTCTCTTTAAAGCTGAACCTCAGGAAAATAGCTAAATACACAGATGAAATACATATAGCATCTCACAAAAGTTTCGCTTACATCTTTTCTCGATACTGGTTTGACTAGATTGCTGACAACTCCACTCTTCAACTGAAAACAGCCTGCTTTTCACTTACATCTTTTCTCAATACTGGTAATCCACGTCTATATTCCTACTATTGCCTTCTACCTTAAAATGAATTCTGACTGACTACTCAGATACATATTTGGTAATTGTGTGCTTGTCACCGTTATTTCACCTACATCTGTAGGGACGTTCACATTATTTTGATGTTTATTTAAGCTTTGGGTTTTACCTAATTTATTGCTCCCTTATCTGCACATATTTTGCCCTTTTTGGCTCTCTTGATCATAGAGTGGAAAGGTCTGCTGTGATGTCTGTGTGCTTAGTATTACCCCGTAATTGATTAATTGCCCCAATCCACCCACACCCATCACAGTATAAAACAAAGCTTTGCTTGCGGGGGAAAGCATTGCAGGGGGTTAGACATTACAGAGGGGTTCTTCCAAAAAAGTGGGGTTCTTTAAATAAATGGGCACTTCTGCTCTTGCACTTCAGTGATTTGCACAAGGCACACACTATCAACAAACTACTTTACATAACACCAGACTACATATAACCTCATTTCCAAATCATCACACTTTCCTCTCAGAAACATGTATTCCTTACCTCTCTTTTTCACAATAGCAGCCTCTCTCCTCAAACTAGCTTTTCTTCACCCCTCTAACCCACCCCACAATCTGTACATATCATCCCCACTTCTCCCCTCTCCCTATTACTGCGCTCATCACCTCTTTCTAACTCTAAGCCCACATGCTAACAAAACCAGGATGCTCAAGCATGTCCCCTCATATAAATCATATCCCCATGTTGCCTCCCTTTCTCTTCTGCTTCTCATAGCCTCTGGAGATATTTCCCCAAACCCTGGGCCTCCCTCATTTAACAACACCCAACATGCCCATCACCACCACCCCACACCCTCTGGCAGTAGTCGCTATCTATGCAATTTAATCTCCATTCCTCTTCTTCCCAAAACCAGCCTCCCCTTCTCCTGTGCCCTCTGGAACACCCGCTCTGCCTGCAACAAGCTCACTACTGTTCATGACCTATTTGTCCTTTAACCTTCTTGCGACCACCGAAACCTGTCTCCACGAATGCAATTCTCCTGCTTCCCTCTCCCATGGTGGCCTTCTCTGGACTCACTCCCCTAGGCCTAATGGACGCAAAGGAGGTGGAGTGGGATTCCTCCTATCCCCACAGAGCACCTTTTAGGTTCTTCACTCTTCTCCCTCTCTTTCACTATCATCATTTGAAGCCCACTGTATACATCTATTCTCTCCAACCTCCCTAAGAATTGCTGTGATCTATCGGCCTCCTGGACCACTGTCAGCTTTCCTTGATGAAGTTTCTGCCTGGCTACCCTACTTTCTCTCTTCTGAAATTCTAACAATCCTTCTTGGTGACGTCAACATCCCAGTTAACACTAACACTACTGCTACTTCTAAACTTCATAGTCTAACTTCCTCATTTGACCTGAAGTAATGGGTACAGGCTTCTACTCACACTGATGGAAACACCCTCTACCTTGTCTTCTCCTATCTATGCACTCCATGCAACTTATCCAACAATCCTTTTCCCTTTTCCGACTACCACCTTATTAGTGTCTCTCTCTCCCTGTTTTGCACCACCTTTCCCTCCAAATCGCCTAACCGTCACCCGTAGAAACCTTCGCCAACTCAACACTTCTCTCCTCTATTCTGCTACTGACCACCTCTATGAAAAAATCTCACCCCTGTCCTGCCCCAACCAAGCCACTGCCATCTACAATAAATCCCTGTCCTCCACCCCGGAAGAGCTAGCTCCCCTCACCACACACAAAATCAGGCCTTGACCCCTACAACACTGGCAAACAGGCGACACTAAAAATCTCAAAAAGCGTAGCTGTGTCCTTGAGCGTCTGTGGCACAAGACAAAGTCTCTCAAAGACTTCAACCAATACAAATCTGCCCTTCGTAAATACAATTCTCGCCTCCACACTGCCTATTTTACCACTCTTATTAACACCTTCTCATCCAGCCCCCGTCAACTCTTCTCTACCTTCAACTCCCTACTTCGTCCTCCTCCACCTCCACCCACTAACACGCTCACTGCCCAGGAGGTTGCTAATCACTTCAAAAGCAAGATTGACACAATTCGTGATGAAATCTCCACTCTACAGGCATCTTCCCCAGTTAACACCCCTTGTCAACAAGCACAATCGACATTATCCTTATTCAAACCTGCTACTATAAACAAGGTTGCTAAACTCCTCTAACGCCCACCTAACCACCTGTCCACTGGATCCTATTCCCTCTCAAATACTACATTCACCCTCTGACTCTATCCTGCACTCTCTAACTCACATCTTCAATCTCTCACTCTCTTCTGGCACCTTCCACAATGCTCTAAAACATGCATTGGTCACCCCCATACTCAAAAAGCCATCCCTGGAACCTACTGATCTTAACAATCTACGCCCTATCTCCTTGCTCCCCTTTTCCTCCTTGTTAAGAATAACCTTCTTGACCCCCTTCAATCTGGATTGCGCCCTCAACACTGCACAGAAACTGCCCTTCTTAAACTCACAAATGACCTACTAACCGCTAAAACCAATGGACACTACTCTGTACTCCTACTCCTGGACCTTTTGGCTGCCTTTGATACTGTTGAGCACCCCCTCCTCAAAAAAAAAACTTTACTCCCTCTGTCTCCTTCAGTGCCACGTACTATTCTACCTCCTCCTCTTCCTTTCTCTGTCAGAGTCCCCCTAGGTTCTGTTCTTGGACCTCTCTTATTTTCTATATACACACACCTCTTCCCTGGGCCAGCTGATAGCCTCCCACGGCTTTCAATATAATTTCTACGCTGATGATATCCAAATCTACCTCTCCACCCCCCAACTCACTCCATCAGTCTCCTCACGCATCACTAATTTATTAACAGACATATCTGACTGGATGTCACACCACTTCCTCAAACTCAACTTGTCCAAAACCGAACTCATAATATTTCCTTCCCCAAGTGCCGTTTCCCCTGACTTCTCTGTCAAGAGCAATGGTACAACCATCCACCCATCCCCACATGTTAGGGTGCTTGGTGTTATTCTGGATTCTGAGCTCTCCTTTTGGCCCCACATCCATTCACTTTCTAAGGCTTGCTGCCTTAACCTCCGCAACATCTCCAAAATACGTCCTTTTCTAACCAACGAAAGCACAAAGCTCCTGATCCACTCCCTAGTCATCTCTCTCCTCAACTACTGCAACTCCCTCCTCATTGGCATACCTTTAAATAGACTATCCCCCCTTCAGTCCATCATGAATGCTGCTGCCAGACTCATCCACCTTACAATCCGTTCCATGTCTGCCACTCCTCTCTGCCAATCCCTCCACTGGCTGCCACTCGCCCAACAAATTCAATTCAAAATACGAACAATCAGCTACAAAGCCATCCACAACTCTGCTCCCAGCTACATCACCAGCCTAGTCTCAAAAAACCAACCTAATCGTCCCCTTTGCTTCTCCCAACACCTCCTGCTCTCCAGCTCCCTCATCACCACCTCACATACTCGCCTCCAAGACTTCTCCCGAGCTTCACCTATTCTCTGGAACGCCCTACCCCAATCTGTCAGACTGTCCTCAAATCTATCCACCTTCAGGCGTTCCCTGGAAACTTCTCTTAAGGGAAGCCTATCCTGCCACCTCCTAACAAATACACTTTCTTATTTCTTTTCTTATTCAGCTCATCCCCCACAGTTATTGCCCTTTTGTATCATTTAACCCCCCCTCCTAGATTGTAAGCTCTAACAAGCAGGGCCCTCTTATTCCTCCTGTATTGAATTGTATTGTAATTGTACTGTCTGCCCTAATATTGTAAAGCGCTGCGCAAACTGTCGGCGCTATATAAATCTTGTATAATAATAATAATTTTAAAAAGTGAGTGCACCCCTCACATTTTTGTAAATATTTTATTATATCTTTTCATGTGACAACACTGAAGAAATAACACTTTGCTACAATGTAAAGTAGTGAGTGTACAGCTTGCATAACAGTGTAAATTTGCTGTCCCCTCAAAATAACTCAACGCACAGCCATTAATGTCTAAACCGCTGGCAATAAAAGTGAGTACACCATTATTTTCCAGCACTGCCCTTTTGGGCATGGAGTTCACCAGAGCTTCACAGGTTGCCACTGGAGTCCTCTTCCATTCCTACATGATGACATCACGGAGCTAATGGAAGTAAGAGACCTTGCGCTCTTCCACCATCTGTTTGAGGATGCCCCACAAATGCTCAATAGGGTTTAGGTCTTGAGACATGCTTGGCCAGTCCATCACCTTTACCCTCAGCTTCTTTAGCAAGGCAGTGGTAACCTTGGAGGTGTGTTTGGGGTCATTATAATGTTACAATAATGCCCTGCAGCCCAGTCTCTGAAGGGAGGGGATCATTCTCTGCTTCAGTATGTCACAATACATGTTAGCATTCATGGCTCCCTCAATGAACTGTAGCTCCCCCGTGCCGGCAGCATTAATGTAGCCCCAGATCATGACACTCCCATAACCATGCTTGACTGTAGGCAAGACACACTTGTCTTTGTATTCCTTCACCTGGTTGCTGCCACACACGCTTGACACCATCTGAACCAAATAAGTTTATCTTGGCCTCATCTGACCACAGGACATGGCTCCAGTAATCCATGCACTTAGTCTGCTTGTCTTCAGCAAACTGTTTGCAGGCTTTCTTGTGCATCATCTTTAGAAGAAGCTTCCTTCTGGGACGACAACAATGCAGACCAATTTGATGCAGAGTGCAGCGTATGGTCTGAGCACTGACAGGCTGACCCCCCCACCCCTTCAACCTCTGCAGCAATGCTGGCAGCACTCATACGTCTATTTCCCAAAGACAACCTCTGGATATGACGCTGAGCATGTGCACTCAACTTCTTTGGTCGACCATGGCGAGGCCTGTTCTGAGTAGAACCTGTCCTGTTAAACGTATGAACGGTCTTGGCCTCCGTGCTGCAACTCAGTTTCAGGGTCTTGGCAATCTTCTTATAGCCTAGGCCATCTTTATGTAGAGAAACAATTCTGTTTTTCAGATCCTCAGAGAGTGCTTTGCCATGAGGTGTCATGTTCAACTTCCAGTGACCAGTATGAGAGAGTGAGAGTGATAACACCAAATATAACACACCTGCTCCTCATTCACTCCTGAGACCTTGTAACACTAATGAGTCACATGGCACCGGGGAGGGAGAATGGCTAATTGGGCCCAATTTGGACATTTTCACTTACTTTTGTTGCCAGCGGTTAAGACATTAATGGCAGTGTGTTGAGTTATTTTGAGGGGACAGTAAATTTACACTGTTATACAAGCTGCACGCTCACTACTTTAGATTGTAGCAAAGTGTCATTTCTTCAGTGTTGTCACATGAAAAGATAGAATAAAATATTTACAATAATGTGAGGGGTGTACTCACTTTTGTGAGATACTGTACATTAGAGCTGCTTTATCTGTCAAAAGATTTGCATTTCTACCCATCCAGTAATGAGATTCACACAGCTCTGACATACAGCACAGCCCTGATATTTCTCAGTTAAGAAACTGGAGATAAATAAAACTTACAGTTCTCCCCTCCCAGCCTGTGACTGGACAGTAAAAGGGGAACCAGCAGACTGATGAGCTAATCTCTGTCTCACTCTGCTTTCTCCTCCTATCAGCATGTCTCTTGTTAGCAAATGTGCATTGCAGCAGAAGTGACTGGCTTCTTGTGCTGCTTCTGGCCTCTGACCAGTCTGAGCATTGCTGCACAGGAATTGCAAGAGGCTAACACCAGGTCAAACCAGGTACTTACATTCTACTTAGAGTTTAAAAACAATAAATTGAATGATGTATTAGTGATTAACACTTCTGCCTACCAGCACAATGGTTGTTGGTTCGAATTCCAACCATGGTACTACCAGTGTCCGCATGTTCTCCCTGTGCCTCTGTGTATTTCCACCCACACTCCAAAAGACATGCTGGTAGGTTAATAGGCTTATGTCTAAATTGGCCCTAGTATGTGTATGTAGGAATGTGAGTTAGGGACCTTAGATTGTAAGCTCCTGGAGAGCAGGGTCTGATGTGAATGTACAATATACTATCTGTAAAGCGCTGCGTAAGTACCTGTAAAATAAAATAAAAATTGTATTAAAGCGATATTAAACCCAAAATCAAAAATGTATTGCATTGCAGCCTACCAAACCTTAGATGTGATGGCTGCATTAGTTTTCTTTTCCTTCAGGCCTACTTTCATTTTCACCTGGTGATCTGGCTAGAACAAGCTGTCCTACAGTTACAAGGATGAGACAACCATTTACTACTGACAGGGGTGCTAATGACTAGCTTCAATTTATGTAAAATCTTTATCCCAAAAGGAAATATAAAATGGTTTGCTGTAACTGATTGTGTAGATTCAGTGTGAGCTGGAGTTTGGCTATAATTTGTAGCTAAATTTGCTAGTACATTTAACCCTCCCCTCCCCCCAGACTGACAATGCTGCTGTGCCTCCTGTGCTCTTTCATCCAGAGTGGGGCACTCTAATGGAGGAGGTGTGTTACTGGCCAGATCACCAGATGAAAACAGAGGAAACAGACTAAAAAAAAAAAAAAAAAAATGCAGACACCACATTTAATGATTGATAAACTGCAATGTATATTACATTTTTTGTTTTGGGTTTAATACCGCTTTAATAAACATGGAGCTCCATAAATGTGTTTCTTTTATTTCTGCCTGGAGCTCAGCTTTAACATACCAGAGTTAATAGTACCATGGTCTGCTCAGTACAGTGATCCTACCTTCATGGTCACCTCATTGCTTTGGAATTCACACATCGCCTGATATACTGTACTACAAACTGTCAGCACTAAGCGTTCCAAATATATCCTGTTCATTTAACCTGAGTTTATGAAATATAGTAGGGGGTTCTGTATAGCTAACATCCAAATCCAGACAACTGCAACAATTATGTGCCCACTGTGATTTAAAGAATAATTACGGGTATGGATATTTTATCCATACAGTGGGGCAAAAAAGTATTTAGTCAGCCACCAATTGATGAGAGAAGCGTGTAATTTTCATCATAGGTTCACTTCAACTATGAGAGACAGAATGAGAAAAAAAATCCAGAAAATCACATTGTCTGATTTTTAAAGAATTTATTTGCAAATTATGGTGGAAAATAAGTATTTGGTCAATAACAAAAGTTCATCTCAATACTTTGTTATATACCCTTTGTTGGCAATGACAGAGGTCAAATGTTTTTTGTAAGTCTTCACAAGGTTTTTACACACTGTTGCTGGTAGTTTGGCCCATTCCTCCATGCAGAGCTCCTCTAGAGCAGTGATGTTTTGGGGCTGTCGCTGGGCAACACAGATTTTCAACTCCCTCCAAAGATTTTCTATGGGGTTGAGATCTGGAGACTGGCTAGGCCACTCCAGAACCTTGAAATGCTTCTTACGAAACTACTCCTTCGTTGCCCGGGTGGTGTGTTTGGGATCATTGTCATGCTGAAAGACCCAGCCATGTTTCATCCTCAATGCCCTTGCTGATGGAAGGAGGTTTTTACTCAAAATCTCACGATATATGGCCCCATTCATTCTTTCCTTTATACGGATCAGTCGTACTGGTCCCTTTGGAAAAAAACAGCCCCAAAGCATGATGTTTCCACCCCCATGCTTCACAGTAGGTATGGTGTTCTTTGGATGCAACTCAGCATTCTTTCTCCTCCAACAACGGCAAGTTGAGTTTTTACCATAAAGTTCTATTTTGGTTTCATTTGACCACATGACATTCTCCCAATCCTCTTCTGGATCATCCAAATGCTCTCTAGCAAACTTCAGATGGGCCCAGACATACTGGCTTAAGCAGGGGGACACGTCTGGCACTGCAGGATTTGAGTCCCTGGTGGCGTAGTGTGTTACTGATGGTAGCCTTTGTTACTTTGGTCCCAGCTCTCTGCAGGTCATTCACTAGGTCCCCCCGTGTGGTTCTGGGATTTTTGCTCACCATTCTTGTGATCATTTTGACCCCACGGGGTGAGATCTTGCGTGGAGCCCCAGATCGAGGGAGATTATCAGTGGTCTTGTATGTCTTCCATTTTCTAATTATTGCTCCCACAGTTGATTTCTTCACACCAAGCTGCTTACCTATTGCAGATTCAGTCTTCCCAGCCTGGTTCAGGTCTATAATTTTGTTTCTGGTGTCCTTTGACAGCTCTTTGGTCTTGGCCATAGTGGAGTTTGGAGTCTGACTGTTTGAGGTTGTGGACAGGTGTCTTTTATACTGATAAGGAGTTCAAACAGGTGCCATTAATACAGGTAACGAGTGGAGGACAGAGGAGCCTCTTAAAGAAGAAGTTACAGGTCTGTGAGAGCCAGAAATCTTCCTTTTTTGTAGGTGACCAAATACTTATTTTCCACCATAATTTGCAAATAAATTCTTTAAAAATCAGACAATGTGATTTTCTGGATTTTTTTTCTCATTCTGTCTCTCATAGTTGAAGTGTCCCTATGATGAAAATTAAAGGCCTCTCTCATTTTTTTAAGTGGGAGAACTTGCACAATTGGTGGCTGACTAAATACTTTTTTGCCCCACTGTAGTTACATATGTTGTACCAGCTTGGACCAATGTAGCTATGTATATACTATACCTGGCCAATGCCTCTGGAGCTGCAAATCAATGATGTAGACACCATTACTCAATTGATCTCCTCTTGCTTCTAGGTCCCTTGCTCCGTGGTTAGCTTGCAGAATTCTAAACACAAGAGGTTGGCCACTCAACACAGGCAACATTCAAAGAATGCTTTGGTGGAGAATCAGGGCAGTGACGTGCCGAGTGGCTGACCTCCTGTGATCAGAATGCATCAGGGCGGTCACTCGATGCAGGACCCTGAAGCAAGTGAAGATCACTGGATTTCTGGTGTCAACTTCAGTGGCTTCCAACTTTTAGGGACATTGGCCAAGTACTATACCTTATATAATCCATGTCTTTACGAACCTTGCTTTGTGCACTGGTCCATATCATTTGGTGGAGGGGGTATTATGGTGTGGGGTTGTTTTTCAGGGGTTGGGCTTGACCCCATAGTTCAAGTAAAGGGAACTCTTAATGCGTCAGCATACCAAGACATTTTGGACAATTTCAACTTTGTGGGAACATTTTGGGGATGGCCTCTTCCTGTTCCAACATGACTGCGCACCAGTGCACAAAGCAAGGTGCATAAAGACATGGATGAGCGAGTTTGGGGTGGAGGAACTTGACTGGTCTCCACAGAGTCCTGACCTCAACCCAATAAAACGCCTTTTTGGATGAATTAGAGCAGAGACTGCAAGCCAGGCTTTCGTCCACGTCAGTGCCTGACCTCACAAATGCGCTTCTGGAAAAATGGTCAAAAATTCCCATAGACACACTCCTAAACCTTGTGGGCAGCCTTCCCAGAAGAACTGAAGCTGTTATAGCTGCAAAGGGTGGGCCAACTCAGTATTGAACCCTACGAACTTAAGGCCCGTACACACGGTCCGATTATTGGTCAACAATGGTCGTCCAACAACCTGTTGACCAAAAATCCGATTGTGTGTACGCACGATTCTACAGCCGATTTCCAATCGGCGTCCAACAGGAGTTGGAGTAAACTAGAAAACTTATGTTGGCCAACAAGGCATTGGCCGATTGTTGGCTCATGTGTACAGAAGTTGGCCAACAAAAAGTTGGAAGTGCAAACACGCATGCTAGGAATCCAGGAAGTATTCGGTCGTGTAACCTGTGTTCGTAATTCACAAATCACATTCACCTGAACATCCACGTTTTACGCTCGTAACACGTCACTACGCTCGGCTTTGTTGGCAGATTACTTGACTCATGTACGCTAGACCAAACCGCCGTTGCCCAATTTGGACACAATTTGGACGTTCGGTTGACCAACCATCGGCTCGTGTGTACGAGGCTTAAGACTGGGATGCCATTAATGTGTGTGTGTGTAAAGGCAGGTGTCCCAATACTTTTGGTAATATAGTGTGTGTGTGTATTAAATAAATATATTTATGGTCGTGGCCCTCTGATCGAAGATAGATGTGGATCACATAAACACGCAACAAGACTTACAACATAAATAGACCTGAGGTGTGTCTTGGTGATCTGGTCGGTATGCCAAGTGAAGGGGGCAAAAATATGCAGTTTAGGGAAGTAGTCCTTAATTGGTACAATGATCAATGAGCAAGCTTGGGGAAGGCTTGTGCCATCTCCAACTGAGGATTCGGAATGTGTCTAGCCAAGCAGCCGGACTTCTAACTGTCTAATTTATTGATCACGTGGTCCGATACTGCATGCTGAGATGCTGCTGTGATCCGAAAGGAATGTCCAGGGTCAAGGCCAAGGTTGGACAGTACGATTCTGACGTGCCTGATGAATTGGTTGCCGCTTGATGGACTGATAGGGAAAGGCAACAATGGGCTAGAGTCAGAGTGACTGGGTAGGTGAGTCAGTAGCTGGTCAAGCACCGCAACTGGGCACCAGGAGTTTATAGTCTGGAAGAGGCTGATGTCGACCCCGGGTCTGATCTGATGGGTTTGGAGCCTTCTAAATTGACAGACATAATGGTTTTGGAAGCTAGTTAAGTGGCGTTTGTATGATACCTGGCTGCTAGTGCCACTGATGGTGAATTTGTTAGGCTGCAAAAAAACATAGTAGGTTAGGTAGATGACTACTTGAATTACTAGACTGGGCTGAACCCCGAACAGGGATCGTGAGCGGACTTTACACATGTCTCTGAAGATGGTGCTCGTAATGGGCAAGCATTTGCCATTGGCCGTTTCAATCCATGGTTAGTTGGGAACAAGGAGGGACAGGCGTAGAGCGTTGGGTCGGCTCCAGGATACTGCTGAAAAATGAGCCAAAATTGAAACGTGATAACGCATCTGCTGCGATTTGCTTTTGCCTTGGATATGTTTACAGGGTATATTGAATGGTGGTTCGAATGGGGAGCGACTTGGATTTACCTTTGTTTACATGTTTTGCCGTAGCCTGGTTGTTAGTAGCAAAGACCATGGTTTGTCCTGTGCAGGTGTGGCCCCTGACCTGAGCAGCTGCCACAATGGGGAACAGCTTGAAGAGTGAGGATGACAGAGAAACCTGGAATTAACAGGATTTCTGGCGGCCAAGGACCTGCGAACCAGTGATGGCCAAAAAATTGCAGCAAAGCCCATAGAAGCTGCAGCATCTGTGACTACCTGTGGTGATGCAGCTGATGCCACGGGAATAACCTTAATATGCCGTTCCAATTTATGAAGAACTCATCCCACATTGCTAAGTCGGCTATGGCTGCCGGGTCTAACCTAATGATTTGGTCAGCACCTTGTACCTGAGGAAGGAAAACTAGGAGCTGTGAAATAAAAGGAGCGGCCTTGAGGAATAATTCTTATCGCAAAATTGAGCGTCCCTAGCAAAGTCTGCATCTGTTTGCCCTGCGAGAGAGTAAAGTCTTGAACGACCGGCCTGATATGGGCTAGTTCGTCGGGAGGCAGGCTGGCTTGCATGGCACGTGTGTGCAAAGTGACACCTAAGAAGGTGATGGCTTGTGTCGGGCATTCCACTTTGTGTTCGGTTATGGGAGCGCTGAAGTTGTTGAACACCACTCTCAACCTATCAAGGTTTACCGGTGGTATGTCTGGTTGCTTGAGGAGTAGAAAATCAGCCAGGTAATGGATAGCCATCTGACACTGGGCTCAGTGTGACAGGCTCCACAAAAAAGACTGCTTGGATAGCTACGTCGTCTGATGTATATTTCAAGAAAAATTCTTTGGAAGGAATCAGGGAATTCAAGCTCGGAACGTGCGAAGAATGAGGTGCAGAAACAAAAATTGTGCAATAACCAAAATTTATTGGAGAACTTGTCCTTGACAAGCCCAATAGGGCTCAGTCTCCAGGTTTGGAAGGTTACCGGGGGAAAGGGCCGATCACAGATCCTTTGTCTAGTTTGGCCTGTAGCAGGGTATCGATGGCCTGTTCGTCGAGAGTTGTCGACTGGAGGTTTTTTGCACTCATGAGTGGAGAGAGGTAGAGTGATGAGGCCAGTGTGGAATCCTGAGGTGGCAGGGGGGGTTGAAGGGGCGTCTTGTGGCCGCATTTGCGCACCAGCAAATTGGCTGGCAGACAGCACAGAGCGGGGAGCGTAGGCCAGCAAAATGGCGACAAAAGAGTTCAGTGTCAGTGACACTCAAGTAGGTCTTGAGACAAAACAAGGGGGTGTGTGTCAAAATGGGGTGTGGAAGAGGGAAAAGAATGGAGTGGAATACAGAAATTCAAGAATGAGGAAAGAGAAGTACAGGAACGAAATGACAGACAGGTGCCTGTCTGTTTTGAGCCCAAACGTGTGGACTAGAGCCCCAGGATGTACTGGGGCAAGCAGCTGGAGTCAGGTATGGCCTATGTAGGAATGTTTCGGTCTGTAGATTTATGACGCATGCTCGGTCTGCTTAACTCTTGCACTGTCAGCAAGTTCATGTTCAGCGAACTTGTCTGTGAGGTGGAGAGTTGGTCTCTGAAAAGAGAGTGTAATGCATAGACATATGTGACAGCAACTAACACCCAACCTTAGTATGCGGAATGGTGAATGTAAAATCAAAGATTTAGTGACAGAGTGCTGCAGAATAATGTGACAGAAAAGACCCGTGAACTACACCTGACTAATGCTCAATCATTAAGTTCCTGGTATGAATCGAACCTGTAGTAGGGGTGACATGAGTGAAAAATGTATATATCTCTTATTTTCCTACACGGCCTGTTCCACCCTTGTTATGCGGGTGGCCCTGATGAAGAAGCGATCCCTACGTTGGGAGGGTTTTGTTTTTTGAATTTTTTTGGGGGAAAATGTCCAACCTGATGTAGGATGGGACCTGAACTCGACTGACCTAAGGAGAAATGACAGCGAAAACTATGAGAAGCCCGTATGTTAATGACACTGGAGACGAGTGGCCGATTAAGTGCCACTAAAATGGTGTGGGGCTGATTGTGTGCCACTGAGAATGTGCTTGTAATGGGTTGTGTTTGTCCTTGCTCGAAACGATTGCGAGGGATTGGAGTTGATGCGTGCTCGCAGCGATTGCGAGGAGTTTATGTAAATCTGCGTTTGCAGTGATTTGCAAGAAGTTTAGTTTATGCATGCTCGCAGCGATTGCAAGGAATTTATGTAAATACATGCAGCGATTGCGAGGAGTTTTAGACAGTGAGGGTTCGCAGTGATTGCGAGGGGTTTGCGATGATGCATGCTCGCAGCGATTGCAAGGAGTTACAAAAAAATATGTGTTTACAGCGATTGGAAGAAGTTCAAGTTTGAAATGCATGCTTGCAGCGTTGCGGGGAGTGTCAAAAATGCATGCTGGCAGCGATTTGCAAGACGTTCAGTTAAGCATACTTGCAGCGTTTGTAAGAAGTTTGTGTTTGCACATGCTGACAGAGATCACAAGGGGTTTGTGTACTTACGTGATCGCAGCGTTTGCTAGGGGTTTAAATGACAACACGTGCTTACAGTGATCGCAATGCCTGCTTGCTGTAATGTATGGAGTAACAAGTACCCGTGCTTGCAGTGATTGCAAGACGTGGTGCTCGAATGCATGTTTGCTGCGATTAGCAAAGGACGTGCTCACAGCGACTGTGAGAAAGTTTGTTCTGGGTTATGATGCGATTGTTCGAAAAGAAAAAGGGGGGGAAAGCATGTCGCTGGAAGGTTTTTTTTTTCTTTTTTTAAAGGTGTTGTTCATTCTGTGCTTGCAGTGATCGCAAGGTGTAGTGCAATGGAAGGCGTGCTTGCAGTGATTGCAAGAGCCTGTAATGATAAATTTGCAACGATTGCAAAATTGACCTATAGATAGGTGAAGGATGAAGATAGTAAAAAATAGAAAGGGGGTGTATTGTGGCTGAACTAACCGGAACTGTGCTTGGCGTGGAACTTGGAATTGGTAGTATGGAAGAGACACGAACCGATACGAATCGGTAGTGGGCTTTAGCAAGATGTGGGTCGACTTAAATTACATATGAACTGATTTGCTTCGATGCAAATCCATGGTAGGAAATAACATGAGCCGATGC
This sequence comes from Glandirana rugosa, assembly GCA_018402905.1. Classification (NCBI taxonomy): domain Eukaryota; kingdom Metazoa; phylum Chordata; class Amphibia; order Anura; family Ranidae; genus Glandirana; species Glandirana rugosa. The sequence continues at coordinate 299,166 of BLSH010049906.1, forward strand.
AAATCGATAGATAAATTGACAATAATTAGCGGCATGACACAAACCAATTCAAATCGGCAGGCCACTAACATAATTAATGCAAATCGGTAGTAGGAAATGACATGAACCGATGCGGCTCGGTAGTAGGAACTGACATGAACCGATGCAGCTCGGTAGTAGGAACTGACATGAACCAATGCGGCTCGGTAGTAGGAACTGACATGAACCAATGCGGCTCGGTAGTAGGAACTGACATGAACCAATGCGGCTCGGTAGTAGGAACTGACATGAACCAATGCGACTCAGTAGTAGGAACTGACATGAACCGATGCGACTCGGTAGTAGGAACTGACATGAACCGATGCGACTCAGTAGTAGGAACTGACATGAACCGATGCGACTCGGTAGTAGGAACTGACATGAACCTATGCGACTCGGTAGTATGAACTGACATGAACCAACATGAGTCAGTAGTAGGAAGTGACATGAACCGATGCAAATCGGTTGTAGGAACTGACATGAAGCACTGCGAATCGGTAGTGGAACGACATGAACCAACATGCGTCAGTAGTAGGAACTGACATGAACCGATGTGACTCGGTAGTGGAATGACATGAACCGATGCAACTCGGTAGTAGCAACTTGACATGAACTAACATGAGTCGGTAGTAGGAAGTGACATGAAGTGCTGCGAATCGGTAGTGGGACGACATGAACCAACATGCATCAGTAGTAGGAACTGACATGAACCGATGCGACTCGGTAGTGGAATGACATGAACCAATGCGACTCGGTGACATGAACCGGTAGTAGAAAATAACATGAAGCCCTGCAAATCCGTAGTGGAATAACATAAATCGACATGCGTCAGTAGTAGGATCTTACATGAACCGATGCGAATCAGTAGTAAGAAATGACGTGAATTGATGTGATTTGCTAGTGGAAAAATAAATAAATAAATATAATGGTATGATGAGGCGAGTCGGTAGGAAGCGTAACCGATCGGGAAGATATCATGGACTGGGTAAACATGACCGGTATGAATCGGTAACTAGGTACATATTGGACTGTGGTAAGTATCTGATATGGATCGTTTCTGGGGTAGAACATGTACCGATGCAAATCAGTAGTCAGGAAATGACATGAACAGCGTAATGACATAAACCGATCAAAATCGGTTGAAGGGAAGGCATGAACTGATACGAATCGGTAGATAGGGTAATAATACGAAGAGAGTAAGTGACATGGTCCAATGCGAATTGGTGTGTGTGATGCATCCGATACGAACCGTTGTGACTAGGCTCGAATCAGATTGTGGCGAGTATGCAATGGATTCGCTACAAATCGATTGTAAGGTGAATGGCATGATCGATACGAATTGGCTGTAGCGTGCATGAAATTAATCTGATACGAGTTTGGTTGTAGAGTGTACTATGGCCTCAACTGAACACACACACCAACCCACGATGCTAATTGAGTGCAGCCAAGGCCCAGGTGGGTCTAACTACCACCTCAATCAGCCACAGAAGCCTGTGCAAACAATACATGCTAATCACCCAATGGATGCGATAGCAACCCCCATAGACAGTGAATGCTGTGAGCAACAAAGCCTGTATCGAGTGATATTGGATAATGGCAGCCAGTGGCTTGAGGCTTGGCTCTGAGAATCAATTGTAAAATAGTCAGAGGGAACCTACAAATCTACTATGCCTGTGCCGTATGATGTCGGGACATGACTGACAACAACTTGGAGGCAGCTAAGTACAAAAGGGGATGCAGGATAGGAAACATTACAAATTGTAACATAGCGTATGAAATAAAAAGGTTCGAATCCTACCTGCAACAGCAAACGAGAACCGCCGACGAAGACCACACTGGTAATCGACCGCACAGATTCACAAACGTGAAGTGAGCTGGGGAGAGCCGGCCCAGTAACATGTGCCATCATGCACTGGAACCGAAAAAGAGCATGGGGAGTGAGGTGCTTAAATACCCTCCGGGCTCCTCCCATAAATTCAGGCCACTATACTCTCTTCCCTCTGCACATACTCTCTGCTCTCAGCTGCATATGGAGCTTAGAGAGCTGGAGGAGGATAAACAGCAGCACATAAATCTGCCGAGTGAATGGCTGAGCAGAGGGGGGGGGGTGTCAGCAGAAGTCTGATCATTGGAGGAGAGCAGGCTGAGTTCCCAGCACAGCCAGAAAACTGAACATGCTCTGCTCTCATGCCAAGTGTGGCCAGTGTTTAATAGGAAAGTAGAAACCGCCAGGAACACCTGGGATTTCACACAAAGGAAGCAATACACAGAGAACAGGATATCAGTTTACACGAACATGGTACAGCAGGCACATATCAGGAATATGAAATGTTAGGTTCAAATATTCTTTAACTGGTTTTTCTTCATAAAATGATTGGTTGATGTCAGCTTCTGTACTTTTCAGTTGCCGCTTTCCTCTTTTTGCTATAGTGAATAAGGCCACGTATTTTCACTTTTACACTTATAATAAAGCTTTCTTAAGATTCATAGCACAGCGAAACCTTCTATAAATTAAGGAAACAACTGAACTCATCAAAAACCATCTTGATAAACTACAGAAAGTCTGATTTCTTCATCTCTCACAATATACTTTGCAATGCAAACAGCTTCACTGTATTTGCTGTACACACCATAGTAAACTGGCGTGATGGAGTGGCTGATTTTGAGATTCATTTACAGATTACACAAGTCATCACGGCTCATTAGGAGCCATTCATTCCTTTAGATGAGATATTTTATATAAATCCCTTCTCGGATGCACAGGCCTGGCACTGCCTCTTGTACAGAAGTGTGTGTCAGCTCCTTGGATGAAGGTGGGTCAGAGACATTCCAGGCTGCACTCAGCGCTCGCTGTGAATGGCATGCAGAGGAATGCCATAGAATAACACTGAGAGGCTGGAGACGAACCAAGCCTTACATGCCTTACATTTCAATAGCAAAAGTCAAACAAACAATCTTGTAGAGTATTAGAAACATGAAAGTGACTGGTATGTTACTGTACTTCACTGTGTTTTACCATTGTACAGCTGGGTTCTTTAGTAGGTTTTAATTCCAGCTTTTGATTCTGTCTTCTCTGATCCTCCCCTTCTTCCACAGTCCCCAATCCATCACCCGATAGCACAGAACCCTGGGGACACTCTGCACATGCTCAGTTTGGTGTGTATTGCTAGAGAGTGATTTTTTTTTTTTTGGGAGGTTGCATGTGATCAGCACAGGGCCAATCAGCACTGTCCAGACAGAGGGTCAGGGGTCATGCAGCCTCATAGGACAGTCAGAGCAGAATAGAAACTGCCCCTACAAGCTTTAACCAGTTCTTGGCCAGACACAGATAGAAGTCACAAGACTGATATATACTTCTGATGAGAAAAGGCATTTAGCAGTTTATATTTACTAAAATAATTGCATTTCCATGTCCTGTGTACTGTGGGAGGCCAGATATAGTGAATGCAGGGTCCTGGGTTTAGTAACACTTTAACCACTTCAATACTGGGCACTTTTACCCCCTTCCTGCCCAGGCCAATTTTAAGCTTTCAGTGCTGTCACACTTTGGATGACAATTGCGCACTGTACCCAAACAAAATTTTTATCATTTTATTTTTAAACAGATAGCGCTTTCTTTTGGTGATATTTAATCAACATTGGGTTTTTTTTTAATTGTTTGCTAAACAAACTTGGAAATTGTTTAGTTTCTGTTATACAATTTTGTAAATATAACTGACAGGCACTGATATTCAGCACTGATGGGCACTGATATGCAGAACTGATGGGCACTGATAGGTGGCCCTGATATGCAGCACTGATAGGCACTGATAGGCGGCACTGATGGGCAGCATTTATGGGCACTGATGTGCACTGATAGGTGGCACTGATGGGCAGCACTGATAGACAGCACCGATGAGGAGGCACTGATGTGCACTGACAGGTATCACTGATGGGCACTGAAAGGCAGCATGGTTGGACACTGATTGGCATCACATGTGGGCATCACTGGTGGGCACTGACAGGCATCACTGATGGGGCTGCACTTATAATCATTGCGCTATAAACAAGTATACTCAGGTTTTGGTTATTTGCATTTTAAATGCACGTGGAAGGCATTTTGCTATTGTCTCACATGCAGTAATTAAACATAAAATTGGATCCTATAAATTACCCTGGTGATTTTAATAACATGTATGTTCTATTTCATCTTTCTAGACACATTCTGCCCTATTCAGTCATGTTCTAAATACGTTTTTCTTGCTGTCAAGGAGAATGCACAGTTAATGGATGACATTTACAGGGCACATTAGAAAAGCAATGGAGGTGTCCCACCTTGTAAAAATCAAATTGTATTTAGTAACAGGTACTGATCAAATTTTCAAAACACACTCAAAAGCACAAAGCATGCATAACCAATGCATGTTAAATTCTTTACTAATGTATCGTAAATATTATACATTTGTTGTCTAAAAATGTATCTATAGCCAAAGGGGTTCTAATCCCTTTAGCACTTTATTTAAAACTTTATAGAAATGTGGCTATGCATGCACTTCTGCATAGGTAGGAAGCACATAATACTAAAAAAAAAAATCATAATAACTAATAATTATTATTAATAATAATAATAATAATGAGCACAATCTATACACATGAAGATTTTTTACATTGTGGACCTGCTCACATTAGGTGCAGTTTCTTGCATGGAAAAACACCGGTAGATGCAATGACACACAGAATTTTTTTGAGGGCAGCAGCGGTTTGGGCTGCAGATCAGTGTGAATGGGCCCTAAGATGACCATTTTTCCATGTATATCTAGAAATAATCACAAAATAACTTGTACTTGTAAAGTTTACAGCCAAGACTTTTTTTCAGTTTGAATTTCTTGTAGAAGAAACTCAAAACCCAATCCAAAAGTATTTTATTGCTGTTTGTGTTCCCACAAGGCAGATCTACCCTTTCTATGTGTCATTAGGAACCTGTCCTAGGAAATGTCATGCCATGATGGCTGAAGAGCATGTAGACAGAAAGTGGTTGTAAAGAGGTTGTAGGAGTTCAGCAGCACTGAGATGGAACTGTAGCGCCCCCATAGTGATAAGTGTTTTTGTAGTGGGTTTTTTTTAGGTAAGGTAAAATCTAGGTTTTTTAGGAACACTCCTTGGATACTCCTCTCTTTTGTTTCCAGAAGGCCCTGGAAAGGGGGATGGATGAGGAGGTGTAACTTTCTGATGTATGTTAAGGGGCCCTGACCAATCCTCAACCAGGATTGGCAGGTGACAGGTCTCCTCAAATACAGTGATCTGCCTGGCAGGGGAGGAGAGTTTCAGGTGGAAGAGGGGAGAATGTAGTAGAGGTGCTGTGGAGGCCTCAACCCGGAGGGAGTCCTTAGTCTGGGGGGGAGGGGTGACCTTGAGGCCTGGGGGCTTGGGTGCAGCCAGGAGAGGAGTCATTGTCCTGGAGCAGCACAAGGAAGCTGGAGTGCAGCAGAGAGACTGTATTAGAGACTCTTTAAAGGATCCACCGGTGTCTGTGAGTGGCAGCCCCTGGCAACTGGACTAGAAGGCTGGAGCAGGCTGGGAGGAGACAGTGGACAGTCTGTGTGAGTCAGAGGTGCCAGTCAGGGGAAGGAGTTTCACTGGACAGTGAGGTAGGCCGGAGGGGCCTGGAAGATAGATAGGCTGGGAGTTGTAGTTCATCCAGTACCCAGCTAGCACCAACATACTTAGCTACACAATTGAGGGCCTGTGGCTTCACAACTGGGAGCCCCTGGCCCTTGCCCACAACAGGTGGTCTGGATGCCCTGCTAATAGTAGAGCAGGACTCACCATGTGCTAGCTGTGGTGGAAGAGGAAGTGTCATGGAGGTCTGATAAATTGTCTTTCAGGGCTGGAATAGCAAGTGTTGGTGCAGGAGAGGAGAAGAAGTGTAATGGTCAGCAAGTGTATGTGCTGGAGAAAGAAGAAGGAGTATATATACAGTTGGTGTATATAGAAGGTCCCGTGATTTGATCTTTGGGCATTCCACAGTCATCCCTATCCCTATCCAAATTTATTCCCCAAATAAAACAATAAAACAAAGTACCGGCCTGTTCAGTGACTCCGTTTGTGTGGAAAATCATGTGATTGAGGGCAGGTGGACCACAACTACCAGCCACCCCCAAGGGGGAGCATGGCTACAGAACAAAGGTTGAAAAAGGGTAAATCAAGTATTTTATCTACAAAAAAAGGTAATTGTTCTGTTTCAATTGCATTGATATACCTCCATAGACCAAGCATGTAAGGACAGTATAGTCAGCCATCAATGGTGTCAGTGAGAGGAATAGTGACCCATCATTTGGTGTCAGTGGGAGGAGTTGTATCCCATCATTGGTATCAGTGGGAGAAAAAGCTCCCCATCAGTGTCAGTTTGAGGAATAGTGCCCAATTGTTGGTATCAATGGGAGGAATAGTAACTCATTGTTAATGTAAGTAGCAGGAATTATGCCCCATTGTTGGGGTCAGTCGGAGGAATAGCATCTTGCATCAGTAGGGAGAAAAGGGCAGGATAAAGGAGAGCAAAGGGCCGCATCTGGCCCCCGGGCCACAGTTTGGAAACCACTACCCTAGACAAAAACAAGTAGTTAACCCATGCAGTGCAGGCACAGCCCCACCTCATGGGAAAATAAAAAGTTTGCCCGGTATTCTTCAAATCTTCAATAAGATTCAGAAGTTGAATCCAACAGAAATTTACTTCAGAAACAAAGGATTTTCCCTGTCTTCTGAAGTGGATGTAGCCACAGTGGACTACAGTTACCTTGCTCTGCAGACAACCTCCGTCATTCTTTATCTATCCCTGTAGTGCTGGGCTCCAGTGAACTGACATCATATCTCTGAGCCAAACAGGGAGGATTGTGGGACTAGTAGTCTCTTGTGCAGATGTCCCGGGGTTGTGAAACCATCTTTGAACTACCCATCCCAGAGTGCTCTCTGAAACACCAAAAGACCTCTGGGATTAAGGATAAAAGGGGCAAGCAGATCCGGCCCACTCTCTCTTCTTCCTGGGCCTCATCGAGTGCACACTTCTCTGCTGCTGTGCGAGAGGGCTGCGGCCAACCACGCGGCAATCCAGTGACTCCAGCTCAGCCCCAGAGGCCCCAACTCTGCTTGCTGTTTGTGAGACATCACCGCAGCGGCACCTCAGCAAATGGATCCAGCGATGATCGAAGTCCAGTAGCTGGTCGGTCATCTCCGTTCGTTTCACTGAAGGACATCTCACCTGGGATCACTGTTCGGGATGTCCCTATCCTTCAGTTGGTGAGAAGGCTGTTGCCCACAATTCACAACCCCTGCTTGGTTATTTGCTTGGACACTGTGTACAGATACCTTGCACCTGAAACACTTTAATTGCAGTACAAAAGACACGGTACATAGACATCCATATCCCAAAGGGCTTTAAGGAATATCACTAGTCAGTTTAAGCTAACCTGCCTACCTTACCTCACTCTGCCACCTCTTGGATATATTTCACAGAGCTCCAGCTGCCAGTGCATCATTGCAGGCCTGCACTCTGTACATTGCTGTTGTCATCAGTTAAAGGGTCCACTATACTATTCCTATTTTATCTGGTCTCTCATTAGGATGTAAAGGTTTTATAGGCTGGCCTGGGATTTCCCCTTAGCGTGGTGTCTTATAGCAATAACTAGTGGATTCTTTCCAACCACTTGCTTACTCTCTGATTGTCATCTCACTATATATATATATATATATATATATATATATATATATATATATGTGTACATTCTGTATCTGAGTTATTGAACTGTAATTTAGCTGTTTTTGTGGGATTCCTCACCTGGGTCTTGGCTATTACCCAGAGCTCAGTTGATCAGAATCAGATCAGAATCCCTCTGTACATAGATCTCTGTTCCAGTAAAACCCAAAAAGGATATCTATCTAAACTGGGTTGGAGTGTCATTTGAAGGTGCCTGCTAAAAATATGTCTGAACCCAGAGTATCAGGTGGGCTGAAGGGTTCACGCGGTCAGGGTGGTGCAGAAGAACAGGTAATTCTAAGCAGCCCTTAAAGCGGTAGTAAACCCCCTGAAAAAAAAAGACAATAGCCTAATATGCATCGCATACTAACATATTATGAAATACTTACCTTATAACGAGGCCCCCAATGCCCGAGTTGGTCAGCGCTAAGGACGCTGACATGATGGTCCTCTTTTTTCTTCCGGGTACACAGCTCTGGCGCTGGGAGTGGCAGAAGCCGCGTGACGTCACTCACGCGCATGCGCGCAGGAGCTCTTCGTTAGAAGATCATCAGAGCACATGCGCCTCTAATGTCAGTGGCTGCATGCAGGGCAAATATCTCCTAAACCATGTAGGTTTAGGAGATATTCATTTTACCTACAGGTATGCCTTATTATAGGCTTTCCTGTAGGTAAAAACAGTAGTGGGGGTTTACTACCGCTTTAAGGGGGCAGTGCTACATGTATAAAGAAAATGATTTTCCTAGTCCAGTCTCTGGAAGAACTAATGCTGTCTGAGGGAACATAGAAGAAATAGATATGGACTGAACTTACTAGCATTACACAAAAGGGGAATACAAAGGGAAATATGAAATCACATAAGTAAACTAGTTGTAGTGGCCCTAAACTATCACTAGATGTCAGCATACAGCACAACAATAGTAATGATATAACATAACATATAGGTGGACCAGAGTAGTAATTGTTTATGATACACATTGCTTTATATTGGGATATACATCTACTTTAGTTAGTGAACTACTGGAAGTAAAATCTCTTGACTAAATGTGTGCTCGTCTTCAGAAACTGTTCCAGCATGAGAAATCCCTGTGTTCTTGTACATACAAAGAGAAAGACACAAACTGTGGCATCAAAACCACAAAGCCGTCAAAGATTTTGGATGACATAAGAAAACAGCCCGAGGAGACATCCTATAATAGAAACATGTCTGACAAAAGCTTCATAAATGTCAAAACAGGAATATTAGACGAACGTCATTGCTAAATGTCTTCTGATGCAGGTTAAGATGAAAGATGATTTATTGGAGCCTGAAAAAATGGTTTTAGTAATGTAGGATCAGATCTATTCCCTATAGGCAAAACAAAGACATAGCAAATAAATCTACACAGTGATCAGCCGTCACACATGGGGACTCAGCCATTTGCAGAACTCAGGACTATCATACCGGAGGAACAGCAAGAAAAGATCAATAATGTGTATTTTCCACAAGGGACGGGAGATCACGGTGACTCATCTCACAGCAGGGCTTCAATCCGTCATTTCATACAGGAACCTGCGGTCATTGAAGATTCTCTTTAAAATTGGATTTTACGCAAGATCCTAAAAAAGCAACTTCAAGCAACATATGTAACTACTGAGCTAATAATTCTTTCATGGAGACACCCACAAACGCACAGTTTACTTTAAAATGTGTTTTATATAATCTTTTACTCTGCACATTTACTGCATGTGTATCATGGTGGGACTATAGACTCTTGTCATATGATTCTGCACTGTGCAATTGTGCAGAAACGCAATTGGTTGCGCTGACAATATAGGGAAGATTTACTGAGGCTGGGTTCACACCTATGCGAATTCGATGCAGCTTACACCGCATCCAATTCGCATGACACTTGAAAACACATTGTTTTCAATGTGTCAGGTTCACATAGGTGTGGTGCATTCGCACTCCACACTGGACAGAAAATGGATTTCCAGCCTATTAAGTTCAATGGGAACGCATCTAACACGGAGATGTGTTCCACACTGAACGAAAACCTTTCCCCTGCTCGCAGCACTTCCCCCTCCCTCCCTCCTCGAGCAGCTGCTGCGCTGTGAGAACGGACAGGAGTCGCCGAACGACAGCTCCGTTCATTCTCAGCAGCAAAAAGGCTGGAATTCGCACCGGACTGGTGTGAATCCAGCCTGAAACTGATGCACTCAGAATCTGGTGCAGCTGTGCATAGTAATCAATAAGCTTCTAGGTTTTATTACTTGCCAACCAAGTCTTTTCTGGCACTTTTTGTTTCCAAGTTTAAATCTGTATCATTTGCTAGAAAATTACTTAGAACCCCCAAATATATATATATTTTTTTAGAAGAGACCCTAGAGAATAAAATGGCGATCGTTGCAATATTTTATATCAAACAGTATTTGCACAGCGGTTTTTCAAACACAATTTTTTTGGAAGAAAACTGAAAATGTTTCATACTTGCCGTAATTTTCCTTTCCTGGCGCCTATCCATGGCAGCATACCTGTGATAGAGCTCTGCCTCGACTCCTCCCTCAGGACCAGTGAATAGCATAAATTAAAGACATAGCCCTTCCCCCAACATTCTCCATAATATAGAATACTTAGGGTGGGGCATATGCTGCCATGGATAGGCGCCAGGAAAGGAAAATTACAGTAAGTATGGAACAGTTTTCCGTTTTCCTGGCGCCTCCATGGCAGCATACCTGTGATAAATAACTAGCTAATACATGGGTGGGATGAATGCAAAAAAACAGAAAGAAATTTATTTAGAAACTGTCATGGTGGCCTGCATTGCTTTTCTTTCGAACTCTGCTGGAGTAAGAGCCCCTGGGTCGATGCAATAATGCCTGAGGAACGTGTGCCGGGAAGACCAGGTTGCGGCCCTACAGACTGTTTCCAAAGATACATTGGCCCTTACTGCCCAAGAGGCTGACACTGCCCTTGTTGAGTGAGCATTCAGTTGAGAAGGTGGCTCCATATTTCTTATCCTATAAGCCTTCTGTATTATCTTTACAATCCTGGAAGCGAGGGTTCGGCTGGAGGCCTCCTTGCCTCTGTTCCTTCCCCATGGAATAATAAGCAGTCTCTTTGAGTTTCTGAAACTTTGGGTTGCTTCCAGGTATTCTCTGAGAACCCTGGAAAGTCTGAAAACACCGGTAAAGACCATGGCTCCATTAAGTAGGCAGGCGTAGCAACTTTCGGTGTACAACCCCTTATAGAGCGAAGTTCCACTCTGTCTGGAAAAAAGGAGATGTGTTCTTCTCCTATTCCTAAAGCGTGTAGTTCTGAGATCCTTCTGCTGGAAGTAATGGCCAGCAGAAAAGTTACTTTTAGGGTCAGGTTCCAAATTGAGGACTCTTCAGTAGGTGCAAAAGGATGGCCGGACAAAACCTCTAGTATCAGCGGGAGATCCCATTTTGGAAATGAGCGCCTGCAAGGCGGTCTTATCTTCTGCACCCTTCCTAAGAAATCTTATCACTAGAGGTTCCTCCACCCACTTATTGGTTGCTGCAGAGATTGCGGACACCTGAACCTTTAATGTCGCTAGGCCAAGGCCCAGATCAAGATCTGTCTGTAGGATATCCAGTATTTCTGAAGTAGATGGGTTTACTGGGTTGAAGCCATTTTTAGTGGCATAGGCAGAGAATTTTTTCCAGATCCTTGCGTATATCATGTTTGTTGTAGGTTTTCTGGCACTGAGGAGGGTAGAAATGACGCTCCGAGAGCAGCCTAATGATTGAAACCTCCTCTTTTCAATCGCCATAGCCGAAGATACAGCTTCTGTGGGTTCGGATGCGATATCTCCCCTTGCGTCAGCAGATGCGGAAATGCTGGGATCTTGATGGGAGCGCTCATGCTGAGGTGTATGGCTAGGGGAACCAGGGCCTCTTTAGCCAATATGGTAGGACTGCCAGAATTTGTACTGGCTCCCTCTGAGCAGAAACTTCAAGATTAGCGGGCGGGGAAGAAAGGCGTATGCCACCGTAAAGTTCCACGGACAAGAAAGGGTGTCCACCTCCTCCGTCTGCGGGTGAGGAAGGAGAGAGACAAACCTCCTGAGCTTTCGAATTTTCCAAGGTTGCAAAGAGATCCAGTTGAGGGGGATCCTAGAGGTTCATGATTTGGTGAAATACATGAAGGTGCAGAGACCACTCGTTGTTGGTGAACCTCCTCCTCTACCTTTAAAAATGGCTTAGTGCCACCTACAGGTTCTCGGAGGATGTTATATGATGTTCACCCAGAATGACGAAAGTCACACTCAGCCATCAAATTACTATTGGCCCGGCAGGAACTGGTACATCCGTACTGTCCTATGTGGCTGCAGGATAGATCTGATGCTGCAGCTGTTCCCCACCAACTCCAAAGCCAAGAGCCAAGTGATCTTCTTCACTGACCTGAGAGTGGTGACCAGTAGCGGCTAGTGTATAAGGGGCGCTTGAGCGCCGCCTCCCCGGCAGCTAAAAAAAAAAAAAAAAGTCAGCCCGGCCCCTACAGGAGGCGCTGGTACATTGACTTTCTTTTTTTTTCGGGTCTTTGGCTGTCATCTGAGCCTATTGGTCAGCCATTAAAGATTATGTGTGTGTGCTGAACAGGTGCACACACATAGTCTGATTGGCTGCCCTGAGCCTGCAGCTCAGTGTGATTGGATGCGGTGGCCGGGGGCGGGTCACTGTGGCGGCAGACGTGACTCCCGCTCCCACAGAGACCCTGACTCTCCGCATTCAGAACTCTGCAGACTGACAGCCACTCTCCGCATGCCGAACTCTGCAACACTCCTGCCTGCCTGCCTATTAGATGGGGTAAGTGCGGGACTTGTCCCAACTTCGGGGGGGGGGGTCTCAGAGACCACTCGTTGGTGAACCTCCTCCTCTACCTTTAAAAATGGCTTAGTGCCACCTACAGGTTGGAAGTACGCCTGCATCTGCCTGCAAGCCGTGCCAAGTATGGCAACACTATGACCTCCTTCACACAGATTACATGCATACACCAGATTCCAATGGCAAAGATCATCAGATTATTGTGCCTGGGATGATAGGTATTTGTGAACAGCAGGGACCTTTCAGCCTGTACAAAGTAATGACAGGCTAAGAGGAGCAGTCGCTGTTTACATGTGTCCCTACAACCAGCAGCCACCTGTGGTTAGAGATGAATGTCTCGGTCCTCAGTGCTCCCTGAGCAGAGAGCTGGTGACTGTCAGTGACCATTCTCTGCTCTGCCCCCTCAATCACTGGAGTGCTGGGCTGTAGAAGGGATGGGAGCAGCTGGCTCAGGCTCTCAGCAGCTTGCTGAGAGCCTGAGCCAGGTGCTGGTCGCAATCTTTTCTGAGCCTGGGCCAGCTCTGTGACGTGAGCCAACAGCAAGTCAGCCTACTGTCCGCTGAACACAGGTCACAGGAGTACAGAATGTACTGCACTCCTGTAATCCACAGAAGAAGTACAGACAAATGAGCTTTGGCTGTACTTCTCCATTAACCACATGTAATGGCTGAGTGTGCAGCTACATGCAAACAGCAACAGCTCCTTTCAACCTGCCATTACTTCATACAGGCTGAGCAGCCTCTGCTGTTTACATACACTGGTCATCCCAGCTGCAAGAATCTGCTGAATGCATGTAATCATCCATGTCAAGGAATACCTTATAATACATACAGTGCCAATAGGGTGAAAACAATTACATGTGGCAAACTTACTTTTTTTTTATCACAAGGACCATCAAGGTAGTTCCAATGGGTCATATGCTGTGCTTGGCTACCTGGTAAACACCAGGGGTATCTAGCCTATTACAAACAAATAGTATAATAACAATAGTAGTAAAAATAATTTTCCAACATAAAACTTTCCCCTAACCTTAACAATGCACAACCTATGGGAGAGGAAGGAGACAAAAGGACAATCAAAGGACAATGCTGCACCATAATTGGGACAAGTAAATCTTTCAGAAGGAGAAAAGTAATGAATGGAACATGGCCTCCATAATGCTTCCTTTACCGAGTGGGTGAAACGAGGCAAACAGGATCTGAAATATCACAGAGCGGAAATAACAGGAAGTGAATGTGGGAAAATGACTGTCCAGACAGGATGAGTTTATGGGCCCTGCTTTACGAGAGATTTGGCCTTCGTAGACGTAGTTAAAACACCAGTAAATTGCTTATGACCTATATCCGAAGTCTGGAGATCCATGTGGGATGTAAAAAGGCCACAGACAAAACAGACCTTTATAATTATATGGCCCTTCCTCTGCTTTTAAAACGAGCAACAAGAAAAACAAAAAAAATCTAAAGCCACCGGCCTGGCAGAGAATGGAAAGTTCCTGTCAGGTGTAATTCACATGAACACATAGGCGGTCTTGTGAAGCTGGACAAGAGCAAAGAGTATGGCTTTCATGGTCTCCTTCTTAATCTGAGGTTGTTTACTGGAAACCTTCACTACAGCTCCATACAAATGACTTCTCTTACCACAAAACAGTTAAAGTAGCAGATTCAGATTTAGAATACTTTTTTCATCCCAAAGGGAAATTATTAGCAGCCAGCAACAATTGAAAGATCATTGTTTTTATACAAGCTGATGAAACTATGGAGGCGTGATGAAACTATGGAAGAAGGAGAACACAGTTCTATAATGGCAAGTCATACATGCATTTCAAACAGAACAAAACTGTATCTCAACACCACAAACTTAAAGAAGTGCGGGATTTGGCCACTTCAATACTGAGCACTTTTACTCCCTTCCTGCCCAGACCAATCTTCAGTTTTTAGCGCTATTGTACTTTGAATGACAACTGCGCGGTCATTTTGTTCACAAATAGAGCTTTCTTTTGGTGGCATTTAATCACCACTTTTTTATATTTTGCTAAATAAACGAAAAAAATGGCGAAAAGTTTGAAAACAAACACGTTAAATTTTGTAAATAAATAATTGTACTTCATAAATTTAGGCCAAAATGTATTCTGTTGCATTTCTTTAGTAAAATAACCCAAATTAGTGTATATTATTTAGTAGGATGTAGGAAAGTTATAGAGTCCATAAAGTATGGTATATATCTGAAAATCAAGCAATCCTGATGTATTGATGGCCTATCTCATTTCTTGAGGCCCAGAAGTTTCAGGACAGTACAAATACCACCCCCCCAATGACCCCTTTTGGAAAGTAGACAGTCCAAGGTATTTAGTAAGAGGCATGTCAAGTTTTTTGAAGTTGTACTTTTTTGTCACCAGTGCAGTACAGAATCATCATATAAATGGGTGTGGCGGGGATCAGGAACACTGACTGGTGGCAGTACGAATTTTATTACATTTTTTTCACAATTTTTTTTTTAACACAATATGATGTTACCATAGTAACATTGTACCATGGGGAAGTGATCAGAGATTTTTTTACACATTATGATTGCTTATAGAAGTGAATTTTACTGAATGGAATTGATTCATTCAGTTTGTTGTATTGTGATTAACTGTGAACAGCTAATCAAATGGTACAGATGGGCTGTGATTGGTCCTGTCTGTACCATGTGAACCCTGTGACCAATCACAGCTAACAACACAATTGTAACAATGAATGACATGAAAGGAAGCCATCCATTGTTTACAACTGTCATGAGATCTGCTGTCATTGGTCACAGCGATCACATGGTACTAGCAGCGGACAGGTACACTGATCAGTCATTGGCTGTGTGTGGTGAATAAAGCCGGTGACAGATCGCACCTGCAGCATGGCCACCCAGTTCTCGGAGGGCGTTATATGATGTTCACCCAGAACGACGAAAGTCACACTCAGCCATCAAATTGCGATTGGCCCGGCAGGAACTGGTACATCCGTACTGTCCTATGTGGCTGCAGGATAGATCTGATGCTGCAGCTGTTCCCCACCAACTCCAAAGCCAAGAGCCAAGTGATCTTCTTCACTGACCTGAGAGTGGTGACCAGTAGCGGCTAGTGTATAAGGGACGCTTGAGCGCCGCCTCCCCGCCAGCTAAAAAGAAAAAAAAAAAAAAAGTCAGCCCGGCCCCTACAGGAGGCGCTGGTACATTGACTTTCTTTTTTTTTCAGGTCATTGGCTGTCACCTGAGCCTATTGGTCAGCCATTAAAGATTATGTGTGTGTGCTGAACAGGCGCACACACATAGTTTGATTGGCTGCCCTGAACCTGCAGCTCAGTGTAATTGGATGCGGTGGCCGGGGGCGGGTCACTGTGGCGGCAGACGTGACTCCCGCTCCCACAGAGACCCTGACTGGTGACCGACGGACTGATGGGGACAGCCGCTCTCCGCATGCCAATCTCTGCAGACTGACAGCCGCTCTCCACATGCCAAACTCTGCAGACTGACAGCCACTCTCCGCATGCCGAACTCTGCAACACTCCTGTCTGCCTATTAGATGGGGTAAGTGCGGGACTTGTCCCAACTTCGGGGGGGGTCTCTGTAATGTACCCCACGTGTGTTACTGGCTGCAAAGTGCCCCCACCTGTGATATTGACTGCAAAGTACCCCCACCTGTATTATTGGCTGCAAAGTGCCCCACCTGTTACATAGTTAGTCAGGTTGAAAAAAGACACAAGTCCATCCAGTTCAACCAAAAAAAAAAAAAATGTATATACATATATATACATACACATATATATATATACACATATATATATATACATATACACACACACACATACAACCAAATAATCCCATATACAATCCTTCACCCAGTTGATCCAGAGGAAGGCAAAAAAACCCCAGCAAAGCATGGATCCAATTTGCTATAACGGGGGAAAAAATTCCTTCCTGATTCCCCGAGAGGCAATCGGATTCACCCTGGATCAACTTTACCTAAACTTTACCTGTGATACTGCCTGCAAAGTGCCCCCACCTGTGATACTGGCTGCAAAGTTCCCCCACCTGTGATATTGGCTGCAAAGTGCTCCCACCTGTGATACTGGCTGCAAAGTGCCCCCACCTGTGATACTGCCTGCAC